>CM032626.1:35245972-35786313 GCA_019097785.1 Fraxinus excelsior | reverse complement strand
AATTGAATTCGATGGATCCAAACATGCCCTTTGAATACATTTTAGGAGTCAAATATTTTATATTTCAAAAAATTAAATAATACTGAAATTGTAAAGATTTAGATTTAATTGAAAAAATCAAATTCAAGTATTGGTGGTTATAATATATATTATTAAAATAAAAATGATTTTATAATGACAAATGTACAAATTAAATTAAAATATTAAATTGTTTTGTAAACAGGGTGATGCAGAGCAAAAGGAAAAATATACTAGAATAAAGAATGAACTTAAAACCACACTAATTCTTAAAATGTGTGCGAATTTCGAAAATCAATAATTCATTGATTCACAATAGAATACAGAATTAATCTTAGTTGACAAATCGTTAATTCTACACAGAGCATTTGCAGTCCAAAAAAAAAACTCTCAACTTTTATGTTGTTTTAATCAAAATGTTTCACATTATAAAGCTCATCTTCGCAGCTAACAAAGATGCACCTAATCATTAAGCTTAACTGAAATTGCATCCTAGGTCTTCGAACTAACAAATAGTACAAAACTAATCCAACTAATAATGAAAAGATTTTAAAATATTGACTAAATATTATGATTAGGGTAGCCTCTAGCGGTATCCATCTTCTTCCCAAGCTCATTGGGTACGTAGGATATGATGTTATTACAATGTATTTCTAATAATTAGTTGAAAAATAACATACACTTATAGGTGGCAACCTAAAGTTCATTTCAATTTTCCATCAGCAATAAAAATCTTTTTTATTTTTGACAATTTAAAATTTAAAATTTTGGTATAAATCATAGTAAAAGTTTGAAATTTAGCCTTGACGTCTTGACACACTTAGGTGGAGATTTTAGAAGAACTCTTGCCACTTTATAATTTTCTAATCAAAGTGTACAAAGTTCATCTTTGCAGCTAACGAAGAAAAACCTAATCATTAATTGTAACAGAAATTGCATCCAATGTACTCAATCTAACAAATTAAAAGTGAACTAAATCCAATTAATAATGAATTATAAAATACTGACTAATTATTATAATGAGGTGGTTGTAGTCGCTAGCGCTATCCATCTTCATCCCATGTTGATTGGGTACTTACGATTTGATGTTATTACGATGTATTTAATTATTTGAAAATTAATGCTATAAATGTGAGAATTGAAACAAATTTAATATATAAAATAAGTTGAGGAGATCTTTTTACGTATCACTAAAACCGTTGTCTCCTAAATCCAAATGTTCAAGTGCTGATAGGTTTCCAATTTCAGTTGGAATAGATCCTGTACCATTTAAGCATATAGGTTTCAATATATCAAATTTAAATTCATATGAAATAGATCTAATGAAAGAAGAGAAGTACCAACTAATTTGAAGTCGATAATTAAGTACTTGTGAAGTCAATTATAATTCTTGAAGTACTTATTAATTCATTATCAAATATGTTAATAGTTTGAAGTTCATGACAATGCAATTGATTTGGAAGTATCTCTCCACGAAACATCTTAGTTCGGTTGCATGGATCTTAAGCAAACTTACATAAAAATTAGTTATCCCAATGGAGAAGAGATTTTGAAGATGGTTGAAAACGGACACATAATAATCCCTCTTCATAATTAATAAGTTGAAATTTACCCCCCAAATGAAATAGCGAACAAAACCAGCAATTGAATTCGATGGATCCAAACATGCCCTTTGAATACATTTTAGGAGTCAAATATATTAAATTTCAAGAAGTTATTATCAAATAATAACACTGAAATTGCAAAGAGTTAATTTTATTGGAAAAAATTAAATTCAGTTATTGGTGTTTATATTATTAAAATAAGCATGATTTTATCATGACAAATGTACAAATTAATTTAAAATATTAAATTATTATGGGTGATGCAGAGCAGAAGGAAAAATATACCAACTTAGGTGAAAATTAATTTAAAATATTAAATGTACCGAATAGTTGGTTTAGATGGAAAAATCATTTTTGTACATCTAATACCAACTTAGGCGAAAATTCTAGTATTCCAGTGTTCAAAGCTCATCTTTCCATCTAACAAAGAAACCCCTAATCATTAATTGTAACCGAAATTGCATCCAATGTCCTCAATCTAACAAATTAAAAGTGAACTAAATCCAATTAGCAATGAATTTTAAAAATATTGAATAATCATTTAATTATTATTATTACGATATATTTAATTATTTGGAAAATGCTATACATGTTTAACCATATTTGTCGAAGCTAATTTTATTCATTGTGCCGTCAAACCATATTGAATATTGTATCTTTTTTTTTTTTTTTTTTTGTAAAAAATGATGTGATGACAACTTTAATTCTTTATGTAGGAATTAAAGATAAGTTTGTTCGTCAACGTTTCTACACATTTTTGCATGAATAATTTATAGGCCGAAATAGGTTCCCAGTTTTAAAATGCACAATTGAGGTTTCGTGTAGCTATGTAAAAGGACCTATTCAATAGCAACAATATACAGGTCACTATGAATGTACGAAATATCTATGATGTGAATGATTAACAATATTGTTCAATTTCACAATTTTTACAGAAAACATTATGTTTTGGGAGATTTATGTATATGAAAACCACTTTAAACATACCTATCAAATTATTTTTTCCTAGGGCGAGAGTTTGAAGCTTTGACAAGTTTCTGATTTCCATTGGAATGCTTCCAGAAAAATTATTATATGACAGAGCAAGTAGTTGAAGCTTCCTGCATGTTCCCAAGCTTGGAGGAATGTTACCACTTATTTGATTTCGAGAAATTCTTAGCGTCTCCATATTTGGAAGATTATTGCAGATATCAATAGGAAGACTTCCCGAGAGACTATTGTTTCTTAAACTAATTACCGTAAAAAAAAAGAGGTTGAAAATCCTATTAGGAACTTCCCCATAGAGTCTGTTATGGGAGAAATTTAACTTCTGTAAGTTTTCAAGATTTCCAATACTTGCTGGAATAGGACCGTTTAGCTCATTGTCCTGCATCTCTATTTCTCGAAGCTGGCTTAAATTACCAATTTCGTCAGGGATAAATCCATGAAAATTATTGTTGCTAATAATCAAGGATCTCAAAAAAGAGAGAGAGTGCACCGATTTCTTTGGCAATAGTACCTCCTATACCCATATTTGCTAGATTCAAGTTCCAAACTCTTTGATTTCTACTGCCACAAGTAATGCCAACCCAATTACAGAACGAGGTACCTTGTGACCAATTTTTAGCCAAGATACTATTTGGATCAAAAGTTATTTGAGATTTGAAGGCTAGAAGAGCATACTCATCTGTGGAGCTTTTTACAGACACGACAATATTGATATGCAAGCAAAGCATTGCCAGCAACGTAAAGACCACATTATGTCCCATGGATAATTAGAAATATATAAAGAAAACTGGGAGGGGGCTTGTAATGAGGAGTTTGATACAAGTGTGAGTGTATATATACACACACGAGAAATAAAATCTTCCTGCAAGATAAGTGAACAACGTAATTTATGGTTGAGAGTTAGATGGGCTTCTATCTCAAGGGAGTGGTGCTCATCACCCCATTATGGACTCCACTTTTCCTAAAAAACAAACTCTACTTGACTACCAAGCCAGAGAAATTATTTCATTGGAGGCAGAGATTTTTCTTTATCTTTTATTGTGGAAATTGTGCAAGTTTTTCCAAAAATGAAAGTTGCGTTATTCTAATAATCCAAAAGAAATAATAAACATTTAGAGACTTCATTGTCCACCAATACGCCCCCCCCCCCCCACCCCCAGGCGCGGAGATTTTCTTAAGAAAATAAAAGTAGCTCGAAGTGTGCAAAATTTTAAACTTAAATCCTAAACAGCTTGATCTTATGCAATATAGCTTGAATTTCCATCTATAGAAGGAAGGTTTTCTTTTCCTTTAATTTTTTTCAACAGCCAGAAGAAAGGGCTTTATGGTTGCTAAAAACAATTAGTTTAAATTCTTCTTTAGTAGAATGATGGGCTCTTAGGAATAGAAGTGGGCATGAATGGAGCATCTAGGACGGTGTTGATTGAAGCGGTCTTGGTTCATAAACAATGAAACAAAGCATATGAGATCTAGTGCTCGATGTTCTATCTTTAGTTACGAGTCTAGTATTAGATTCGTTAGTTTTGTCTACTTTGTATGTCATTTAGTACTGTTTCAATCGAATTTTTTGCTTTTTTTTCCACTTAGTATAAATAAAGTATCCTTGTAAATGGTGGCTCAATTTGAAAAATACATCAATTTTGTCTCCTTGATCACCCAGTTGTCTAACAAAATACTTACCATTTGATTCCAGTTCTATAACAATGCAAAGAAAAAATTAAAGAGAAAACATTAAAACTGACAAAAATGCAATAAAGCACATGTTGGGTTAGTAAATATTTATCAAAACACATAGTAAAATTATCAACCAGAAACACTGATTTCTTGTAACTGAAGCAAAATTTTTAACTAAAATTTTTCACAACTGTAAATGCAAATATGTATACAATACATTAGTCCAAAATCATTTACAATAAAAACTAAAAAAACAAAGAAAATGTAATAACCTGCTTTAAGTGGTTAGTGTGTATTGTCTGACTTAGCAAATTTTAGTGGTAAATGGAGGAATTTTTTAAAAAAAAAAAAAAACTCGCTGAGTA
This sequence comes from Fraxinus excelsior, assembly GCA_019097785.1. Lineage (NCBI taxonomy): Eukaryota > Viridiplantae > Streptophyta > Magnoliopsida > Lamiales > Oleaceae > Fraxinus > Fraxinus excelsior. The sequence continues at coordinate 35,781,665 of CM032626.1, read as the reverse complement.
TGAAGCCGTAGGCTTCTTATTTACTTTGCTTGGATATTAGTGGTAAATGGGGGAATTTAAAAAAAAAAAAAAAAAAAAAAAAAAAAAAAAACTCGCTGAATATGAAGCCGTAGGCTTCTTATTTACTTTGCTTGGATATTCTGTCATTTATAACTTTACTTATAAGGTTAATTGCATTTTAGTCACTGAATTTAGTTGAGAATCTCAATTAGGTCTCTCTTCTTTAATTTGTCTCCAACAAATCATTGAACTTCAATTTACTTTCAGGTTTAATCAATATGTTAGCTCCCATTACTAAAATTAACATCTGATTCATACTTGGACATTAAAACATAAGGGATTGTTAATTTTAAAATGTAAGGTTATCTAAAGGTAGTGGTGCTCATCACACCATTTTGAACTCCAAGTTTTCCATAAATAAAACAAACTTTGCTTGACTACAAAACTAGAAAAATTATTCCATTATGGAATCCAATTTTTCCACAAATAAGACAAACTTTGCTTGATTACAAAACTAGAAAAATTATTCTATTGGATGCAGAGATTTTTCTTTATTGGAAGTTTTGGAAGTTTTTTCCACGAATGAAAGTTGCATTCTTATAATAATCCAAAAGAAATAATCATCTTTCAGAGACTTCATTGTCCACCAATATATCTATATTTCCTAGTAGAATGTGAAAATTTTCTTAAGAAAATAAATGTAGCTTGAATTTTGCAAAACTTTAAACGTAAATCCTAAACGGTTTAATCTTAAGCAATACAGCTTGAATTTCCGTTTAGACAAACAAGTTTTTTTTTTTTTTTTTTAACTATCACAAGAAAGGTTTTTATGGTTACTAAGAACACTTAATTTAAATTATTTAGCTTAGTGTATACAAGTTCAATAGAAGTGTATCTATTCCTCCATATTCTTGTAACTTCAGTTTCTTTATTCAAATTATGATTTATTATCTTCTGAATCTATTTAACTTATATATACATTTTGATCATAATATTGTTTAATATCGGATATTTCACTTAATTCATTTTCTATTTCTAAATATTCTTTTTGTAATATTTTCACTTTTTTCTTATTACAATCTAGATTTATATGACATATTTTTCCACAATTTCAACATTTACATTGGTTTTTATCTTTTTTGTAAGATTTATTTTTCTGTTATTTGTATGGATTATATTTCCTTTTATAATATCATGTTTTCAGTTTTATGTATTTTTTCTTAAAATTTCTAAACTTTTTAAACTTTCTATTTTTGTATTTTCTCTTAGTATTCCTTCTATCAGGATTACATCCCCATTGTATAGACTTTTCCATATGTTTACAACATATCCTAGTTAATGTTCCTGCTTTTTTCAATAATTGTCTTTGTTGACATATATATGAAAGTTTTTCAAATAGAAGTTTTATTCTTGATCCTAAAGATCTAGGTATTCCAAGGTTATCTTTAATATATTTTTCAAATTTTATCTTAAAATATATTCCCCATAAACCTGGTTATTTACTATAATACATATCTTTATACAAATCTTGATTTTCATTACTATAAAACTGAACATAATAATATTCTTTAAATTCACAAGTGTATTTCTTTAATTTTACACATGTCACATATTGTTAAGTTTATTAACTTCATTCTAGCATTATCTTTTTCTCTAATTGCTTATTCTTTAGCATTTTTATCCAATTTTCTTCTAGAAATTCATCTGCAATATATTCTACTAATCTTTCTATACCTTTTTTTTTTATCTGATTTTATTATTTTTGTTTGTACATTTCTTTTTATTAGTGCATTTGTATCATTATTTATTCATTCCCATTAGTTTCTAACATCTCCCTCAAAAGATGCTATTAAAAAGTCTATTCTTCTTTTTGTACTTTCTCATGTATCATCTTTATCATATAAAAAGAATAATATCATTGAATTTGCCCAAGTTAATAAGGCTTTCTTAGTATTTATTTTACAATTTAAATCTAATTTTGCTCTTCCATGATTGATGAGTTTATCATAATTATTAGTTGGTTCAAATATATCACTGCATTTGTTTCCTTTTGATGGTTGTTTATCTCTTATCTTATCATAATATTGTCTATATGATTCATTGTATAGAGGTGCATAACTTTCATCTGGATCTGGTAACTCTTTGTTAGATATTTCTGCTTTATTGGGTCCTCCTCCAGTATTCATCAAAACTTGATATTCATCTAAGCTTTCTAAACTTAATTGATCAAAATTTTCTATGAGTAAATCTAATTCTTCGTTCATTTTTATTATCTTGGTTTTCTTTAATTTCTTGCTTTCCTAATGATTTTTCTTTAGATCTTTTCATTTCCTCTTCCTCTATTATTTTTGGTAAAATATTTTTCTTAAATTCATCATCTATGCTTCCTGATTCTATTACAATTTCTTCTTGTTCAATATGTTTCTTTCCTTTCCTAGTCATTTCTTTTTCTATAAGTTTTTTTTATCTATTTTCTTGTCTTTACTCTTATTATTTTCTTTTAACTCTCTCACTTCAAGTTTTAGTATGTTTATATCGTTTCTTGCTTCTTTTATTTCATTATTCATGTTTTGAACATCATTTAATAAACATTTTTATTAATGTTTTTAGTTCTTCAATATATTCACTTATTGACATTTTTAATAATTTGTTATCTTTGCACCAATGCTAACATTCAAAGCATCATAGTGTATTTCAAAAGGTTGGGTAAAATTAAGTAGTACCAGAATAGGATCAGAAGTCATCTTTTATTTAATCAATCGAAATGGTTCATCTGCTTGAGGACTCCAACGAAATCTTCTAGTCTTAATACAATCCATTATAGGTGTCATGATCCTACTGAAGTGTGATGTAAATCTTCTATAAAAGGAAGCAAGACCATGAAAATTGCAAACTTCTTAACTGTCGTCAACTAGGATCATTGATTTACCGCTTCCACTTTTGTTGTGTCCACTGCTAACTCATCCTTCGAAACCACGTACCCCAAGAATACTACACGATCTATTAGGAAAGAAAACTTGGCTACTGGAGCACAAAATTTGTCCCTACAAAGGACGGCAAGAGCTTCTCAAAGATGTTCCCAGTTGTTGGTAAAATACAGTCCCAAAACATTCACAGAACAAGATGAACACAGAAGATTTTTCGCCTTAAGGCCCGGATGTTCACCCTAATTTGGGCTAGTCACCCGTTGAGCATTCACCGGAGTGATTATCGCTCTAATCCACTAGAATCCAAACGAAGTTTATCAAGTACAGATCAGAGACCCAAAAGAATCACTCGACACAAAACCCTCAGCCCAAATCTCTCTATTTCTCTCTTTTCAGATTACACACAGTAACCCATATCTATGCTCACCAAGAACACAAGAATCACACCAGAACAGTAATCTATACAAAGATATCACCAAGATTATCTAACCTAAAGATTACAGACGAAAACCAACGATTTTCTTCAAGAGAGGATATACAGAGAGTCAAAATATCAAAGAGAGCAAACCCTAGACCAAAAGTCGATCACTCTGAAAGACAATGGAAGAGTCTCGAATATGTATAGTCACCATGCATCCAGCGGTCTAGCCACGGCCACGTGTCACAATCTCAGCCATCTTACTTATCAGAACCAAAGTCGCATAACAGAAACACGAGATTGCACATTGGGGGCCAAAAGGACCGGGTCACACTCAATACAAGTAATGGGCTGTAAGTGTTGGGCTTCATCATTGGGCTTCACTGTAGATGTTAAGCATATATATTAACAATCTCCACCTTGCTTGACATCTTCGGGTTTCATGTGGATTAGAGGTTAACTCCTCCTCCGGTTTCATTTGCTCGTGTACCTGCAAAAAGGATTAGTTAGTAATAATATTTAAGAGATTCAAACAATCCCTAAATTTATATAAAGGAAGTATTTTGGTTCCCATATCAGCAGGATTACACTTAGTAGAAATCTTCTCAATTTTAATAATTTCCTTTTCAATAATATCTCTTATGAAATGGAATTTAACATCAATATGTTTTGTCCTATCATGAGAAACTGGATTTCTACTGAGATGTATTGCAGATTGACTATCAGAGTAAACAGTAGCATCATTACCAGAGAAGCCAATTTCATCCAATAAATTCTTCAACCAAATACCTTCCTTTACAGCATCTGAGGCTGCAATGTACTCAGCCTCAGTTGTGGAAAGAGCTACAATTTTTTGCAGCTGAGATTTCCAGCTAACACAGGTATTATTTCAGTTTCTCCTTTACTGAACATTAAACCTAAATCAGAAGTTCCTTTTAAGTATTTCAGTAACCACTTTAAAGCTTCCCAATGATATTCGCCAGGATTGCTCATATATCTACTTAAAGTACTTATGGCAAAAGCAAGATCAGATCTTGTGCAGACCATAACATACATAACAGAACCAATAGCATTAGCATAAGGGATTTTATCCATTCTACTTCTTTCAATTTCAGATTTAGGACATTGTTCCACAGTAAACTTGAAGTGACTTGCAAGTGGTAAGGTAACACCTTTAGCCTCATTCATAGAAAATCTAGTTAACATTTTTAAAATGTAAGTCTATTGAGTTAGAAACAGAGTTTGATTAGATCTATTTCTTTTAATCTCCATACCTAGAATTCTTTTGACACAACCTAGGTCTTTCATTTCAAATTCTTGCTTAAGCTTTTGCTTGATGTTATTAATTTCATCAACATCATAACCAGCCAGTAACATGTCATCCACATAGAGCAAAAGATAATAAGAATTTGGACCTCCTTTTCCTTTATAGTAAAAACATGGGTCATATTCACTTCTATTAAAATCAAGACTTTTGATGAAAGTATCAAATCTGATATACCATTGTCGTGGTGCTTGTTTTAAACCATAAAGAGATTTTTTCAAGTAGCACACCTAATTTTCTTTTCCTTTTTGTTCAAAACCTTTTGGTTGACACATAAAATTTTTTTCATCCAAATTACCATGCAAGAAAGCAGTTTTCACATCTAATTGTTCCAATTCAAAATCATATTGAGAAACAATAGACAGCAAGATTCTGATAGAAGTATACTTGACTACAGGAGAAAAAATTTCATTATAGTCAATTCCCTCCCTTTGGTTAAACCCCTTAGCAACCAGCCTGGCCTTGAATCTAACACTACCATCCTTAGGGTCTCCTTCTTTGACCTTATAGATCCATTTGAAGTCAATGACTTTAGCCCCTTTTGGTTTATTGACTAAAACCCAAGTATTATTCTTTTCCAAAGACAACATCTCATCCTTCATGGCTTCAAGCCACATGTTAGCATTTTTTCCTTCAACAACCTCTTCATAAGAGGTAGGATCACCTTCCAAAGATCCTATAACACTAAGGGCAGTGATGAAGTCAGGTTCACTGTACCTTGCAGGTGGTCTTATTTCCCTTCTAGTTCTATCTTTGGCCAGAAGGTAATCTTCTAAAGGGTTAATGTGATGGTCAGGTTCAGTTTCAGAATCAAGTTCAGGGGTATCCTGCTCTGGTGCATGCTCCACTTGAAACTGATTTTCATTTACAGTGTCAAGATCAGTTGGAGGAAGTTCAGTTTGACTAATGCTTATATTTTGATCAGTTTCAGTTGGAGTAGACTCTTTTCCTTTGAGGCAGGGCATGTCTAACTCATTAAAGACAATATTTCTACTTATAGTGACTCTGTAGCCTCCCTGACCCTTCAGCCAAACTCTATATCCTTTAACACCTTCACCATACCCTAAGAAAACTCCTTTAATGGACCTAGGCTCCAGTTTTCCTTCATTTTGGTGTACATAGGCAGAACAGCCAAAGGTTTTAAGTTTAGAATAATCAGCAGGCTGTCCATTCCAAACTTGGTCAGGTGTTTCATAGTTCAGGGATTTGGTGGGGCATTTATTTATGAGATATGAGGCAGTTTTGACAGCTTCCCCCCAGAATAATTTTGGAAGTCCTGAACTAGTGAACATACACCTAACTCTCTCTAACAGAGTCCTGTTCATCCTCTCAGCTAGACCATTCTGTTGTGGGGGTATAAACAACAGTTCTATGCCTGAGAATTCCACTGTCTTTGCAAAAATTATCAAATTCCTCATTGCAGAATTCAAGGCCATTATCAGTTCTAAGGGTTTTAACCTTCTTATTTACTTGATTTTCAACTAGAGTTTTCCAATTGACAAAATTTTGAAAAGTATCAGATTTATTTTTCAAAAGAAGGACCCAACTCTTCCTAGACAAATCATCAATAATCAGAAGATAGTATTTAAAACCAGAATAGGTATTCACAGAGGCTAGTCCCCAAAGATCAGCATGAAGATAATCAAGTATGCATTTAGATTTGTGTGTGCCTGCAGAGAAGGGCAATTTCTTTTGCTTACCATATATGCAATGTTCACAAAAGGATACCTTTTCAATTTTTTCATTTCCCAAGTGTCCTTGTTTCTTAAGAATATGCAGATTCTTATCACTTATGTGTCCTAGCCTTTTGTGCCATATTTCTGATTTATCAGACAGTGTGACTGCAACAGCAATGGACTGAATCTTTTGATGTAAAGCTTTCAGAATATAAATTCCATTTGATTTAAAAACTTGAGCAATTTTATCAAAATTCTTTTGAAGAATCAGGGTACCTTTATTTATAATTGTGTTAAAACCTTCATCATCAAGAGTGACTAAAGAGATTAAGTTTCTCTTCAGACTGGGAATGTACCTGATCTTATTTAAGGTCAGTACATATCCATTTTCAAGTTTCAAAGCAATTTTGCCAATTCCTTTAATTTTGCAAGAGAAATCATTTCCCATTATTACTTGTCCTCCATTTACTTCCATGAATTCAGTGAAGTATTTTTTACATGGTGTCATGTGAAAAGTACAACCTGAATCTAAGATCCATTCATCTTTTCCAGATGAATGGCAAGTCACATAGACTTGACCATTAGAGGCTGCAGCTTCTTCATAAGCTAGGGCAGCTCCACCTTCAATTTTATTTGAGTTTTTCAGTTCATCCATTCTCTTGATACAATCTTTTATAAAATGACCCATTTTACCACAGAAATAACATCTCTTTCCTTTAGCCTTACTATCAAACTTATTGAACTTAGTTTTGCCTTTTGAAAAATTTCCTGAGCACTCTTTGGGTTTTCCAAAGGTTTTGTTTTGAAAAGAATTATTGTTCTTCTTATAGGAATAGTTCCCTCTGATGTGATAACCAACTCCAGTAATGGAGGTTTTTGTTTCACTTTTAAATTCAAGTTCTTTATTCCTTAAGGAAGCAACAATGTCATCAACAGTGACAGAAGTCCTACCATATTCTAGAGCATTTTTAATGTCCTTATACTTATCAGGTAAAGAAGATAGTAAGGCTACAGATTTTTGGTCGCTTGATAGAGTCTCACCACTATTGGTGAGATCTTGTGAAAGTTTGTTAAATCTATCAAGATTTGTTTCAAGATCAGAATTGGATTCAAATTTGAAACTGAAAAACTGTTTCCACAAGTAACATTTGTTAGGAAGAGATTTGGTTTTGTATAAAGATTCAAGTTTAGTCCAAATTTCAGTTGCAGTAGTGGTGTCACCTACTTCTCTAATCACATTGTCAGATAGATGCAGGAATATGGTGCTCCATGCAGTTTCAGTTTGCTCAGTTCTCCTACTTTGGGTGACTTCTTCACCCCAAGATTCATCTAAGGCTTTTGCACATTTTTGTTGCATTAGTAATGCCTTCATCTTTTTACTCCACAGATTAAAATCACCTTTAGCATTCCACATTTCAACATCAACTTTAGTGTTTGCCATAGATTTCATACAGAAAAGGTATGCAAAGATTAACAAGTAAGTTGAGCAAAAGCAGGAATGTATGCAGACTGAGATCACTTCAGATATTAACGTGCAGATAATGTTCACACAGAATTATATGTGCACTTGATTCAACAAGGATCAAATAATATCAGGTAACTCAATAGTAATAGCTAACAGAAAATTCGAAGAACAGAGATTAGGGTTTTTCTTGAAGAAACCATTAAACCTGTCCCCTCAGATTCTAGAGTTCTCTTATGAAACCCTAGACAAAGGAAGATTAAGGTGGGTTTCAACCAAGAAAAGCATAAAGGACTGAGTAGCTCGAAAAATTAGTAGCCAATAAGGGTTTAAAACTCGTTACCAGATGTGTCTCAGTGCAAGATGTAAAATAGTGAAAACCAGACTATTTTACTTTACTCCAAAAACATGATCAGTTCCAATATTGCAGATCTATAAAGATCAGCAGCAAGATCATCAAGAAACCAAGAGTAAAACCAGGTCGAAGGCCTCCAATAACCAGATCGAATGCTCTGATACCACTGTTGGTAAAAATACAGTCCCAAAACATTCACAGAACAAGATGAACACAGAAGATTTTTCGCCCTAAGGCCCGGATGTTCACCCTAATTTGGGCTAGTCACCCGTTGAGCATTCACCGGAGTGATTATCGCTCTAATCCACTAGAATCCAAACGAAGTTTATCAAGTACAGATCAGAGACCCAAAAGAATCACTCGACACAAAACCCTCAGCCCAAATCTCTCATTTCTCTCTTTTCAGATTACACACAGTAACCCATATCTATACTCACCAAGAACACAAGAATCACACCAGAACAGTAATCTATACAAAGATATCACCAAGATTATCTAACCTAAAGATTACAGACGAAAACCAACGATTTTCTTCAAGAGAGGATATACAGAGAGTCAAAAATATCAAAGAGAGCAAACCCTAGACCAAAAGTCGATCCCTCTGAAAGACAATGGAAGAGTCTCGAATATGTATAGTCACCATGCATCTAGCGGTCTAGCCACGGCCACGTGTCACAATCTCAGCCATCTTATTTATCAGAACCAAAGTCGCATAACAGAAACACGAGATTGCACATTGGGGGCCAAAAGGACCGGGTCACACTCAATACAAGTAATGGGCTGTAAGTGTTGGGCTTCATCATTGGGCTTCACTGTAGATGTTAAGCATATATATTAACACTAATAGAATATAATAATTTCTTTAGTGTGCTTTATTATTTAAATTTATTTATTTTCTAAGAATTATATAATCACCTTAATAATACACGGGGTTTCACAATGTTATCTCCATTTTTTTTCAAATTTTTTTTCCCAAATTTATTTTCAATCATATATTTTAGGCAATCCACAATTTTAATGAACTTTTTAATCACACATTTATCAATTTTTTTTTATCAAAATATACTAAGAATTTGGTTTTTAGCAAACTAAAACAGGTACTTAATAAAAAAAATCAAATCTTCTATCATATATAATTATATGTATATATAATATACACTATTGTATATACTACCATGCTTTTAGTTGAAATCACAATATATAAACAACATAAAGTATATGTTCAATTATCGTAACAAAGCACGTGCGATAGTGATACACAATTCAATGAATTTTTTTATTTTTTTTATTTTTTTCCAAACATGATGAAAGTCGAAATAAGAGATGAGGTCATTTCGACATCATAAAATTCTTGTCAAATTTAAATATAAATAATTAAGTGACAAGATTGAGCAGCTCTTTTCAGTGTTTTCTCAAAGGACAAAAGGTTATTAACAATGGAAAATTATAACCTTTTTAACTTGTTTGCACTTTTCATTGATACACTCGTCTTTCAAGACATTCATCGGCACATCCAAACAAAACAAGGAATATATGCCTCTTTGCATAGTACTACAAAGACAAGTTTTATAGTATACTTGCTAAGGTAGACGAAAAATATATATAAAAAAGTTATACAAAATAAAACTTACACAAGTTACCTCTTCATATCATTATACAAATTGCCTAAGTGGAACAATGCTTACACATGATTTTCTGGGAATTCAATGTCTCTATCTGATTTAAGAATACAATCAACCATTGCAAGCTACAACATTAATTTTTCTGCGAATTTAGTCTAGGAAAAAATATTTCGACTCCCTCGTTTGAGGTACCATTTTTTTTTTTTCTAGATGACGGCTAATGGGGCAGAGCGATCAAAGCTACTTCGATGGATTCTCGTGCGATTAGTCTTCTTCTTGATTGTCCCAATCTCCATTTTTCTAGCACCAATTCCCTTATCAAATGGCACTGAATTCTGTTTAGAAACCTGCGAAACACCATCTTTTGTGGCACCTCCATGGACTAGTACCCGAATAATACCCGAATAACTCAATGATTCAGCAATTTGCAATGGAGTAACACCCTTGTTTGTTCTTGCTTCAATATCAGCTCCCTTCTTTACAAGCAGTTCGATAACTTCTGGGTGTCCCGATTCTACTGCACAATGCAAGGCTGTATAACCGTCTTTATCTTTAGCATCAACGTCGATTCCCTTCTCGATTAAAGCCCGGACGGCCTCAGTCCTGCCCTTAAACGAGGCGCGATGGAGGGCTGTCCAGCCATTTTGATCACGCCCATTAATGGACGCGCCATTTTCAATAAGCCTATGGATCATTCTCACTTCCCCCTTGCGCGCAGCCACGCATAAGCTGTCCCCTAAACGAAGAGCGTCGAAAAGCCTAGCGTGTCCATTCTCAGCTGCGACATCATATGCTGTCTTTCCATGTTTGCTCCTAATATCCTTATTAGCTCCCTTGTGGATTAAAATCTTGACCATTTGTTCGTCGCCTAAACCGGAGGCAATATGTAACGCTGTCTCGCCATCAGTTGCATTTCGGATATTAGTACTTGCACCATTAGCCAAGAGTAGCCTCATGCAATCTCTTCTTCGCTCCTCGGCCGCAAGGTGTAAAGCCGTGTTCCCGTCTTTCGTAAGGGCATTCACATTAGCACCCTTGAGTAATAGCTGCCTTAGTATCTCAGTGTGTCCATTTCCTGCCGAAAGGTGAATTGGACCACAAGTCGAGGATTCCGATCTTTCAGGGGTGGCCTTATGTGCCAACAAGAGTTCGACAATCAACCCCTCGTTGGAGGCTGCAGCCGCCTCGAGAGGGCTGCATCCTGCTCGGCTGTGAGACTCGATATCCAGCCCAAACTCGAGCAGCAATTGGACCAAATCAGGCCTACTTTGAGCAATAGCCAAGTGAAGAAGTGACTGACCATCTGCATCAACAGAGTCAGCAGCCTTCCAGCCAGGATCACTCTTTTCAAGCACCTCTCTAATCTCATCCATATAGCCTTTGGTCACAAGTTGAGCCAGGATTAAGGAACCAGCAAACATGATCCTTATCCCACTATCAGAATACACTTGTTTTTTCTTATTGGTGAACCACTCACTCGGAACCGAATCATATGTCGATGAAATGTCCTTAACCGCTGCACCGGGAGCCACCACGCTTTGCAAAATGAACGAATCATCGCAGTGTGGGAAGTGATCCGGTAGGCTCGAATTTGGCGACAGTTGGTAAGTAATCTCCACGGTTACTGTCGTAAGAGGCAAGATTATTCCCGACTGGGGCCGAATAGCATATCGTGTTTTATTCATCGGTTGAAGCTGGAATGCCACAGGCATCGTGTACATCACGTTACGCAAAGTCAGCTCACCGTAACACCTCTGCCCTGCTTCAATCCTGATTGTCACAACACTAGATGGCTCCAAACTTACAAGTCTATCCATCTTTTTTGCTGCTGCTTTTTCCCAAGCTTCTACTCTCTACTTATTTTTCAAGATCATTTGCTTTTTTCCGCGAAAATCGCTCAAAATTATGAACAAGAACGAAAGGGAGGATTGAAGAAATTGAAGCAAAGGTGTAAATATATGAGGGTGAATAATTTGGCCGGCTCTAACAAGGCAGTGCCACTTGTTGGTGTTAAAACCAATGAGGACTTGTTCTATTTGATGTCCGACTTGCATATCTTTTGGGACACAGTTGTGAAAAGTTAAAAAACATTTGCGTACTGTTTCTAAAACATCATTTTCATGGATTTTTGAAGTATATTTTTTTCATTGTTACAACGCAGCAGACAGTACAAAAGTATGACATATGGAGATATTACCTTTCCATCTCTCTCCCGCATAAAAAAAAAAAAAAAACTTTCTAGTACCATAGATACGTATTATACGGTTTTGGGGACATCGAAAATTTGGAGACTCTTTTTGGTGGATTGGTACGTTAGACCAGACATTATTGTATGGCACGCCGACTTGCAATATTTACAAGATTTTGGTAAAAGCCTAACGCTTTTATCTCAAGTGATCCAAAGACTCTCGAGGAGGATTTCATCATATGCTCGCGGACTTGTTGCTCGAACTATGGAATCATTCATATAGTCGATTCAAAGAATTAAAATGGTTTTGAACGAGTCATACATCTTAAATTATGCAGCCCGGCACGGCCTAATTTGCTAAGGTAGCACCTATCTCTTTACAGATGAATGAAAACTGTCCAAATTTTCGTTAAAATATCACATGCAAGACGTGCAACGTGAAGGAGAGAGATTAAAAATATTTAGTATGTTAAGAACACATTCTTCAAAAAAAAAATTACTAATCAAAACTCCATTTACTCAAAATAACGACCATCGGGGTTAAGTAAGTTAAGAAAAATACGTTTAATAATCATTTAGATAATAAAATAAAGGTGAATAATACGAGGGGGACAGTGCCTTTTACTTGGCCGAAATAATACTCTGTGGATTGTGGGAAAGAGCGAAAAATGGACTAAAGAATATGTTGCTTGCAGCAAATATATATATTTTTTTTATATATCGACAAGTTCAGCTATTTATATACCCTAACAACAAGAAATAAAATAGGATTACAATTAATTTTATTATTTAGAATAGAAAATCATTCATTGGTTAATCCAATGCTTGTCTTCTGGGAGCTTAGAATTTGTCAAATCTATGACTATTTCTCTAAAAACCAAAAGGGTTTGGCTTAGATGATAAAATTATTAACATCGATCTTGTTGTACTTGGAAATTTGTGATAGATCCACGTCAACGTGGAGTGGAGTAGAAGTAGTCCGTTTAATTGTTTGGTAAATTTTTGGAAAATGTGTGGTTAAAAGGAATTTTTTTTGAATTTTCGTATAATATTATTTTATTAAAAAATATGTGGTTAAAAAGAAAGAGAAAAATGCGTTTTGGAAGAAAATGGAGCCCAGACCAGAGCTGAATGATCTTGTTTTATTATATAGAGTCAACCGAAGGAGGAGAATCTCCATGTTTTAGCTTTTCCTTAACAATGACTAACCGGCCAATAGGAGTTGAACCCTGCTACAATTACTAGGCAAAAACTTCATCGAATTTTTCTAGGCAAGACACAAACATGTGGGTCCACTTTTTTAATAATATTTAATTCATGTGGGGTCCACACACCATGTGAGTATCTGTAAGGATTCTGGTAGTGAATAGTTCTGTACATGGAGGACAATTCAGAGGAGTTTACCATTGACATTTCTAATGATTCTTTTTATTTCTTTATAATTTATATATCACGTTGTTGAACTTGTACCTTGAGAATCGATAGTTATGTGAGGAACAATCTTCCTCCTTTTGTCACGATGTACGATCGAACGGTTCGCTTGAGTTGTTCAATTGCCTCTAAACCCGATACTCATGACGTGCTACAGAACCTTTGACGTTTCGTAATCTGATATTTTCCAATTTTAGTTTTTTTTTTTTTTTTTTTTTTCAATTGGAAGAAATTCTAGATACAATGGAATTTTTTTTTTCACTTTTATGGACAATTTCCATGCAAAACAAAGCACAACGAATAATATTCGGTATTATTATTTTTTTTCAATTTTTTTTTATTTTTTTTTATTTTTGGCAATTGAAATAAATTCTAGACTAATAGTAGAAAGTATTATTACTTTAATGGACAATTTTCATAAAAAACGAAGTCAATCGAACTACAAACTTTCAACATTTTCACCGTGCAGGAAACGAAGCAGTGGAGTATGCACATAAATAGATATTGTGCAAATCATAGTCATAAAATATTACTCTATGGCTCTTGAATGAAGTTCGTCCTTCAATGTAATCTTTTAAGTAATAATATTAGTGTATGGAACGCGTGAATTTGTGTAGCATAAAGAGCTAAAGGACATTTAAAATATTTTTTTTAGTAGATCAATTGACGACGACATATGCCTTAATTTGGAGTTGGCAACAAACTTTCAAACTCGTGCTCTTTAATTATTTTTAAGGTATTAAAAAGCAAGAATATATTGGGACTAATACCTCGAAGGTTTAAGATTATGAGCTTGAACTATTGAGGACACATATTCACGTGAAGAAATTGATGAAGATAGAAGTGAGCAACAATAACGACAATAAGACGTGATCGCAATCTGTTGATTCGTCTCTTCCTTCTATACACAAGAATATGAACTATTATTTTAAAGGGTTCGTGTTGAATTAATTCGAAACCATAAACACTGAGTTCCATTAAGGGTCCGTTTGATAGAAAGATGGAAAATGGGTGAAAAGAAAATATTTTACAGGAAAAAGATTTTCCTAGAAATTGTTTTGCTGGGAATTGTAATTAATTGTGTTTGATTGGTATAATTTTTCATGGAAAATATTGAAAGTTTGGTGTTCGTTTGACTTCATTTTTTATGAAAATTGTCCATTAAAGTGACAATATTTTCTACCATTGGATTTAGAACTTGTTCCAATTGTCAAAAAAAAAGAAAAAATTTGAAAAAAAATAATCATACTGAATATCATTCGTTTGACTTTGTTTTACATGGAAATTGTCAGTAAAAGTGAATTTTTTTTTTACCATTGTGTCTAGAATTTTTTCAAATTGCAAAAAATAAAAAAAAATAAAATAAAAATTGAAAAGTTGGAAAATATTTTCTCATCAAAATATTAAGAATTTATTTTCCTCAAAAATGTGGAAAATTTAGAAAGTTGAAAAATATTTTCCTGGGAAAATTTCGCCAATCAAATATTACAAAAGTTGGAAAAGGGAAAAGATTTTCTTACTTCCCTAGAAAACTTTGCCAATCAAACGTGGCCTAAGTTATTTTAAACCCATCTTCATTGAATAGCTTCTTATTTGGGCCAAGGGCTGAAGTTTAAATCAATTCCGTTTGAAGAATTCGAAGACTTCAATATTCAACTACCAAAGTTTGTTCTAAATTCACAGCAATCGAATAACCTTACAACACAATGGCCACGTTCGTATTGGACACCAACCCAAATCCGCTTTCTATTTCTTTTTCCATGATACTTGTGGCCTCAGAGTTATCATATTTACCGTTATTGACGAAGTCAAAATTTACCTCAAATTCTTTAAAAAATCTCAAAATAGAGCTCTCATGAAAAATTAGTGGATCGTTATAATCTTCTGTCTTCACCTAAATTAACATCTATTTATTGTTTGGGATCGAAAGAGATAAAAGGATAATTATAGTCATTGGAGTCCTCCACGATCAACTCCACACCGATTGTTGTGCTGCTCGTGACTACTACTTTGTCGTGTCGAGTCCTATAGTCATCTTCCTCAAGCCGATCGCATCCCATGGCATGGCGCCCAACAATACTCGTTGTTGGGCCTTCAACATATTCATGTGTTGCTCCTGCTGGAAAACATCGTGTATGGAGTGCCAAACAACACCGGAAAATACCTTTAAGATTCTGTAGAAATTTCGGCAGAGTAAAGATAGGAAATAGACTCCAATTAAATCCTCAAAATGTTCAGTATAGCAGCAACAATATCAAAGTCGAGGCAAATGTTGAACACTTTGTCTTTAAGTCGAATTTGTCCCACAACGGTGCCTATGATTTATGACAATCAACTCTCAAGATACAACGACTATCTTCTTGTGTGAGTAGCATTACAACACACAAGAAACGGCGAACAAAAACTTGGTTTACGAAGTCCGGAATGCAAAGTGAAAAAAGCCAGAATTTATGCAACAAGAATGCAAGAATTTGGTTGAGAAAAGAGAGAAAATGAATGCTATATGATTGCATTTTATTGGTGTGCAGATTGGGACGACCCTAGGATCCTATTTATAGAGGATGAAGGGTTGTGAATGAAATGTTGCGCCTCAAGTTCAGGAACACTTGCCAAAGGTCGCACCATTCAATTGTCGCTGCTAGCAACAGCCTTAGTCAAATTTTCAGACAGCTTCCTCTATTTTTCTTCTCAACTTTGGACATCAATTTCTTATTTATCCGGATTTGGTTTTGAGATTCCAAATATACCATGACAATCTACTCGACGAGTAGAACAAGTTGGTCCATTTACTTTTGTAATTTGACCATCGAATTAAGTCTGAATATTTGATCGAAATTGACACGAAAGCCACTTTTCAAGTTTTTGTATTATCACTTAAACCAAATTTCAATCTTTCAAAACCAATTTCCAACAGCTCCAACAAATAGATTCGCCGGTAATTAATTTGTATCATTGTCTTCTCAATATTGAATACCATTCAAGAAGGTTTCCCGAACCTAGCCATCTCTACGAGGAAAATAGTTGTGCTCCAATACCAAAACAGAAGCAAGCAACAACAATGCGTGATCACAATTCATTAATTCGCGTGCGAATACACAAAAGTAATCAACTTTTTTTAATTAAAAAAAAAACCAAAAGGAGAAATTTAACGAAGCATGAGTATGTCTTTGACAGTATGTTATTTTCTCCGGTTTGAAGAGTTTCGTGTAAAATCTATATATTTTAATTTTCCATCTCATTTTTATTTGGGAAACTAACCAAATACACCATATATATACGGTATAAGTATAACTACACTTGCATATCAATGTGGAGGGTTGCTTAATTTTATGCTCGATTTTTTTTCTCTCTTGTGTGAATAATCCTCGATATTTTTCTCTCTTAATATTTCTACTAGACAATGTCTTCTGGTTATGGATCGTGTATGCACTTTGTCATGGACAAATTTATAAGGAAAAAACCAAATGCTTCACAGAGGTTTTACCACCTCTCACATGAGTGGATCCCGCATGGGACCCACGATAATAAAAAATGACCAAAAAATCCCCCCCACCCCGCCTATTGTGAGGTCTCTGTGGGAGTTCTGTGAACCCTCACTCGTACACCAAGACCAACTCAATTTATAATCAGCAAATGGCACATTTGACAAGGAATTTCCTCAATATATTATGAAAGCGATTAATCTAAAGAAACAATTTATTTCAGTTGAACAAGTCAACATCTCAACTAGGGAAAGTTAGTCAGACAGGGTTGGGGGACAAGAGGGGAAAAAACTAGGAGCACGTGTCAGCACTTGTTTGGGTAATTTTTATTTTTATTTTTAAACTGTTCAATCATTAAATGACACGTGTCCTACCTGTTTTTAACTCTGCCACTGACCCTATTTTTGTAGCAAAACTCAACTAATGTATATGTTGAAAAAAACGTAGTGCTTGAGAAGTGCTATAAATGACCATTTCAGTGAGGGAAATTTTCAATTATTATTAATAAAAAAAATCTAATTTATTGAAAAGGGAGACGTGCCGCTAACTTCTAATATTAAAAACATCGATTGTGTTACATGTACATCACAACTTACATATTAGTTTACTAACAGATGATATTGTAAGATTTGATTGGGTTAAAAAAAATAAAAAAATTCCCCCACTTTCTTTTTGACACAACATTAATCTATAAAAGATTATGTAAATTATGATATACAACAAGTATTTTACTAAAAATATAAGATGAAAATCAATTTTTATATACCTTGTGCGACATATTTTACAAAGACATAGTTCATGTCACCAAACATATTCAAACTATTACTTGATCTAATAAAAAGCAAAATAACTGAAGTGAGAAATTATTCTTCAAATACTATATTACCATCTCTTTTGTGTCTTTTTTATTTTATCGAAAATAAATCTCAACATGAAAATCCAAGCATGCAATTGGAAGTAGAAAGCAAACCTACGAATTCATTCCTGGATTTATACAGAAAATATGTATAAATTTAATCACTATCACCCTCGCTGTCGCTGCTGCTGCTGCTGCTGCTGCTGGTGTAAGTGCTCTCTTTTTCCTTGTCTTCTTTCTGATCCTTTTCCTTTTCCTTTTTCTCTTCCTTTTCCTTTTTTTTCTGTTTTTTCTTCGCTTTCCTCTTCTTTTTCTTGTCTTCAATCTTGTTCTTGATTCTGTCCATCAGCCCTTTTTTGGGCTCACCGTCGTACTGTGTTTCGACTTCCTTGGAACCTCCTACATGGAACTTCTCCTCTATTTTACGAATGATGTTTGACATTTTTCTTCTTCTTTCTTATCTTATTTTCTCTGTAACTTGTATCAACTTTGATATGATCTGAATACAATTCAAGTGTATACATATATATTTTATGAAGAGAGAGGGCGACTTTGACTAGTATTTGATACAGCTAAGTGCTGTGTGTAAAATATCAACCTCAATGCACATATTTTAGGAGACAGAGATTATAATAGTTGTAACACGCTGGTTTGGAAGTACTTAAATTATAATTTATTTGGTAGATTGATGAGTTATACACTTATTTAGGTCTTTAATATGAATATTTAGCAGTACCTTTGATTTATTTATTGTTTATTAGGTAAAACTCAATAATTAAAAGTGAAATTATAAGAAAATAATGAAAATCAGCAAAAAAATAAGGGTTTTCAAAGTTCAGGGACCAAATTATAAATATTTAAAATTGATTTGGACCAAGAAACAATGATTAAGACTACATAGAATTAATTGGATGAAATTAGAAGTCAAATGAAGAGAATTGCACGAAGAAAGGAATCAAGCTGAACAACGAATCAAATATACGAGAATCCTTATTTGTTGAGTCCTTTAATATTTACATGATATGTCCCTCACCTTTGATTTCGTACATTTTGATCCCTGCATTTTGACTTTTCTTTCAATTATGCACTCAAGAAATTCATCCTAGGTCCTTCAACTTTCGACACTTCTACATCTCAGTCCCCAAGTTCACGTTTTTGTACACTTTTAGTCATTTTCCTCCTCTTTTGCATTGTTCTCCTTCAACTATAAAATTTTACCCACAAAGACAATATTTATACAATTGTGAGTAGAAATTCATTTATTTTATCAATGTTTAACTCATTTTAGGCTTCCAATAAGTGTATCAAAACATACTTATCAACTTGCAATTAGTAAAATCTATCCAAATTAGATAGGATATTAGTACAAAAATTCAACTTTAGATTACAAATTGAGAAAAGAGTTAAAAGAATTAGTTTAGGGATGTGCATCTTATGAGTAGAAAGATTTAAAAAAAAAAAAAAAAAAAATTTGCTATTGAGGGTCAAGAATTAAAGTAACTTGTAAGTTTATGATGCTTTATGTTATGATGCTTTACATAATTCTTCACACACATACATCAATTTTAAATTGGATAAGTAAAAAAATGACTTTTATATTATAATTTTAAAGCTATTCATATATTTGACATAATTATTCCAATTTGTGACAAACGATAAGTTATTTCAAAAAATTATTATATGCTTATTTGTTGGGATAAGTTATAATTTTGTTTAAGTACAACCAATTTTTTTAAAGTTTAGCAGTGTTTGATAAGTGTATTTTATATACTTCTAGGCCATATTTAGGAGTAGTTTTGATTAATTATAATTTATTCTTGTGTATTTATTTTTTTAGGGATAATTGCAGCAAAAGTTTCAAATCTTTGAAACATTATCAAACTTTTTCCAAACCTTTGATTTGTTGCAATCGTAACCCATAGCCTTTCCAAATGATGCAGATGAAATCATTTTCGACAGTTTCCATCTATAATTCTATTAGTTGACCAAAAAATTAACTTTGACCACATTTTTAATATTTTAAAAATGATAAAAAAATAACTTTATATTTATCACATTAAATAATGAAATAAAAAAATAACACATACACAGTCTTCTCCCTTCCAACCCTCACCCCCACCCCCACCCCCACCCCCACCCACCAACCACCTCCTCCAGCCCTAATATTCAACGTTTCAGCGGATCTCACCTGTTTTAGCACGTAGGACCGTTCTACTTGTTGCCCAAGTTTAAAGGTGTGATCGGTGAAAATCCCCAAATCACGAGACTAATTTCTGTTAAAATCAATATTTAACGATGTTTTACTTTGAGGATTGAAAAATTCCAAATAGAGCTTCGAATCTGCCAGGCGGTTGGGAAGAGAAGTTTTTGGAAGTCGGAGGACAGGACTTAGAGGAAGTCGGAGTCTATTGATTCTCGTCCCTGTGAAATGCATGAATTGTTAGTTTTATGCCCATTTTTATATTAAGTATATTGTAACTGACTTTTTGAGTTAACGTTTATATTATTCACATGTTAGAATTTGTAACAATAATCTAAGGCTCCATGATCATATGAAATATGACAAAATTGTATACTCGACGGTTTGGGTATATTGAGACACAATTTGTTATATGATTAAAATATGTCGTTCACAATTGGTACATAAAGTTGGAGGCTTTATGTTGATAAATTTGTATTATTCTTATTAAGATTTGTCTAGATCTGAGAATAAGAACAATATTAAATCTTTTGAAATGCTTACGTTTAAAACTCTTAAGACATGCAGTTTGTTTTCTAGCTCAACTTATGATATGTATTACGATAAAATAGGTAAAACATGTTAGATTTAGTATTAGTATGTGACCGTGACTTCATAGTAAATTCTTTAGGAAATGGCATCACCTACTTACACAAATTTGATGCAGGACTTATTGCGAGTAGTAAAAGAGCTGAGCAGCCAGAATCAAGCACCTCCACCACAAAATGCACCGCTACATCAAAATGTACTTCCATTTGTCCCTGGAACTGTCTCAGTAGTTGAGCAGTTTCGTAGGTACAAGTCTCTTACTTTTGATGGCGATTTCGACCCACTGGCTATTGAGGAGTGGATAAGAAGTCTGGAACGCATATTCCGACACATTGCTTGTACGAATGTTTAGAAGGTACTATGCACGAAATTTATGTTTGTTGGGGTAGCTAGTCACTGGTGGGAATCCGTCTCACGTACTAGGATTGAAGAGCAGTGGCGTAACCTCACTTGAGAACAATTTAAAGAGAAAGTGATGGCAAAGTACTTTTCACGGGCTTTGAGAGATTTCAAGGAATCAGAGTTTCTACAGCTCAGACAAGGAAATAGGTCACTTACTGGTTATGAGAGACAGTTTGAACAGCTCTCACAGTATGCTCCGCACTTGGTAGATACAGAAGTTAAGAAGATTAGGAGGTTCGAAAATGGACTACGCTCGGAGATCGACATGACCATTATGTCTCGTCGTTTACTTCATATCGTGAAATGTTGGAGAGGGCTCATGCTATTTCATATCAGATGACTACATTTGAGCAATATACCCAACAGAGCAATGAGTCATTAGGAAAGAGGAAGTGGAACGATCAAAGTAAGGTCCGACGTAACTGGAAGAATAAAAGACCAAGCACTGGAATTCATATCGGTGGGACGAGTGAGAGTGTTACCCTTTGTCCTAAATGTAATAAACTCCATAGATGTGAATGCTTACTTGGGAAGAACATGTGTTTTTGGTGTGGTAAGCCGGGACATATTGCTCTTAACTGTACAGAGTCTCCAAAGAAAAAGGATGATGATCAAGATAAGAACTTGTAACGACTGGACCTTGCGCCGCAGTCGTTATCATATCATACATACTGTCTGCTTTGGGAGAGCATATGTCAATCTTACCCCTCACGGCTTTCTAACGCGTCCCTAGAATTCGAACTCAAGACCTCCATCGTAGGGAGACTTAAATTGAATCTTACTACCAATTGGGAGTAAGTAGTGTACCTTTAATTGTTAGTTCAAATTTTTTGAGCTACCAATGGGTAAAGCCTTAATTAGAAGATCGGTCTCGGTGCTTTGGGAATCTGGGCGAAGTAGTTAGAGATCATATATGTGCAATAGTGTAATCTGTTAATCATCATGATGAGACGATCGTCACTCTAAGATATTTTCTAAAGGGAATTGAACCTAAGTTCAGTAGTTCGATGATGAGATCTTTGGACTTGGTGTTGTGATGTGATCACAACGAATTCGCCTTATGAAAATGGGACTTAGAGGGCAATACATGTTGAAGGTCAAAACGGTCATTTTGATGACTTTAACATATTGACGGTCAAACGGGGGTTGGCTCGTGGAAAGATGGTCGGAGGATATTGTTACCGAATCATAATTAGCTTCCATAATTTCCACTCGACTCAAGAGTGCAATCTCAAGTTTTTGGTAGAGTAAGCCGTGATTAATAGATGTATCTCAATTGGTCAAGAGTTGACCCAATTGAAAACATCTATTGGAGCTTGAGTCTTGTGGGTCCACATAGGTCCCTTTTTTTTGCTCCAATAAAGGTGTGTGACTTAATTGGTCTACTACAATAAAGTCCAAGAAAATTTGTGCAAATATGAAACTCTTATTGTGTAGCATAAATATTCCCTTTTAGGGCACATTTCACAAGAATTAGGGTTTTGCCATTTTTCATTTTCTTAAAGAGAAAAGGGACACCTAAGGAGCACAAAGGAGAAGACCTAAGGGATGAAACATTTGGCTAGGCCATTGAAAGCTCATTCGAGGTTATCATCTCACTTTTTATGTGTAAGAATTTAAAATAAAACTCCTATGATCCCAATGTGATCTAAAGATCCACCATGCATTTGTGTTTAATCTTCATAGAAAAATCGATTTTCTATTGTGATGATTAAATATCCACTTCCAACATGAATATCAAGGTCGGTGGAGGTGGTGGTTGGGGTGGCTAAGGGTGAGGGTTGTGAGAAAGAAGACAATGTATGTGTGTGTGTGTGTGTGTGTTTTTTTTTTTTTTTATTTCATTATTTAATGTTATAAATAAAAAGTTACTCTTTTGCCTTTTTAAAAAAATATTAAAATGTGGTCAAATTTAATTTTTTGGTTAAATAACAAAATTATGGATGGAAACTGTCCAAGATGGCTTTACCTGCAACATTTGAAAATGTTAGGGACGACGACTGCAACAAATCAAAGGTTTGTGGAAAGCCTGCTAATGTTTCAAAGCGTTGAGGCTTTTGCTGCAATAATCCTTTTTTTTATAAGGTAAAACTCAGTGATTGAAAGTATAATTGGAAGAAATGAACAAAAATATGCGAAAAATGAGGTTCTCAATGTTGTAGGGACAAATTGCAAATATCTAAAAGTTTTGGACCAAGAAACGATGATTGAAGATTACATAGAATCAATTAGATGAAAATAGAATTAAATGATGAAAATTACACGAAGAAATGACTCGGGCTATACAACGAATAAAAACTGGGGACCAAAATGCACATCATCAAAAGTGCAGGTGACCACCCACACCGTGCACAACAACCAATCCTAGCAAAACCTAAAGCTTTTTCTATTAGGTGATGCATATGTAGATGAATACTCCATGCGTGCGCACGGGGTAAAAGTAGGTGACGATTTCTTTCTAAGATCTAAACTCTTATTTGAAAACCAATTTTGACGTGATTTTAACCCACTTTTCGACATCTATAAGTAAGAAATGTGGGCTATCATTTGGGAAATCTCTCTAGCCTCTCCAATCAACCCATACCACAAAATCTATCAAGAATAAGATGTTAATTCACCATATTTTGGAGAGAAGATCAAACCTAGCAAAAACTTAAAGGCTTAAAGCTTGGAATTAACAATCAATTTTTTTTTTTTGAATTCATACATGTTCCGAGCGATACTTTTCATATTTCTACTCGTAATATCATAGAATATATTCTTGCTTGTATTGGACGACGATGAAATATTTGTTCTCTTGTTTTTAATCGTAGAACAATAGTTTAGTATATTTGTGCATTTTCTTAATTAATCTCGCATGCTTTGTTGCATAACTTGATTGATTGACTACAAATCACGTAATTAGTTGCTTCTTGTAGTGTTTGGAGGTTCATTAGAACATTATAAGGTTAACACTTTGAAATAATATATATGGCGTGTGCATGAATGCATTACTTTACGAGAGGTTTTTAAAACCTCTCGTAAGCTTGTCAAACTATAAAACGCGTTATCTAGCATAATTGAAGCCCAAGTGACCCAAAGGGTATATGCCAAAACAATAACCAGACATAAAATAACATTGTGACACAAGATATTACCATTATCCATGATATTCACCGTGTTCAACTTGATACATTGCGTGCAAATCCACAAGCGAACAAGTAATAACATTTTTCGCTCAGTGAGAAATGAGAAGTTGTCTAGTCTACTAAATTTGATTTGTGAAGAACGAAATTTTTCTATTTGATATTAGAATTTTAAAAACAAATATTTCAAGATTAAGATCTTGATTTCTAGAGTTCTCTTTTTAACGAATGAAGTGCAAGTTGTAAGGAAAAAAATCTCATTTTGGTTTGAATTAGAATGACTATTACAAATCCTATTTAATTAAACCAACTCTAGCGTGCGAGCTTAGTTACCCTCATCAAACCACTCACTTCGACGTCTAGTTTCCCAACTGATATAAGGCCCTGTTTGATAACTTAGAAAATTGGTGGAAAAAGAAAATGTTTTTTAACTTTAACCAATTAAGGGTGTTTAATAGCACAAATCTGCATGGCTTCTGTTTTTCCCACCTATTAGGTGGGAAAGCAATTTCCACCTTTTTTTTTTGTTTTTTTTAGTAATGACAACAAATTTTATCAACTATTGTAAAAAGAATTCACTTTTGTTGACAATTTCTATGCAAAACAAAGTTAAACGAATGATATTCGGTATGGTAATTTTTTCTAATTTTTAATTTTTTTTTTACTTTTTGGTAATTGGAACAAATTCTAGACGCAATAGTAGAAAAATGTTACTTTAATGAATAATTTTCATAAAAAACGAAGACACAGACACCAAATTTTCAACATTTTTCAGGTGAAAAATTATACCAATCAAATACAATTAATTACAATTTCCAGTAAAACAAATTCTAGACAATTCAATTCCTAGTAAAACATTTTATTTCCACCAATTTTCCACATTTGCAATCAAATGGACCTTATATTCTTTTTCCTCAATCTTTCCATATCCATATCAATATCAATACAGAAAGGAGACGAAAGTTGATTTATGGTGTGTTTGAGCCACATTATTTTGAAAGAATGTATTCTGAAATAATAGATCGATGAATAATGTATGGTTGAAAAAGAAAGAAAAATTATTGATATAATGAAAAATATTATTTTTATTTAAAAACGTGTGGTTGAAAATGAGTTGAACAATGAAAATGAAAAAAATAATGGGTACCAAACATAGGCTTATATTTATTTAGAAGAAAAACCGAAAATATGTCAAATCATAATTAGTCATTCATTTTATTTCCCCTTTCCAATACCAAATTCCTATTTTTCAGTTGGATAATGCCATGTGATAGCCGGCCACGTGGTCGAATCATATTACGTACACATAGATGATCCTATCTAATATCATCTGTGACCCAGTTTTGCCTTTTCCCTATCCATACTACATGGCACTTTAGTGGTGTATTTGTTCTATTTTCAAGGCGCAATCTGGCCCAATAATTTGACTAATCAAGTCCTTACCTGGCCTGATTTTCTAAAAAAAAAAAAAAATCTCCTAAATTCATTTTCTTTTCAATCCGATCCATAATTTTCACCAATTTTTATCGAAATTTATATTAAAAACTGATTTTTATTTATTTAAATAAACAAAGTTCAGTTTGTATGAATGAAGAATAATTTAACTTCGAAAAAGACATCATATTATTTAGCAAACATCAATAAAAACATTACAGAATTACAAGTTCCTACACAATCAAATTAAGGGTAGCCAACAAGGAAACTATTTTTTTTTTTTTTTTTTTCCTATTTTCTTATTTTCCACACTTTTATTTGTAGCAGCTAGCTCGATGGCTTAGGACAAATCTACCACCTGCAAGAAAACAAAGAAAGTAGTAACATTAAATCGTGAATCGTCATTTTTTACGATGTATTATGATTTACAAGGTTCATCGGTGAGATGTACCTAATCGCTGTCGCTGCTGCTGCTATCACCACCGTGCTCGTGGCCGTGTTCACTCTTCTTCTTGTCTTTCTTCTTCTTTTTCTTGTCGCCGTCCTTGCAGGGTTCACCCTTGTCACCACCGTGGATTTTGTCCTTGATCTTCTCTACGAATCCCTCCTTCTGCTCGCCACGGCCATATTCGGGCTTATGCTCACCATACCCGTGTTCTGGCTTGTGTTCACCATACCCTGACTTGTGTTCACCTAACCCGTGTTCTGGCTTGTGCTCACCATATCCGTGTTCGGGCTTGTGCTCACCATACCCTGACTTCTGTTCACCATATCCGTGTTCTGGCTTGTGCTCACCCTTATGTTGTTCACCTTCTTTGCTACCACCCATGCCAAGCTTTTCTTCAATCTTGTGAATGATTCCTGCCATTTTTTCACTAGAAAACTGAATGCTAACAAAATGAAAAGGATTCTTGATCAGATCTGAAGAGAAATGTAATGGGATTGTGTCCTATTTATAGGGACCAACAAGATTGAAAGAGAGATTTTATTTTGCCTTAAAATAAGATTATCCACAATTTAGAATAGGATTCAAGTGACCTCATTAAATGCACGCGGCTTCATGGAACGTGAACACGGTACACCCCGAGTGTCGACATAGTAAACTAACGCCAAGAAATAATCATTATTTATTTATTATTTTATTTCCATATAAAAAAAATCTTCAAGAATTTAGTCTATTTTTGGTACATATTAAAATTTTTATTCTCATTTTCTATTCATTTTCAACCACACATTCTTCAATAAAATAATATTTTTCATCACATTAATGATTTTTCCTTCTTTTTCAACCACACATTCTCCATCAATCTACTAATTCAGAATACATTCTTCCAAAATAATGTGTTTCAAACACACCCTTAACTCCTGTTTGGTACACATTAAAATTTCATTTTCATTTTCATTTTCTTACTCATTTTCAATTATACATTCTTCAATAAAATAATGTTTTTCATCGCATCAATAATTTTTTTTTTTTTAAGCACACAATGATCTATCAATATATTATTCCAAAATACATTCTTTCAAAATAATGTGTTTCTAACACACCCTTAGATGATGTTTTCTATGAATTTCCTTCACATTCTTCTCTTTTAGATTTTTAATTTTCAAAGATCTATTTACGTTCGAATGGGTCGATTTTAAGTTTATCGACCTAAACTCATATGTTAAGATCGCAAATAGTTCTTGAACCTTATCTTGCTTCAACTTTGTCACTTAATTTTATAATATTTTTTTTTTTGGGATTAATTTCTATGTTTAAATCAAACTAATATAAACTTGAAAGATGGGAAAACTTGTCTAAGAGTGTGTTTAATGAATATTATTGAAAAAATAATGTATTTTAAATAGTGTTATAATGAAAAATATGTGGTTAAAAAGTAAAGAAAAGTTATAGATATGATGAAAAATATCATTTTAATGAAAAATGTGTGATTGAAAATGAGTTTTAAAAGAATATGTATCATTAATTGTCACGGATTCCAAGAATGACAAGTACACGAACTTGAAACGCAAAATATACACGGATTTGAAATGTATTTGCTAACCATCAATGTCATACACCTGCCCAATTAATGATCAAATCCTTTACCAATGTTTGGATAATATTTATAAATTGCTTATAATAACTTTTTATTCACCCATCCCTTTAAATTCATAAGTATAATTCACTTATTTTTAACTCAAATTCTATTTCTCTTCGAATAATGCAATCTATCAACATTATGTTTAATAATGATCTAAAGGGTAAAATTGTAACATAATCTACACGACCGTTCTCCACGATCAATAGGATTTGTGTAATGACCGTCAATTGTGAAATGTGGGCTCCACTGCGGTCGAATGTCAACATATATTATTATTTCGACAACAACTTTGAACGCTCGTGAAAAAAGAAATTATTACACCGACGGGAACGTGACACGTGTCATTAAATTGACAGAGATATTATAAAGCTAAAGTAACCGTCCTTATTCGTTGAATGATTTGAGCAATTTACGGGAAGCGTCTGCTCTTTTTACTTTAATTTTTCTGTCAAATTATTAAAGTCACGTCTCAGCTTTATTCCGGGCCAGGCCGGGCCTTCTCGATACGGTCATGAAGGTAGATCGGGAACTTTGCCTAGGTATGTATGGGTATTTATGAATTTTTGAATAACTAACGTATCCTCGACAATTTAGGAGACAATTTTGTACTTATTGGCATCCAATTTTCATCGAAGTAATATTTCAAAATGCGCATTTATCAAATCTTCATAGCGATCAATTAAATATTGTTCAGCAAAATACTTAAATAGTTCGATACAAATCAGAACAAAACAACAAAACTATCAATAAAATATCGCAAATAATTTCCAAAAAAATAAGAAAAATTGAGTAAATTGACTTGAAAATTTAGGCAAAATTTGAGAAAATTATCTAATTGAATTTTTTAGTTTAATTGAGTTGGATGTAATATGCATGTATCAATATTTGTATCTTGGGTTTGCAAATACATGACCGACCTTTGAGTGAGAATTCCCATGTAAAATAATAATGGTCGGTCCACAGTGACAAAAATAAATAAAATAAAAGACATAAACCACCAAGAATTCGACACGATCCAATTTGCATCTGGATTCTTTATAATAAAATAACTATAAAGGTCTTTCCGGTAATAAAATTACATTTATAGGCGGTTCAATTTTTTAAGACATTGTTCATAATCGTGCACACAAGTTCAAATGTGAACTTGGAACCCTAAATAATATTATGTTTACATACAAATTGATTAATCAGTATCGACATGGGATGATATCGTTACAAATTGAGATCGACCATCATAACGGACGCGTAATTATAGCACTTATTCATAAGAGAGCTAGAATTATGATATTATTAGTCTTCACATCGTTTTTAAATTATTATGAAAGTCAAATTATGAGTGAGGAATGGAAATATGTTATTTCCCTTGATGGCTCCACCAAGCTTTGCTCCTTTCAAAATGTTATTATAAAAAAGAACAATGATATTTATCATTTTCACCCCTAACCCTAACCCCCATTTTTACACCAATGAACTGTCAACTATCAACCACCACTTCACTGGTCGATTGGCAACGACAGCACGATAGAGAAGAAGTAGAAGCAGTGGTGTTAGAAGTAGCAGTGTTTGGGTGTGCGCTGACTGACAACCACCTCTTTCCACCACTTCACTAATCGATTGGCAACGATGGCACAATAGAGAAGAAGCAAAAGTGGAGTGCAAGAAGTAGCGGCAATGAGCTATTTCCAACAATTTGGGTAGTTTGCGTTTGTGGTGATGGTATGATCTCTGCAAAGAAGAGGTGGAGCTGGAGCCGGAGCTGGAAGAGATGGCGATTCTATGATATGCGTAGAGAAGAGGTAGAGGTATAGGTGGGGGTTGTGCGATCTGTGCGAATAAGAGGTGGAGGTAGAGGAGATAGTAAATTTGAGGAGGTGGTGGTAGCCCTATATTTTTTGGTTGTATGATGATGGTGCAGATGTGGTTGGTTGGAGGTGGATGTAGAGGTGGAGGTGGAGGTGGAGGTGGTGGAAATGATGGTTGATTTGAAGAGGAGGTGGTGGCGATTATTGGTGTAGATAGTGGGGGTGGGATGGCGACAGTTGTTATGGCAATGGCGGTGAGATAGTAGCAACGTTTGGTTGGTGTCGTGGTGGTAGGGTGGAGTAGTGCGGGATGAAGAGTATTCGTGACCAATTATTTGAGTAATTATGACCATGAAATAGGTAATTTGTGTTAGAAAAAATTTTGACCAATAAAATATATGATTTTTGATTAAATTTGTAATTATGATTCACATTTTGTGTATTTGTGTGTGACGTTTGATTATAAATTGTATATTAATGTGATAAAAATTTAATCAGGGTCACATTTGTTATTAAGTGACACCCGATTTTTGAAAAAAACTCCAAAAGTTTCTTAAATTTGAAAGTATATTTTGAAACTATGATAATTATGTATTTTTGTCCAAAATATATTTTGTAATAATTTTTTTTTAGAGAACATGTGATAAAAGAGTGAAGAAAAGTTTTGAATTTACGTGTAAAATTATTTTATGGAGAAAATCTGTGATTAAAAATGAGAAAGAAAAATGGATATTTAAATCATGGGGCTGGAAAGGGGCTCTAATTGATCTTTCATGTGATCGTTAAATGGATAGAAAACATTTACATGAGAATTAAGATAATGTCTTTAGATCATTAATTTCTTAACTTTTCGTCGTGTAGTGGTAAGTTGTCATATCATCTAATAATTAAGTCCCTATTTGACTTTCATTTTTCTAAATTTATTTTCAATCCTAATAAAATTAGAGACTCTTTGTTAAAAAGTCTAGTCAAACAATATGTTTGAACAAAGAGCATTTTCTCAATATTTGTTGGTAAAATGACCTCCATTAAAAAATAGAATAAATAAATGGTATAAAAGCTCTAAAATATCCATATCATGAAAAGACCCAAATACCCTTTCAATCCAATTAAATTTTTCAATTCGTCTCCAATCCAATTAACGAGCTCTCCGTCTCCTGTGCTTACTTCCCCCACAAAATCTTGTTATTTATTGTATTACTCACCTATATTTTCCTACATTTTGAGTATTTGAACAAGAATTTTGGTTTCTAAATTATCTACATTGAAATCTCTAAATATCTGAAGAAAAAAGAAAGGTATTTTTGGTAATTTCATGTATATTGGTCTTTTTATTGTTGAATATAGTATGAAATGATATTTTAGCTGATTTATTTTTCCCAGTTGGTGTATTTCTGTACTGGGTGTAACTATTGGACGGTCTACAGTACAGAATGACACTCCAGTCGTTTTACATAGTGCAGAACGACAGTATAATCGTTATCTTCCATGTAAAATGACAATACAAACATTATCTGTTATAGTCTGTCCGTTCTTGATAATATAATGTTGTTACTTTGATAATTTAAATATGATAGCTATTTTTATATTACTTTGATATATACTTGAGTAAACTATTTAACTTTTTTTATTTATTTACAACTATGGATTATGTAGAAATGATATGAGTACAAGTATATTATTTTGTTGAGTTTAAAAAGACTGAAGAATGCAAATGAATATGGAGTTATTTAGAGAATGCTGAAGAAAATGTGAATATTCTTTATGTTCCAACTAACATTTCATATATAGAGTTATACAACAAAGTGCAAGAACTTGTTAATGTAGATTCAAAGTTATATGAAATTGAGATGATGTCTTTTAACCCTGGTATGACTAAGTTTTCAGTTCCACCACAAAGGATTAATTGTGACATGAAAGTGAAGTGGTTTCTTTCTATTTGTAAAAAACATCCTCTTTGTGTGACTATTTCGACCAAAGTTACAGATGTGTGTCATAGTGCAAGGGAGTTTGAAAGAGATGGTGGAGTAGAAACCAATGGTGAAGTAGAAAAGGGAGATGTGAGCAATCAAAATGAAATTGTGCAATATGATGTCGATTATGGGAATGATAACGTAGAAAGGAATTATGTGGCAACGGCGCCAAAAACTTGTTCGCTGAAAATATGCCGCAAGCGCACGGGTCACGTACAAGTAGTAAAGTTGACCTTTAGAGTCCGGATTGTCGATCCCACGAGGAATGTATACTTTCGATTACTCGACTCTTTAATCAATTTTAATTATAACGACAAAAGAAACACACACAATTAAACATAAGTTTAAAAAGCGGTAAATAAACTAAAAATCTATAAAATAAGAAAATAAAAGTCTTGGAAATTTCGGAGGGAAATGTGGTTGGAATTTACGATGTCGCTTAACCTTTTGTTTCATTAATATCAAACCAATAACATGCTTCAATGCAAATTACCAAAATACGATAGTTAGACCCGATTTTCCTAATTTAGTTAATACCCCCTCTCGAGGTCATATTAACCCTAATCGATTAATTCGTATCGCATATCTCTATGTTAATAAAAACATAACCAATTGCGTGAGTTTTTGTAAAAATACTCAACGGGTCACTTGAGGTAGATGTATATCTCTATATCATCTAGACGCGCCTAGTATACTGGACAAACCTAGGGTATCGATTATTTCAGCCTAGTAAGTGCAACAATTTCTCAATAATTACACAGACTACCTAACAATTCCATCTAGTGATCAAGTAAATGAAATCATTTCAAACATGATAATCAATACACTATGATTTTGATAACAAATGCATTTTTCATTCATTTAATACATATATCGATAATTAATGAAACAAACTAGGTTAAGTTCAAACATAAATCCAACACAACACATTTAGCTCATTTTATAAAGATGAAAACAAATGAGATTCATATACAAATTCACTACAAGATTAGAAAATAATGAAGGAATACAAAAATAGAGATACAACCCATTTTTAGTGTAGATTTGAGTTCCTCCAATGTTTTCTCTAACACTTTGATGTTTGATCTCCTTGCTATCAACTCTTCATCCCCAAAACAAGCCAAGATTACAAAAAAAACAAGAAAAATAAAAGAAAAACAAGAAGAAAGAAAAGAAAAACAAGAAGAGAGAAATTGTAGAGAGAAAAAAGAAAATAAATAAAAATATCTAATCTCTCCTCTCCCCTTTTTTTTAAAAAAAATGTCCCAGCCAAGTTTTTATAAAGATGGGGATAGATATTTTGTTTACTTAGCCAAGAAGTCTTCAGAATATCTAGAGAAAATTGTAACTAAAGTCCCTAAACTTTTGGAAAGTTACAAAATAGTCCCCAAAACCATTTTTTAATTGAAAATGTCGGTCAACCTAAGAAATACTTTGTGCAATTCTCAGCTAGGTCCCTGAGATAATTGCATGTTAGGTCCCTCAACTTTGATCTCGTACAATTTGGTCATCAACTTCACAATTTTGTACTCTTTTAGTCCTTTTTCTTCTCCTTTCGCCTCATTCTTCTTCCAATCGGGGTTTTAGCCTACAAAAGTGAAAATTACATAATTATGAATAGAAATCGACTCAATTTCAATTATAATTAATTTCAAAAAAGTGTCAAATAAGTATGTTTTTACACACTTATCACACCCCCAAACTTGAGCTCTTGCTCGTCCCGAGCAAGATTACTTCTAACATAATTATGCAAATACGATAATGATCAACATATTAGACACCTTGCCAAATAAATCAAAGAGTTTTAAAATTGTATATCAATTCATAATCATGCTCCTAATGATGCTACCAAAAATAAATTAAACTTATCCAATGTTCGATCGGTGTGTGTGTACGCATAGCCATTTTCAATTATCATCTAAATTAGGAAACAATTATCAAGATGGAATTTTTTTTTAAATTGGCTCCAACCCAACCCATTTGTGGTCAAATATATCATTTCACGCTCGTGAGATTCACATATTCAAATAGATATTTCATTTATTTCCCGAGGTGTAAATCTAAAGGTTGCTCTCAATCACACTTTTCTTTTTCCGCTATAGTTTGGCTGGGTCTAACCGGCATTTTCAATATCTAGAAATGAGATGATTCTCCACTAATGAGTGCTTTCACAATCAAGTTTATACCAAGTAAGTCAAACTCACTAGTTATCTAAACCCAAAATCAATTACAATTGCACCAAATCAATTTTTTCAATGAAAACTCAAGATTGACCTCACTCCCTTAAACTTTCTTCTTGACCATTGTAACGAGCTTTGTGTCGGTAACTCCCCGGTTGTTTAGACCAAAGGGTACCGGGTTTTGAGATACCCCAACAGACTTAATAACTCGAGTAAAAAAGGCTACAAAGCAAGACTTAAGATTCAACAAGTACAATATTCTTTTTAAGCTTAATAAATCAAATGAGGCTCAGATCCCTAGCATATGGTCATTACCTAGCTTATACTTGGCAAAAGACACTCCACACCAATTTTTTTTTTTTCAACATGTATGGAATCAACACACTTCTCCAATAAGATCATTTACTGGCTCGACCACCCCCAAACTTCTTTCATAACATGGTAAAGTGGAAGAGAAATGTATATAGGTTGATATAATTTTTCAACAATAACTCACAACCTAAGTTCTACCAATTCAAAAAATTTCCATAAAACAATCATTTCCACATCTAAATAACAATTAATCATGACTATGTGCTCAATGTAACTTAGGATCTCACATGGATAATCAATTTTTTTTGAAAAAAAATTTAAGCACAAATAGCATATTTGGTCATAGCTCATGAATCAATAACAATTTCAACATCATACAATTTAAAGCCGGCAACACTATCCAACACATCAATACAACATCACCAATAAAGCACATTCAAAAGCCGGCAATGCTATAACATCAACTCAATTCCCCAATAGCCGGCAAGGCTCAATACCCCCAAACTTAATCCACACATTGTCCTCAATGTGAAAAAGAACAAGCTAAAGGAAAAAATGAATAACGAAACTTCCCTGAATGGATGATTGCGAAGAGGTACCAATGCATCAAATTTGGACTTGTAATGCTTTTTGAATAGCTTGGGCAAGTGACCTCTTTGTACACCAATGTACCCTCAAACTTGTGAGGAGCCATGTAATATGGGACTTCAAAAAGTTTCATACAAAAACAAACTGAAAGATAATTAAAGGATTCCGGAAAATGAGGATATACATGAAGATGAATTATTTCCAACTAAAAGTGCTTTAATATCGAAAATTGAACTCATTGCTGTGAAGTACCAATTTGAATTCAAAGTAAAGAAATCAAATAAGAGTGTGTATACAGTAGTTTATGTTGGGGAAAGTTGCAACTGGCGTTTACGAGCAACGATGATAGCTGAATCTGAGATTTTTCAAATACGAAAATATTCTCACCATCACACTTGCTCCATGAGTGTTCGTCGCAAGGATAATAGACATGCTACCTATTCAGTACTTTGAAAGCATGTAGCTCCAAAGTATCAGGATGCGAACATAATGTATAGACCAATAAACATCATCAATGACGTTTGGCGAGAATTTGGCATAACTATAAAATATCACAAGGCGTACATGGCCAAAGAATTTGCTTACAAAGAGGTTTGAGGTAGCCCTGATGATAGCTATGCGAAGTTACCATTATATTGTCACGTTTTGGAGAGAGAAAATCATGGCATGTTGACCTTTATTGAAACTGATAATGATGAACGTTTCATATATTTTTTCATGGCATTAGGTCCAAACATACGTGGATTCCTCTCTTCAGTCCGACTGGTAATTTGTGTGGATTAAACATTTTTGAAATCTAAGTATCGAGGTACGTTACTTGTTGCTATATGCCAAGATGCAAATCGTCAAATTTATCCACTTGCGTGGGGCATAGTAGATTTGGAAAACAATAACTCATGGACTTGGTTCTTTCAGAAATTACGGCAAATAACCGACGACACGAACGAGATAGTCATTATATCTGATTGTGCACCTAACATATCAAATAGTTTTAGCAACGTCTATCTTAATGCACACCATGGGTATTATATATGGCATCTGCAAACTAACTTGAAGAGCAAATTTCCTTGCATTCATATTATGCCATTGTTTAGAGCTACTGCAGAGGCATATAGTTTAGCAAAATTTGAGATCACTATGCAAGCATTATGCAGTCTACACGAGAAAATTCGAGGGTACTTAGAGAATGATGTTGGTGTGGAGTATTGGTCAAGAGCATAGTTCAATGGAATCAGATACAATAGTATGACCACAAACAATGCTGAATCATTGAATGCATTGTTGAAAAGTGTTCGAGAATTTTCTATACTCACTTTAATCGAGCATATCAGAGAGAAGATGCAAAGATGGTTTCATGATAGATGTATTGATGCCAAAAAATGTAAGAGCTACATCACCCCGCCTTTGAAGGAGAAAATATATGATAGGTACAATGAGTCAAAGGGCTTCGAGATAAAAGCTCTTAGCCCAGATGAGATGCAAGTGAGTGATGACATGGAGAGTTTCATTGTTCATTTGGAGATGGGGACATGCACATGCAAAGAATTTGATCTGAACCAATTTCCATGTGCACCTGCAATTACTGTAATAAGAGATGTTGGTGATAACTATTACAGGTTTTGCTCTCCATTTTATAGCACTTCTTACTGGAAACAAGCTTATTCTGAATATATTTATCCACTGCCAAATGAGGCGACCTAGGAAATTTCTGATAATGTTCGATTAAGAAAGATGATACAACCGTTGACACAAAGAGGAAGTGGACGTCCACCAAAAAAAGGAAACAATTAGTCGGAGAGATGCGCAAGTCTCGTAAGTATAGTAGGCGTTTAAAAATTGGGCACAACCGTATAACTTGTACAGATCGTGTACCACTCAGCGAGAGGCATGAACAATGAAGACAAGATGGCACATATGTGGCTTTTGTAGTGTTACGATATACTCCTTTTGTAATATTGAAAAATGATGGTGGTGTTATGTTACAATGTACTACTTTTGTCATTTTGAGAATCAAACTATGTATAATGTTTGGAAATAGGGATTATGTAATTGTCTTAGGCTCGATGACGCCATAATGGCAGTTATACTGTATAACAACAGTTGTGTCATTTTCTTTGTAGAGGCAGAACGACATTTGTGCCGTTTTCTTTTTCCTCTCGATTAAGTAATGAGCATAAATCTCGAATGTTGTAAGGGGCGTGTTCAGTCTGCGGCTTAAATGAGTTCAGCTTATCATTATCGTGGCTCGAACGGGTCGCGGCTCTTCAAAATCGATTTTATTGGCAGAACGACACTTGTGTCGTTTTCAAAATAGTAACGGCAGTTGTGTCGTTTTCTTTTTCCTCTCAATTAAGTAATAAGCATAAATCCAAAATGTTGTAAGGGGCGTGTTCAGCCTGAAACTTAAACGGGTTCCGTTTATCGATTATCGTGGCTCGGACGGGTTGCAGCTCTTCAAAATCAATTCGTTCTGTTAATTTTTCCAATATTTTGTAACTTTTCAAGGCAATGACATCAATGACCGAACCCCTCAACCTAAGAATGATGAAAATATTGATTGTGTGACAACTAACGGTAGAATTGATATAGAATATAAGGTATGAAACGGTGAAAGCACAAGTCTTAGTCTAGATTTGGTTGAAAGTACAAGGAATTGATATATCTCTAGTATTTGGAAGGGGCGTGTTCAGCCTGCAACTTAAACGGGTTCCATTTATCTATTATCTGGCTCGAACAGGTTGCGGCTCTTCAAAATCGATTTTGTTGGCAGAACAACACAAGTGTCGTGAAAGTAATGACGCTTGTGTCGTTCTGTTGATTTTTCCAATATTTTGCTACTTTTCAAGGCAAGGACATCGAGGATTGGACCCTCCAACCTAAGAAGGATGAAAATATTGATTGTGTGACAACTAACGGTGGAATTGATACAGAATATAAGGTATGAAACGGTGAAAGCACGAGTCTTAGTCTAGATTCGGTTGAAAGTAGAAAGAATTGGCATATCTCAAGTATTTTGTAAGGGGCGTGTTCAGCCTGCAACTTAAACGGGTTTCGTTTATCGATTATCGTGTCTCGAACAGGTCGCGGCTCTTCAAAATCAATTTTATTGGCAGAACGACACAAGTGTCGTGAAACGACACTTGAATCGTTCTGTTGATTTTTTCTATATTTTGCTACTTTTCAAGGCAATGATATCAAGGATTGGACCCCCCAACCTAAGAATGATGAAAATATTGATTGTATGACAACTAATGGTGGAATTGATATAGAATATAATGTATGAAACGGTGAAAGCACAAGTTTTAGTCTAGATTTGGTTGAAAGTACAAGGAATTGACATATTTCAAGTATTTTGTAAGGGGCGTGTTCAGCCTACAATTTAAACGGGTTTCGTTTATCGATTATCATAGTTCGGACGGGTCGCGACTCTTCAAAATCGATTTTATTGACAGAACGGCACTTGTGTCGTTCTAGTATCCAGTAACGATAGAAGTGTCATGCTAGTCTAATTTTTCTTTGCAAATATAACGACAGTTTTATCATTCTAGTACTTGTTCTCAAACCAGTAACGGCTAAAATGTCGTTTTCTGTGCTGTTGTTGTCCTCAAGGATTGGACCCCTCAACATGAGGAACAACACATGTAACGTATACAGGCAGAATGACACGTGTCATTCTGGTGTCAGTAACGGCATAAGTGTCGTGCTCGTTCAATTTCTTTTTCGCAACCATAACGACAGTTCTGTCGTTCTGTCATTTGTTCTCCAATCGGAACGCTACAAGTGTCGTTTTCTGTGCTGTTGCGTTCATTTGCCGTACTTTTCCTAATCACGAACGACACAATTGTCAGTATCGTTGAATTTTATTTAAACGTAGTACAACAATTGTCTAATAAATGTTCTCATCCATTATCGGCACAAGTGTCATTTTTTATAGTAAAGGCACTTGTGTCGTTATCATCAACAAGTTTGGTCGAAAGTCATTATCATCATCATGTTTGGAACCAGAACGACACGAGTGTCGTTTTCTGCACTGTTGTCATTTTGGTGCCTGTTCTCATCCGATGTCAGCACAAGTGTCGTTCTTTTCATAGTAACGACACTTATGTCGTTATCATCAACATATTACCTCATTTATAACGTCATCAGTGTCGTTCTCTTACATCTCTAAATTAAGGGCATTAATACTTTAACTATAACAGAATTTACCAAATTATACGTATAAAAATTACACCGTTGAACAGAAATGCATTACGACATTTGCATTAGGGCATCAAAACTGTACAATTGCAAAATCATTCTCCAGGATATTAATACAAATAAATACAAAATTCTTTACTAAATCTACGGATCAAAGTGTCATGCAAATATTTCAGCAGCTAATTTCTTCCTCCAAATAGGCATATATTCCGGACGAACCAAATCCACATTTAATTGAGCTTGAGAAAATTCTATATATTTAACTGTACACGAAAGTTAGATGGACATGACATACACGAAAGAATGCATACATGTCGGTGCTAAATGTTAGATTACACCAAGCTCACCCATTTGTTTGTCCAGGAGCTCAAACCCTCTGATAATGGAACATCTTGGTGTTAAAATTTTCTTCACATGCTACATGTAACTTTATCAACCAGGGAACAACCACTTGAATAGGTTTTATACATTCGGCCAGCTGAGCAGCACGAATGTGTTTTGGAAAGCTATCGTAAATATAAATAGTTTGCTCCATCAAATCAATCTTTAGTGCAAACCAGTGAGATCCCGGTACACAATAAGGAACATACAAAAATTGACAATTACTCCAGTATTTGCCAAGCACCGGTGAAGTCCCTTTGACATAATCGACGAGCTCTTGGTCGAATACGTAGTTAACGTTTTTCTTCTTAGGTGTACCCATTTTTAGGTAGGCTTTCTTAACAAGTTGTCAAAAATAACAATCCAATATGATACAATCTCGCTGAAATATATGTTGATATGTCACTGCCCTTTCTCTAATGTGGTATAAGGCTGAGTCGACGTGCTGTACGATAGAGCGTGAGTAATTAAATGCATTATTTTCAAAGTAATAAGTATGATATACATGTATTAATTACATCATCGATAAGCCACCCGTCATCTATTAATAAGTCATCAAAGAATTTTCGTCTCACTTCACAAATAGCCAAAGTTACTACATCACTGTGAAAACCATGATATCAACATAAGTAACATGTAAATCGAAACTTATGTTCATTTCAATGTGTCATCCACTTAAATAGAATGAATTACCTTTGCGATGCATTTGCCAACTACTTGTTGAGATCTTCAACTTTTGCAGGATCTACTTCCCTTAGAGGATCATATGCCTGAATGTTCAACAATTTTCTCCTTTTTAAGGGATTAGTGTATGGAGAAAGCAGCATGACTGATTTTTTCTTAACTTGATGCATCTTCCTACAGCCAATCCGGAGTTCGGATCGTCGATCACAATGATTTCATTACTAAGTTGGCATTCATGTGAAGATATCAAAGGCTCTCCAACATCGCCTACAAAATTTGATCAAACACAATTTAATCTATTTTAACACACTACATTGAAAAGTGAAATATTCAAATGCGAATTATATATACCTTTGTTAAATATGTTTGAATTCTCTTTCGTCCCAACAATTTCTCTTTCTCTCCAATCCAAAAAGAAGGCCGTTGTTGGTACACAACTATGATAGATGAATGATCTGACACAAATCCTACAAAAGGGACCCCAACAAAAAAAATATTTTTAGCTTATTGAAAAGAGTAACATAGAGAATATACCATCATCATATGTAGGAAAAGCCTCATGTTGTTTATTCGGTGTGATTTCTTTTTCAGAGCATTCTTCAATAATCATTGGCTCTTCCACTCTTGCCTCTTCGTTGTGTTCACTATGTGTACTATAAGCACGGTCATCAAATCCACTCATTTCCTATTGAACTCCACCTCGACCAGCCAACTGGAGAAACAAATCAATTTTCTTTTACACTCGGCCGAAGTGCTCCAACATCTCACCTCGCAGCCTCTCTTCAACTCCTTTCAATTCTAATTTTATTATGTCAGTGATATAATCATAAGAAATTGCTGGTGGTCGTCCAGCTGCTTTAGATGAATGTCCATGGCTAGACACATATTGTGGATCACATTTTCTTGATGGTGCATCATCACTCTCATCATTTTTTTCACCATCATCCTCAAAATGGGCATTATCTAGCTTAGGATCGACATCATCATCAAAAGGTCCAGATTCTTTCCAAAATGGTTCCAACAGTTCATCATCATCTGTAGGATTTAGAGTGCAATGTACCTCAATCTGAGAAAACAAGAATGTTTAAGTATTCAGTCAATTGTTTAGTTATAATTTCAATACACTATGTAGATATTATTAAACAAAACTCACATTTGACGATTCCAAAAATGAGCAAAGTATTTCCCCCCGAATTTGCTTGCACATTTCCCAGCCTATCATTCTTGGAATTCTAGAGTCGTCCATCACACGACCGAATCTTTTTCCAATACTGGGAATTGCTTCAAACGCCCGAATTTGTACAATCAAGAATATAATTTTCAGTAACATAATTAAAAAAGTTTAATGTATAAAATACTTTTAGAAAATAGTATCATGATTGCAAGGGGAAATCCATGGAAAGAATACGGATATCGTTCAGAAGTTGTATAATTCTTCAAAATTTCTTCCAAATTACGCTTGAAGACCTTAGTAGTGTACTCATATGATTTTTACCCCATGAGTAGTTGTTAAATCTATCGAGATCATCCACCAAATAAAACCAGAATGGGTTAATATATATGTTCTCTTCTGTAGCCAAAATTACATATACCAATATAACGAGCAAGCCCAACTTATATTTATCGCTCTTCTGCTTGCAACGTTTGAAAACATCTAACAATAAGCCTCTCTTTATTCTACCGTTGCAATGCTTGAAACGTTCCTTAACCAGCCTACAATTATACCCTAGAGTCGGATCCTCATCCCCCATATCTCCTGCTTTAAACCCAGTTACCAATGTAAACTCTTGTAATCCAAATCTTGCAAGCTTATCTCCGATTTTAATCCATATGTCATTTTCTTTCGAGGTACTTATCGACCTCAAAATTAACTGGTGGACCAATTGTGATGTAAGCTTTATATCGCTCAAGCTCAACAACTGTCCAAAGCAAGAAAGTGTGAATAAGTCTTGATGTATGTCATCTTAACTGTAGAATACTTCATCAATCAATTTTCATTCTACACCTATTACTTATCTTTACATTCACTATATCTTCAACATCCATTTTTTCGTGCAACCAAAAATGCAAAACAATAATTGAGTTAGGAATCAATGAAATTACATATACAGTTAACTACAAGAAATTATTATACATTTAATGATGAGATGTAGATTAATATTGGACATCATTCGAGATAAAATTATTACATTATTAGTGGGCAAATGACATTATTTAATACCTCAGCCCGATCCAAAAAACACCGTGGTGACGTTAAATTAAAGAAAAGTAACAAGAATTTCTTCAACTCAATAAAAAATCACTCCAGGACAATGATAATCTATGGATGTTCTACTTAGGATACTCAATTCCATTGCAAAACACAAACTCACATTAGTAGGAACATATGGATTCTGTACAAAACCATTTGAAAAAGATTACATTATGATCACTCCAGGACAATCTATGGATATTTT
This sequence comes from Fraxinus excelsior, assembly GCA_019097785.1. Lineage (NCBI taxonomy): Eukaryota > Viridiplantae > Streptophyta > Magnoliopsida > Lamiales > Oleaceae > Fraxinus > Fraxinus excelsior. The sequence goes on along the minus strand of CM032626.1, from coordinate 35,739,515 downwards.
ACTTAAAGCAAATCAATCTTCTAATCTCTATTACATGGCATCTAGATCATTCATCAGCATTTCGGGCCTGATTCGACAATTCTACCACAACAAGGATTTTACAATATAAGCAAAATAACACATTAACCCTCTCTACAAGTTTTTCTCGTATTGCCCTATATGCAACAGAGAAATAAGCAAATTCTCCTATTTGGTTTAATTCCATAGAAAGTGAATCATATTTGATTGGAACCACTGCAATAATATAATACAGAAGTACTATGGACCAGATCAATGCAATCATTTATTCTCATTAGCAAAGGATGCATAATGTGAAAACTTCAAAGCTAAGATGACAACCATTTAAATTTTATACACGAAAAATATGAAAGTTAATAACCTTCAGTCTAAGAGAAGTTCGTGATTTGTGAGAATACTAATGAAGTGCATATAAGTCCATTCTTCTTCAGTCAAAATGTCGCGCAAAAAAAAATAAAAAAAAAACGTCAAGAAGCTGAAAAGAGCAATAGAAACATAAGCCCCTTTCCTTTCTTCAACCAAAAGACGCTTTGTTACCTTTGCATGTTTTAAACATTAAAAATGCAAAAAAAGACTAAAAAACAGTATAAGCAAAATGTTTTCAACATTTTCTCCTCTAATCCTTTTCTCCTACTCCTCCCTCCGTATAATGGGACTCCGAGATCGGCAGAATTTACGGAGAAACTAAGAAGCCTAGCCAGCAAAACTAAGGTAGAAAACTTACTCCTCGTGCGTCCCTTCCACCGTCATAGTAGTATGGAGAGGAATTTTTGTATTTTTTTCGCAAATTTGTAGTCGATTTTATTGGGTATTGTAGTGAAGTTGATGAGATGTAGAGGAGAAGAAGACGTTAATTTCAAATGGAGAGGAATAAGATTTTTTCTAATGGTGAAAAAGGGTTTTACAGTGTTGAAAGATGGGAAGTAATGAGAGAAATGAGAGGAAATTGGGAGATTTTGGAGTTAAAAATTGAATGGCAATTTTGTTATTTTACAAATTAAATTATTTTGATTTTTTCTTTTCCTTCTAATATGGGTTAAATGCTATTTGTCCAATATCATGAGATGGCCCGGCTGTTTAGCCAAATTTCCCATATAATTTTTTTTTACGTAGACCCATAATTTTTTTCAACTTCTCAGCTACACATTCTTCCAAAATCTTTGATTGGCTCTTTCCAAAACGAAGGAATGGTCCACTTATTTGTATTGATGGGGCCAACAAACAATAAATGCGTGCACGCACGCACACACATACATATATAGACTAAACTTTGTTATATGTTACTATTTACTCATCGAAATTTAAAAAATTACTCTTTACTCATTGAACTTTGCTATATGTTACTATTTGCTCATCGAAATTTAAAAGGTCACTCGTTGCTCACCCAGATTTGAATAAATGTACTCATTAATCACTCGTATCATTTATATAATTGTTACCTATAGCAAAATTTAGTGAGCAACGAGTAACTTTGTTCGAATTTAGGTGAGCGACGAGGAAACTTTTAAATTTCAGCGAGTAAACATTAATATATAGCAAAGTTCAGTGACCATTGATTAAATTAACGATATATATATATATAATAAAATTGAATTAATAAACTACATAAACAACGTCTTCTTATCACTTTTCATAAAATCTTTTCTCAAAAAATCCATATCAAACAAGGGCTGAATGGAAGACCTATTGCTGTATGATTGTCAAATAAACAAATTTTGTTAAATTGGAAGATGTGATGAAGCATCTAAATTAAAGTTCAATGATCTAAAAACTCAAGTTGAAGTTCTACGATCTACTTAAGATGAGTAAATGTTGAAAGAGTGATGCTACAAGAACATAATTGTCTACATAATTACAAGTGGCATTGATCAAAACTTTTAATTCAAATCTGACACTTTCACAATAACAACAAGATGGTTGTCACATCACATTGTGTCATTCATTGTGTATATTTATTATGTACACTTAGCATTTTCCATGTTGAAATACCCAATTGACATTTGAATGAAAGTTCAGTAATTGAGTATGATATTTAGGATCTGTTTGAGCCTTATTTTTGGTGTTGAATGCATTTTGGAATAATAAATTAATGAAGAATGTGTGGTTAAAAAATATAGAATTTTTTTGAATTTGAGTATAATATTATTTCATTGAAAAATGTATAATTGAAAAAGTAGAGAAAATGTATTTTTGAAAAAATGAGAATCAAATAAGGGCTTACTCTTTTTCTGTTTCATATGGATAATTATAGTTGGGGTACCCAAACATATAGAAAATGTATCGAATAGGTCATCAACCTACTATTTAAGCACTTGTAGTCTCCAACCACTTCTGTTTGTAGCACTCTAGTATATTATAGACAATTCTACTCTCATATACAATACTCACCATTGCTAGAGATCACCAACATTTTACGTGATAGTGGATCAATTAGACGACGAATCAGGATGTCCACTGATAAGTGTGTTTTGCGCACTTATTTAGGCCATAAACTATGAAACATTGTCAATATATATGTTGAAATGTGGCTTAATTCGATATAATTTGTGTTTGTAAGATCACATTGATGGATGGAATGAAGAGTATGCAAAAGCGAGCGAAAAAAACCAAATTGGAAGAAAATGAAACTTCAGGGACCAAAATGCAATTATTCAGAAGATGACCCAAATTGCGAGTCAAGCATGGAATTGAGCTAAATAACACATTGTGGTGTCATGAAATGTTAGAAGAAGAAGGAGAATGAAGCAATGTCAAAAGGTAAATGAAATAAAATTGGGAGATTAAAGTGAACCAAATGGAAAATATATTCTACCATGCAGTCGCATGGTAGAAGCTTCAAGCAATTGCCCAAGCACCAATAGGACAAGAAAAATGCCAAATTTTTATAACCACGTTGTCGCATGGTTCAATCTGGGCACGAAATTTCTGGTTTCTTTGTTCGACCAAATTTCTTATGGTAAGCTATTTTGATGCCCTATATGACATTAATCCCATCCAGAATAAGGGTTTACACATTCTTAGAGAGAAAAAACACTGAAGAGCAAGGAAAAAGACTAGAACAAGTGATTTCATTCAAGATTCAAGATTTCAAGTCTAATTTCTAGTGTTTGGGTGATGCCTTCTCTTTATTATTTTTATTGTTCTTTTATTTTATCCATGTTAGGCTAGATTTTTTATGTACTAGGTGAACGATGAACCTCGCAATGTGACCTTTTAATTCTCTATTTTACAATTTGATATTCAAACACGATTGATGGATGTTGAATGATTTATATACACTTTCTTGCCTCTATAGTTAAATGAATGTGATTATGTGAGTTTTAGTGATCTATTTTATGTATTCGAAAGAAAGAAAATAGATTCTACATGGTATAAAGCATCGTAGGGTTCGATGGTGGATAAATATATCGCTATACTTTACGTGAATCTCTAAGTGTTTACAAAACGTAATGCATTCTTGTATATTGCATTTGTCATAGAAATATAGTCAAATGGTATGCAAGAATATGTTCAATTCTACTCGGAAGAGATTATTGGATAAGTTAGAAACATTAATTTTTCAACCAATTCATCATGGAATCGAATTGTGAAATAGATGTTAAAAGTAAATTTGCTTGGTGATTCGGGATTCTAGTGCTCTTTTCATTCATTAATTTCTTCAAACTTCTGCATTCGACATAATTTTGCATTCATTTCGTCACATTAGCTTAAATTACATTTTGGTCATATTTTAATCCAAAAATATCTAAATAACCAACCATCTTGAGTTTAATAGATTCGGTTAAGGTCTTGATAATAGAAATCAAATCAATTATTGTGAGACAATACTCGAAATTTTACAATTTCCACCTTATTACTTGTTAACGAACCGTGCACTTACGGTGATTTACAAAACGAACATATTTTCATGAACATCCACTCTACTTAAATCGTTGAAAATCTTTACTAAAGGATGAATATCATTACTCCAATTTAAAACATATTTAAAAACATGAAGTGAAATAAGTAATAAACATGTAGTGTATAAATATACTTCACAAAGAGGAAAAGATTCAAATAATTGTCATCTTTTTGACTTTAGTTCGTTTTAATGGTAGCACATCAAACTTCAAAATGTCTTCATTTTCATTTTTGAATCCATAAAGTGGAGTCTCATGTCAACTGTTGCAACAATTTTGGTGATTTGAGTACCAAATTTTCAAAGATGCTTTTTTTCTATCGTGATAATGTTTATTGATCTTAAAACTGTGTTGGCTCCACATATCAAGTTGCCTCTCCATCCACCTGTATGTATCTACCTCTCGACCAACACAACAAGGTACGGTAGGGCAACTATATACACCCTACGCACCCATTTATTTATTGATTTATTATTTTAACTATAATTTAAATTCAAAAACATAAAATAAAATAAATTAGGATGAATAAGTTGGTAGTATTTGTGAACTTTCGAAATGTGTGGTTAAAATTAGGGCTTGTTCGCCCTATCTTAAAATTTAATTAACATTGAAAACATAGTTTTTATTGGGTCCCACCCGTCTAATAAAAGTCAACAATAACGACTAGTTTTTCAATTTTAATCTAATTTTAATATCTACCGAGCACGCCCTTAATATTTGAATTTAGAAAGTAATGTTTAAGCGAAAAAAAAATAAAAGGCAAACAAAGGCAAGATATCATATTGAAATATTATCGAGAAGAAATATTTAGCCCTTGTTTGTCATCCATTTTCTCAAACAATCTCCACCACATATTCACTCAATAAAATATTCTATACTCAAATCAATAAATTTACTTTACTTTTCAACCACACATTCTTTAAAAAATACTGTTCAAAACTCTATTTCTTCTCTCAAAATGGGAGACAAATTTAGGCCCTTAGTTATCTTAAAGTTTTTCAATTAATGGCTTCTTCTTGGAGAAGTTTCTAATGGACAAGAGAAAAAGTGAAGAGTTAGTATAATCTTAAAAAGTTGTTCTCAATTGATTCATTGTTAAAGAAGTAAGGAATATGGAACATTCTTTGTTTTGCACTGAAAACCCAAAATCTCAGGGCCAACTACGAGGAGAGTGATATGTGAGAATGAAGGTAGATGAAATATCATATGGATTTTGCTATTTGTACATCAAAATTATATATAAGGATTTACATAATATGACGTGAAAGAAAAAAGATTGGATGAAAAAGTTGACTGTATTTTAAATTGATAAATAATATATTATCTTGTGACATTATGTAACCACTAATGTAAATGTAGCGAGAACTCGTGTCATATTCAAGTAATCACTATCAAATGTCATAACATTATTTTTATTGTTGTGTCACAGTCACTTTGCACTACTTTGTCACTTTGTGATCTAGTTGGATTGTAATATGAGTTCCCTCGTAGCACTCCACAACTATAGTGCGGTTGGCTCATCATATAGATTGAGAGAGGCTACACTTACAGGGGCTTGCTTCCCAGGCCCCTATCAGGTTACACACATGGGAGAGGGGGGCACAATTTTTTTTTTTTAATACATTGGGTGGGCCCTGCTACAATGAGGGCTTGTAAGGCCCCTGTGAAAATTTCTTCTGGTAATGAAGAATTATTCTATAGATTCGGGTCGGGCATGATGTTTAAAAATGAGTGATAATTGATTAGTAATTTATTGCGGGTCCATGTGTCATGGGTGCTCTTTTCCAATCTCGCTACATTGTTAGAGGATTTTAACACTTTTAATAACAAAATGTCACACGTCGTTATATTATTGGTCTGTTTTAAAAGCAGTCAACATTGTCATCCAATCATTTTTTTGCCACAACTTCATCTGTTAATCTAGGCCCTTCTTTGATCTACATTAAAATTCTCATTCTTATTTTTCAACCACACATTTTTCAATAAAATAATATTTTTCATAACATTTTTTCCTTATTTTTCAACCACATATTCTGCATCAATCTATCATTCCAAATTACATTCTTCCAAAATAATATCTATCAAGCACATCCCAAGGGTTAAACTCCTCCGGCAAAACAACATAATTATTTTCTTGTAGCACAAAAGAGGTACTGTGCAATAATAATATATTTTAGAAAAAATTACAGCAGTGGTTCCAAACTTTTCATTAAGTAGCAGAATTTGTCCAATCCTTTCATTTGTGTCACCCACGGTACAAAACATTTCATAATGTTGCAGCTGGAGTCCAAGTGGATGAAAACTGTTAGTTGACAAAAAATCAAAAGTTGACCAAATGTTGAATAATTTTAAAAAGGTAAAAATGTAATTTTATATTTTACATATAAAATAACTAAAATAAAAGAATTAAGTCAAGAAGAAGAAGAAAACATTGTCCATCTTCATCCCACACCACACCCCACCCAGTATATTTTTTTAACTATTGAGAAGGAAAATGGCTGATTGGAAAGCATTAAAAATAATTTGTTCATTGATCGACGAAATCACTACACCATAAAACTTTATATTTGAATACCAACTACCCTCTATGATATCCTAAGTAGCATAAATCTAAGTGACATGAGAAGATATTTAAACGTTGAAAAATCATAATAAATATTTACGTACACCAGGGTACATTTACAAGTGAAAGAAAACTTTTACTACTGATAAAAGTTTTAAGTTGAAGTATTATTTATAAAGTACGATCAAAATTAAGCAAATTGTGCCCAAGGGATTATGAAATTATAATACAATTCTAAATTTTTTGGATCCCTTTCCCTGTTTTTTCATTATTAAACTGCATGTAAAAGCACAAAACTAAAATAATTGGATTTCTTCTACTAGTTAATCTCGAGAATCCTCTATATATAGGATAATTTGAGACTTAATTTCTGGTCTCAACTAAAAATTTATATATACTGTATGCTTGTCTATTCAAATTTTCAAGTGTTTATAATCAGTGTATTTTAAAAAATGTTTAATTAAAAAGCACGTAAAAATTGTAGATTTTACGAAATTTGTAGATAAAAATAAGGTTTAACTAATTTATAAGCAATTGGCCAAATACCTGCGGGGATCACTACCCATTGGCCACCCCCTTCGCTAGGTTGACATTAAGGAAGGTATTGTACAGAATTATTGTCCACAGAAATTGGCTAGAAAACTCACATGGGGTGGGCCCCATATGTGAGTAAAACATTGGGAAAAAAAAATTTCCACCCCCCATGCTGAGTGTTTTGGCCATTTTCTGGTCATTCTGCTTCTGTACGTCGAGTGCTGTTGATTTAACGAAGACTAGCTCCCGTTTGGACCCCCAATGAATAGGATAGTGTTTTTTTTTTGAAAAAAAAAAAAATGGGGGCTTAAAAAAAAGTTTTAGGATTACATGTAATATTATTTTATTGAATAATGTGTAGTTGATAAGAGGAGATAAAAAAAAATGAATTATAATTTTAACGGGAGCTAAACGGAGAATTGGAATTAAAAATTATCCAGTGAAAGAAATGGAAATAATTTTATACGTAAATTAAAAAAAAAATCTCTATTTTTAACCACACTTTATCAAAAAATCACTATTTTAAATCACATTTCCCCTAGAAATGGTGCTCAAATAGGGACTATATTTTCTAAGGAATGGTTTGGCTTTGTTGGAGAGGACTCGATTGAAAGCACTTTAATTTTTCAATACTTGAGGGTTATCAAAACTCTTTATTAAAGTTCATCGAGAGACCGAATTGTGTAGATAGAAAAAAATCGACCCTCAAATTTGTTCGTTGATACTTCAAAGAAAATAATATTACTCGCAAATTGAAAACATTTCCTTATTTTTTAACAACACATTTTTCATCAAAATACTATTTTAAAATACATTTTCATAAAAAAAAAAAAAAAAAAAAAATGGGGCTCAAACATGCTCTAAATATTTGAATTATGCAAATACTCTAAAATTATTTTAATCCTAAAGGATTAAACTATAAATGCATGGTTTTCATATAATATGAAAACATCATTTTATTATTCCATGTTTCGTACTGCGTAGGTCTTAGAATCAATTTTACTGTGAACCGCCCCATGAAAAGTGGCAACCCAACTCTTTAGTTAAATCCAACGGCCAACAATCTTCCTTTTTTTTTTTTTTTTTCCCATATACATTTTGTTTTTAAAATTTCCTTATAGTTTCATAATTGTTTATAAACTATTCATATTATAAATAAATAGAATTGAATTACGAATAAGTAAGTAATACTTATAAATCTTACAAAATATATAGATAAAAAAGTAATTTGACCAATTATAAACTAATTTATAAACATATCGTAACTCGGCTGGCAAATTATTTACTTGTTATAATTAAAATATTTTTCTACTTTACTATTAAACTAAGTAATTATTTTTATGTAATTAAAAACATGTCCAAGTATCTATTAGGAATGATATGAGGGGATTAAATATTTGGCTAAGTACAATTTGTGGTAATTGTAGTGGTAAAAAATTAATAGGATTTCTAGTGGCCCAATCGATCCGATTTTCTCAATTATAAAATCTATTGTCTACACGAGTTTGTTTGGTACGGCTTAAAATTCAATTTAAATTGAAAATATGGTCGTTATTGGGTCTCACCCGTCTAATGAAAGTCAACAATAACGGTTATATTTTTAATTTTAATCTGATTTTAATCTCTACCAAACACCATCTAACTATCATTTCACTCTGTCTCAATCATGTAGTAAATATACTTTAATTTTGTTGAATTAGAAAACTATACATTAATTTAATTTCAATGCGATGACTTCGTCTAATTCCGGACTAGCCAAAATAAATGACTTAGGAGTCATAGTTGATGTCCTAATTGATTTTAATTAAACCCTTGTTTTTTAGATTAAAATTAGATTTTTAGTAGATTTTGATAAATAAAAAATGGTGAAATGTGTAGTTAAAAAGTTGCGGATTTCACGAAATATGTGATTAAAATTAATTGTTGACTTTGACTTAATATTAAAATAAGATTTTAATCAAAAACAAACATGAGCTAAATTGTATATATTTCACGTCAATAACTAACATAAAAAACAAACAAGAGCTAAATTGTATATATATTTCACGTCAGTAACTAACAACTGCATGTAACAATCATAATTTATTGATTGTGACGTCATCTATTATCGTTAGTTAAATTAAATTAAAGTGTAATTAGTTTATTGGAATCAAACTAAAAGTGCAATAAACCAACTGAAATCATAATAAAATATAGTTATAGTTAAAACAAAATTAGGTACAATTATAGAATTTAACCATAAATATTCCAACTTCTCGCTTTATTTACTACTTACTTATTTTTAAGTACAATTTAAATTTAAAATAATAATAAAAAAATGATTTATCTACGAATCGGGTAGTCTTAGCTCCGAATAAAGGCGGGGACAATTTTGCCATTCCAATTAAACCCAAAACAATTGGACGGTTGAAAGTGAAACCACCCAAGAATTGGCGGTTTTCATTTTCTTAGGGGCGGGAAGGGGACAAACTGCCATTTTTTTTCCCTGTATATAGTATGCAAATCTTACTTCGAACTCCACCCATTGCCCCTAGATTTCCTTATCCTTTATACACACACACACATATATATATATATCTCTCTTCCTCTATAGTCTATTATCCAATTTTTCACAATCTAATCAACTATTTTATTCTGACTTTTCTCCATCAGATTCCCATTTTTCTTCACAGATCTTGTTATTGGATCGATAATCGAGAAAACCCAGAAAAAATATCTTCATAAACGTCCCATTTTCCATTGAATTATCTCGATGACGGAAAGTTTGATGAGTCAAATTAGGAGATCAGATGCAGTTGATCATGCTGATAGGGTAATTAAGAAGAGGAGATGTAAGAGAAAGGTGAGAATTGTACAGAAGAGGCCTATGCCGAGGATTTCGATGACTCTGCAGAGATTATTTGAATCGTGCCGAGAGGTTTTTAAAGGCCCTGGGACTGTTCCTTCTCCTCGTGATGTAAAGAGATTGTGCCATATTCTTGGTGAGCATTGCACTGTGTTTTCTATTATAATTATTTGTTGATTCTGCTCTTATTTTCGATCAATTTGAATTGGGAATGCTGTGAATTATTAGATTAGGGATGAATTTCACAGTACTGGAACTGGTTTTTGATTTGATTGGTATTGAGAAAAAAATTATTTATTTGATGCTTAGATGATATGAAGCCAGAAGATGTTGGACTAAGTAGGGATTTGCAATTCTTTAAACCGAAGGATGTGGTTGAAGGGAGCTCAAGCTCAAGAGTTACGTATACAACCATCTACCAATGCGAAAATTTCTCGGTAAGATTTCTTTTCTTTGAGGCAACGAATATGATATCAGAGTCATGAAGCTTTTAAGATCAAGGCACAGTCATGCCATAATGAAAGATCCATCTGATTTGCAAAGGTGTCAAATTTCGAGATTGATTTTTTAAAATGAAATCTCGAATTTTGAGCCACACGAAGCATGTATTTTCCACGAAACAAATGCATATTTGAGGATTTACAATGAGTTTAATATTTTGTTTGGTAGATTAAAATCGGATTAAAATTAAAAAATTAATCGTTATTGTTAACTTGTATTAGACGAGATCCAATAATAACTATATTTTTAATGCTATATTTTCAATTTTAATTGAATTTTAGTACCAAAAGGGCTCTTAGCATGATTATTGATATGTTTTTTTTAATCTTGATTCATGTTTTTTTTATCAGCTATGCATTTTCTTCCTTCCTGCAACTGCTGTCATACCTCTCCACAATCATCCAGAGATGACTGTTTTCAACAAGCTTCTATTAGGTACAATGCACATTAAAGCGTACGACTGGGTCGACCCTCTCAATCCCAATTACCTAGCTTCACCTTCGACATGTGAGTTATCTCTTCTACGCACTCCTCGCACCCCTACATGAATTTGCAGTATCTAACCCCGAGTATAATATGCAGCGAGACTTGCAAGAATGAAAGCAAACAAAACGTTCACCGCCCCATGCGATACTTCTGTACTATATCCAACTTCTGGAGGAAATATGCACGAATTCACAGCAGTAACACCGTGCGCCGTGCTTGATGTTATGGGACCTCCCTACTCTAAAGACGATGGCCGGGATTGCTCATATTACAAAGACACTCCATGTGGTACAGATGGTTATGGATGGTTAGAGGAGATTGAAATGCCCGAAGAATCAGAAATGGATGGAATCGAGTATTTGGGGCCAAAAATTTTCGACTTCACTACGTAACTCTTCCCTTTTTTGTTTTCCTTCTAGTAAATTTCCCTCTGTAGATTGATCAGTACCTGTATTTACAGTTTTAATATGCATCATATTTCGACAAATTCAAAATGTACACAACAGCCTGCTGCTATTTTATTCATAATTCCTCATATTAGTACGAAAAGTGCGAAAAACCAGGCTAGTTTCTGCACATTGCCCAAATCAAAAGCAAAACTAAACAAAAGGGAAATGATAGCAAGAATTTGATATCAATCATAAGATTTTGAATCCAGGTAAGCCTTGAGGCGCCTATACTTAACGGGACTATCATACCACGTGGGGGTATTAAGTATTTCACTTTCAAGCCAATATGGATCATCGTCCTCTTTCTTCTCTGTCAGCATCTTGAAAAACATTTTCCACTGATACATGGCTCGCCTCAGACGGTAGCTCTTTTGTCCTCCAAACAGAAACTTGATATAGTCTCTAGCTAATACAGTGATATCCGCACCATCGATGATGTAAATGTACTGAAACAAAGTCGACATACCGGAATTTGAAAATAAATAACAAAAAAAATACGAGCACATTATTGAGCAAGCTGGAAAATATTTCAATTTTCAAGCAATACATGAATGAAGTAATGATATAGTAGACAGACTACGAGAATATTTATTTATCTTAGCCTAAATATGAAAAACTGCAAGTATTAATACAATTAGTAAACCATGTGGCTAAGTTTAATCGGACTTGTACTAAGTTTCAATTGGATGGAAAATGGAAACAGCTAACCTGCTTGTGGGTTATATTTTTAGGAATAATCTACTTGTACCAAATTTTTTACATAATGATTCACATAATTGACAAGCCCTCTATTGGGTGGGTGCCTGGGGGCCCAGGCACCCACCCAATAGAGGGCGACCACTTGTCAATTAGGTAAACCATTATGTAAAAAATTTGGTACACCAAGCATAACCCATATTTTTATATAAGTCAATTTAAGGGATATATTTATGCACTTGCCGAGCAAAAAGAGGGAGAGATGGAGGGAAGAGAGTACCAGAAACACGAATCCAATAGTTGCTAATATTACTTGCATAAACTCGTCCAACATCCCAGAAAGACTTTCATCTTCAGATTCACCAAACCCGTCACCACCACCACTGCCACCTGGAGTTTTTCCACCATTACCTCCATCATCATAATATTCTTGTTTCTGAATCTGCTGTTTCAAAACATCCTCAACTGACTGTTCCTTTTTCAAATTTCCCATGGCTTTCTCAAGAGATTTCGATGGAGAAGCCTGGTGCCATGTCAATAATAAGTGAACATACATTATCCTAAAGAAATCAGTTCATAGATTTCTTAATTTCATAATGGGAACAGAAGGAAATGGACTATGAAACAATGATGAACAAAAACCAGTTTAGCAAACAATGGTAAGTGAAAGATTCACACTTTGTAACGCTCTTAGCAAAGCATGTATACCAGGAAAAAATGAACGTTTGAAACAGGTGAACTAGCCTTAATAATTAGAAGTTAAAACTGAACTCGACCATATCTAGGCTAGACAGTAACTGATACTGAAACTTGTTTGTTCTCACAAAATTTAATAGGAGAGAACATTTTTTTTTTTTTGAAAGGTAATAGGAGAGAACGTTTTGTAAGTGTTATGCCCTAGGTCCAATCAACTTTGGACATAAGCACTTTTAATGTATATATAACCGATGCATATTTATGGCAATATCTATTATTTATTTCAATTAATATTCTAATTAATTAAATAATAAAATCCGTAGATTCAAGTCTTGATGATTTGTTAATCACAAGGAGGTGTGATTGTGAGATACAAATTACATATGACTGAATCTTAAATCGTCCGTGGTCGTATGTAATAACGGGATACGGATATCGTTATTACGGATAGACCATCACGTGTGGCATTTCTTACTTATGAAGTAAGTAGTTGATCTTACAAACTAAAGTGTGGGGACACTTGAATGAACACGTGAATGTTTTGTTATAGAACAAGACATTGGAGACCCACTGAGAGATTCCACATGGAAAACTATCTGAGTGTCAGTGGTTAATCTCTAACGTTCGGTAGTGGAATTGGTCCTTTGACTTGAGGTCATCATAGTGCCTTATGTGAGGACAGTCATGCTTTGGTGATGTCGGATGTTGCTATGTCAAGGGTCGCTAATACGGCATCGTTCGGGTATGTCAAGAATCATATGAAGGTTGTGAATGATTAATAGAGGATTCGTCACTTTTAGATAGTAAGAGATTATGATCTACATTTCATCCAGTTAAGTTGATAATGAAATCCTTGGCCAAGGTGAACTCATAAGTCGAAAATGAGTTTTCGACTAACATTGACTTAACAGTAGGATAAAAGATATTATCGATAATTGAGATTGACACACGTCCATATCTCGTAATTGATCGGATCATATTGACGAAGAGATTATAGTTTCACGGTAAACGAACAAGTTTGGTTTTGTCACGCCACGTGACATTTCCCGTCACATGTATTGCCCTGACACATTCCTAGATGTCAATATGGGACAACGAATGTAAATTGATGATAAATTAAAAGGGTATTTTAATTTATCAATTTTGATTAGATCAAAATAATAATTTACGTCGTTAGGCATCGTGATCGGGAACCTAATGGGTCACACACAAAAGAGAATCAGAAGAATGAGATTTACCAATTAATTAATTGACAAATGTTGGATAATTAATTAATTGAGTTGCTTATTAATATACCCGAATTAATTAATTGGATTAATTAATTCATGGACCGGATTTAATTAATTTGATTAATTAAATGTTGGACCGGGTTAAGTTAAGAGATGGGCCAACCCGTTTGGACTCATATTAATAGGCTGTTAGGGTTTGAAAAACATAATGGATTATTCATTCATTCTTGCTAGCACGAGAAAAGAAAACCATAGCCGTCATTCTTATTCTCTGTGTGGATCACCATTGGAGGCTGGACAATTGGACAGCTTGGATTGTAGATCGTGATCATTGGAATTCGTGAATCTTCAAAAAGAGTTTGCAGAATTCATCAAAGGTATTATTTCTATCACAGTTTCTATCTAAACATAAAGCAGATCCTTGTTTGGGAATCGAAACTTGCTTTACTTCCGCTGCGCATGATTAAGTAGGTTCCCAACACGTTTACCATAAAACAATTTATGATGCAACAATAAGCTGAAAAATTGTAAGTTGTCAAGATTCCTACTGCCAGCAGCAAAAGAGATAGCTTTCAGATTTATTTCACTTTTGAACAATCAACAATAAAGAATACATTATCATCCTCAGGACAATGTTTACTGAACAAGGCCACGGATGGATCAGCAAACAAGAAGAAAGTGACAGATATCTTTCTATATACAGTGTATGCTCAACTCACCACAATAAAAGATTAGAGCAATGATGATAGACATAAAAACCAAACCATACTTTTACACATCTTCCCAGTTAATGGAGAGGTTTTTTAAATTCCACGAGTTCTCTAAGTTAGATCATGACATTTTGTTATATTTTTGGGCACACTACCAATCTCCAGTTCTTGTATTGCAATCAGACCATAGAGCCATAGGGCAGCAATGCAATTGTAACAAACATTGGAAATGAAAGGTTCACACTTTGCAAGGTTCCTAGCGTATCATGTATACACAAAAAAGAGGAGAAAAAAAAGAAGAAGATTAACAGTTGACAAAGGAGAACCAGCCATAAACTAAGAAACAGATCAATTAAAACTCAACTCAAGGATTCACCCATTCAATCATTTCCTACAAGGCTAATAGGCTATAACAAAAAAAAATATATAAACATGCCAACTAATAGCCACCTATTGAAGCTGTGATATTAGCAGAACACACTTCTCTAAAGACTGGATTCATATTGTGTTGTTGCAGAATTAATGGACGAAAGGATTTTTGAAAAGGGTCTTTTGTACTACAATAAGGTCAAAACAACTTCCTAATCAAGCAAATCACACGAATCAGAACCATTAGCAAGCAAGATCATCAACTCAGTATGAGAACTAAAATGTGCATCTGCAATCGGCTGGTCTACATGTCACGACATGGTCAAGCGAAGAAGTATAGATTAGCTTAAAACAAGTGAAATTATAGCCAGTTAGTTTGATAGCACTAATAGAAAATCAATATCAACCAGAATGGTAACCGTTGAGTAACCAATGCAATCAGCCAAAAGTTCAAAGAATCAGTCCTGCAAACTTTAATTCCAATTCTCTCAAAAAGACACATTATCTCTTATGTAACAACTTAAAAATGCTTGATAGACAAATCAAGAGAATCTCAAGGAGTCATTTACCTCATTTTCACTCTTCCCTTTACCACCAAATAAACATACTGGTGCGGAGCGCTGGTGCCTAAACGCAGCAGAGGTCTGTTTCAGGGAAATCTTAAGAATTTTCGTTCCCAGGTAAGTTGAAAACCATGTAGATTTCTTATCAAGCAGCAAAGCCTGTGGTCGAGATGCAGAATTTAAACAAGGATGGCAGGCAGTGATACGAATACAACTCATCTGGGCGTCTCTCTGTATTGCACTTGAAGTTTTAACACATGCGGTGTTCTTGCTGTTAAAATTTGACTGCACATCCAACAGCATTGAAACTAGTTTTAGTTTGCGTCCATAAAGAATAGAAACTGAAGTCCTGACATAATTAAAATTGTAAAATCACTTTTGTTGTATATGTGACTCATATAAAGGGGAACACGGGTTTACTTGATCAAAATGGTCGATATTAGAGCGGAGAACACCGAACAGAACGGAGTGGAGTGACGGCATCAGTCTTGTGGATTTAATTCACTATTTGTTTGTCAGGGTCGCTGAATATACCCCACAGTACGATACAAGTGTATTTTTTCTTGTACAGGCCCTAAAATCTTTTATAGGCTTAGGCTTGGATTAGGGTTAATATAAATACTGATGATGTAACCCTATTATTCATACTGAATAAAAATCTCCGTTTCACTCCTTCTGGACGTAGGCACCTCGCCGAAACACGTTAAATACTTGTGTTGATTTTTCTATTTCTCTCTCTATTATTTTGCGTTTAACATCCAACAACATTCAACCACATGAAATTAATTGAACATTCTAAGATGCATTTTTCTGTCATTCATCGCCTTCAACCATGAAGAGCACTAGTACAAACACTAACCATCACTCCATTAGCTGTAATTAGCCAACAATAGACTGACATAGCTAAACATTTAAATACCATCACAAGCTTACTAATTGGAACAGGGTAAGTATAAAACTATCAAGCTCAACTAGTGTAAGTTTAACTCACATCTCAAACAGTCTCCCATTTGAAACTATTTTAACATGAAACAAAATATAACCCTCTGGATTGATTATGGATGTCCGAACACACGGATTTTCCTCTTCTTAATCAAAATATAATGACCTGATACAGACTGGTAAGCCAGCAGGCCTTGTACTCAGCTAAAAATCACTGGTTTTAGTTGCTTTTCTTATTTCATGGAGTAACACAAGAAGTCTTTGGTCCCTTAAGGATATATAAGTAATTAAAAACAAAATGAAATAAACTCAATCCAAAGAACAAAAAGATAATGCAGGTATTCCATTGATGAATTCAGCACAAAAAAAGCAGAGCAGGGAACAGAAATGATAACGGCGAACCCATCGTTAAATTAAAATCAAGCTCTACACGATTACTCTTTAAAATTTTACCTTAATCACAACATGTGAATTTGACGATAGAGATAGATAAGCCTGCGCTTGGTCCGCTTGGATAAGGGGAAATTTGCACAGGACTGCAGGAGAAACGGGGAGAGGGTGTCGCAGTGGAGGGGCTAGGGCTACTATGGTTGGGGTAGTTTGAAAAGGGAAAAAACAACAAAATGACCGATTGACGTGGCCATATTTTCAAACTAACCTTAGACCACTTAAAATAAAATAAAAAAACTTAGAATATATGTTCCCTCCGTCCCAATTATATAGGAGGAAAAAATTCAAAATTCAATTGTTAATTTTGATACAGTTCAATTTTCATGTGTCAAATTTCAAAATGCAAAATTCAGGTATTTATTTATTAATTAAAATTATTTTTATTAATTAATTATTAAATAATATAATTAACTCACCCCACCTCCACTACCTCTACTGTTATGAAGACTATTCCGACGATCGTTCCGACCACAACTCTTCTCCGACGATCGTTTCGACGATTGCTCCGATTCCGTCAATTATTTCGATGGTCACGGTTCAAAAATTTTATAAGTCACATTTAGTTCGTTGGTCATAGATTTCAAAATTAGTTGATCACAGATTAAAATTTATAGGTCATATAGTCACAGATTTTCAAATTAATTGATCACAGAATTTTTTATGATCACAGAATATATAATTTTTAGGTCAAATAAAAAAATGATTAGTCACGAATTATATTTTTAGTCGCAGAACCAAAATCTCACGTAGCCACTGCCACAACCAATCACCACCACCAACAATAACAATAACAATAACACACCACGAACACAACATCACCTCTATGAGTACAACCATCACGACAACCAATGACCGAAATCTCTATCTCAAACAAATGTATGATAAAAGCCCTCCAAATTGCAACCCAGGCCATAACTAATTAAGTATTACAATACATTCATTATACAGGCCCGCATCCGTCGCATAAATTGAGTCTGAGACCGCCGTGAGACGCCCCAGGCCATAACCAATGACCGGAATCTCCATCTCAAACAAATCGTCACCGATTCATCACCGCCAACAAACCACCATTTTCAACTACAAAACCACCACTTCCACCGCCAAAATTCAATAAACCCATCACAACCGCCAGATCCATCACCCATCACCCACCACACAAAACACCACCACCACCACACAAAACACCGCCCAAACCTCACAACAATAGTAGGGATTTTCTCAAATTTTCCAAATTCCATAATAAAATAACCCTTGTAAATCCAACAGTAGGTGCTGAAGAGGAGGATTAGGGCAATGGAGTGGAAGAGGAAAAGAGGCAATAGCTTTGCGTGATCTCGTTCCGGGCCGAGTCGATTTGGGTCGCTTTGAGGGAGATTCTGTTGAGGATTAGCTCTTCTTCTTTCAGCCATCGCTTGAGGAGGAGCTTGTGAGATGGGGTCTTTGCTATTTGGTGGAGCGGAGCGGGTGCAAAGGCTTCGACTCCATTATTAACGACATCAATTTCTTGTTGTTGTCTTCACCAGCCATGAATATGGAGATTTATTGGGGAGAATTTTCAAAATAGCCGGTGAACAGTGGCTTTTAAAGATTTTTGTTAAAAAGTCAATTTTATCCTTAATGAAATAGGTTTCTTTATTGCAAGACATATCCTTCTATTTTAAAGTAAGTTTCTGATCTGTTCTATATTTCTTATGTTTTGGTTTTTAAAGTATAAATCCATCTTTTGATCTAATATATTAGCATAATCTGCTATTCTTTGTTCACATTCTTTTATAAGTCTAATATATTCTTCAGATATTTCATCTGTATTTTCTAGTTGGGATATAAGATTTTCTACTTTTCCAAGTATTCTTTTTAATAAATCGTTTAATCCTTTAACTGTATATCCTGGCATAACTGGATATTATATAAACATTATCATAGTGTTATAAACATCATGGTAGACAATAATCCAAACATCATGATTAATCATAAGCATTTATAATCCCTGCGATTCTCTAAGATCTTAAGAAATTCTTTCAAAATTTAACAAGAAATAGTAGTTCTACCTTAATTTTAATCTGGCTCTTTATTCTTAGAATCGAGTGACCTTCAGGCTCTGAATGTGCAAATTTTTCCTTCAATGGCCTCCTGCCTTAACGGAATCCTTGCTATTCAGCATCTTGTCTTCACTGTTCGTTTCTAAGGATAAATCCCTAGACTTGGATTAAAGAAAAACTGTTTTTGTTGTTAAAATAAGAAAGAGATTTTCTTATTAGATCTATCAAGAATCTATGGGAATGAAGATTTTAGAAACTCATTCTTCTATGTAAGAAATGGATTTTCTATTGATATTCTGAAATTGGTACAAAGATTATATCAAAAGACAGAAGTATTTTTCTCGCAATATCAGGCTCAAGTGTTTTTTCTCAACTCATTCTGCCTCTATCTTAGCCCAAAGGCTTCTATTTATACAACTATATGAGGCTCGATTATTGGCCTCTTACATCATTCATTACCCCATACTCCACTAATGGAGTCCTATTATTACAATAATTTCTTCACTACATAATTGTAGCTCTATTATTTCTTCCAGCTGTCCACCTTTCTTTCACATCTTCTTTTCCTCTATTGTCTTCATATGGAGTTTGTCAAGATTCTCCATAGTGGCGGGGCCTTTTTTCATTTGGATAGCATGTGGGACACTCCCTCAATTGGCATGACTCTTGTATGGTTGATGGACTTCCATGGATTTGATGGATATCAAACTTTTGGATATATTCTTTTAAAATTGTAGACTTATCCTTTTCATTATTTGTCATAAGTGTCCATCCTTCATATTGGCATAAGCATTGAAATTTTTTATCGTATAGATTTTTTGCCATGTTGTAGAGGACTTTCATCCCTAAGACTCTTCGGGATTTCATCCATGATCTGTTAATGTTTGGCAATGACTTTCTATTTTGGCCTACTTCAATTTGAAAATTTCGGCCTACATATCCGACTGTAATAATATGTTCTGCAGGATAATATATCCTTCCATCAATTTCTGGACTGATTGAGTAAAATTTAAGATATATTGATCTTCCTTTGGTAAATTTTGAAAACTTCTCCTCGGAAGATATCATCAAATTTCTCAATTTCTTTTAAATCTTTTCCTGGATAAATTAAATCCAAGAATCCATAATCTGCCGCCATTTTAACCATGTTAGGGTCTCCATCGTTTGTAATGATTATTCTTGGGTAAACATGTTCTCCTGGGGAGATGAAATATGATTCATCATCTTTTAGTTCATAGACAAGTTTTGCAAAAGCTTTATATTCTTCTTCTCTTGGTGTTAAAGGGGTTTCACCATCTTCATCTGCTCTGATTTTGATCACCCTTGTATGTTTATCATCATTTTTTATTGTCACCTTTCGGGGACTTTCCATGATTGTATCTCTTTTTATTTGACTGGGTCCACTGTTGCTTCCGCTTGGTGTACCTGTTTGTATTCCTTGTTTGGTATTTTGAGATTGTGCTACGGCATCAATCCCTGTATTTTTGGTATTTGTAGACTCTAATTGTGCTTCAAAAGCATCAATTCGGTCTTTTAATTCATTGGTAACTTTGGTATGGGACGTACTGATCTCAAGTAATAATTTGACATTATAACTTAAGGTTTCAGCTAATGCCTCCATTCCAACTTTTATATCATCAGCTTCATCTTTGGCATATGCTGCCGCAGATTTTATTTCTGATATCTCCTGCTTGATATTATCCATCTCCGAACTCGATATTCCTGCTTAAAAAATCAGCAAGATAATTGTTTATACCTTTAATATGAATAATATCGAAATTATAAAATGACAAATATGCTTGCCATCTGTGCAATCTCCTATATTGAGGTTTCATTGACAACTTATTTTTAATTAATCCTGTAACATTAGAATTGTCAGTTTCAACAATAAATTTTTTAGATAATAGGAATAATGAAAACTTTTTTATTCCTCTAATAATTGCTAACAATTCTTTTTCATGAGTGGTATAATTTATTTCTGCTTGGTTAAAAGTTCCACTTGAATACCTGCAGATTTCATTTAAATCTGTTTTTTAATATGGCTGCCCAATATTTATCAGAAGCATCTGTATTAACAACCAAATTATCCTTTTCATCGGCAATCTTAATTTTGGTAAATTTTTGCATTCTTCTTTTAATAATTTAACAGCTTCTGTATGTTCTTCACTCCATCCTTTAGTATTTGTTTTTCTAAGTAAAACTTGTATTTTATGTCTCTTTTTTGAAAGATTTTCAATAAATCCTTCTGCATAATTTAGACATCCTAAGAACTTTTGTATTTGTTCCTTTGATTCTAATTTATTTGGAAAACTTTCTATCTTTTTAGATATATGAGTTTGTAATTTTATTCCTTTTTTATCTATTGATAATCCAAGAAAATCAATTTTTTGTTTTTCTATTATAGCTTTCTTTTTTGAAAGAACAATTCCTTCCTTTTTACATTCATTTATGAATTGTATTAAATGGTTTCTATGTTCTTCTTTATTATTAGAACATATTAATATATCATCAACATATACTATTAAAAATTCATCAAACTTTCTAAATATATTATCGATTTTTCTCTGATATATTTGTGGTGCATTTTTTAAACCAAAATGCATTACTAACCATTCATATTTACCTTGGGGTGTACTAAATGCAGTATATTGTATACTATCTTCTTCCATTTTAACTTGCCAAAAGCCTGATTTACAATCAAACTTAGAATAATATTGTTTTCCTTTTGCAAGGTTTATTAGGACTTCTTTATTTGGTAAAAAGTATCCATCAAATTTAGTATATTTGTTTAATTCTTTATAATTGATTACCATTCTAGCTTTTCCTCTAACTTGCTCAGAATGTTTCATGACCATAAATGCTGGACTACTATGAGGTCCATTACTTGGTCTAATAAGTTTTTGTTCTAGTAATTCTTTTATTTGGGTTTTAAATTCTTGTGTATCTTGTATAGTATACATCATTGGTCTGACTCTAATTATAACATTTTCTGTTAATTCTATTTTAGCTTTAGGATGATATGGTTTCCAAAATAATAATGGATTTTCTCCACATGTTTTTTCTAATTGTTCTATAATTTTTTCTATACTTATTTCTATCTCTGCTTTTAGAACTTTTTTGTATAGAATTTTTGTGTTTATATCTTTATTTATTATTGGTTTTTTCTCCCATTTATCACCACGCTGGGCTGGCTGAACTCTATAGGGTCTAAATTCCTTTGGAATTTTTAATAAGTGTGCACATGGTGTTTGTAACATTATCATATAATTATTTTGCTTATAATATTGAAATTGTTGGATAAAGTCATTTCCTAATAATATGTCACAATCTAATTTATTATAACTATATATCTTATTTATTATTACTTGTTTACTTCCAAGTATAATACTGACTTTATCAGCACTATTAATTATTTGTGTACTTTCTCCTGTTACTCCTATTATTTTTATTTTACTATTTTCATTCCATGATTTTATTAAGATGTTTTTAAATATTGTTATATCACTTCCTGTATCTATTAAGGCACATGTTGTTATATTTGTTTCTACTATAGTAACTTGTATATATACGGCTAATGGAAAACTTATTTGGTTATTCATTTATCTCTTTTCGCATAATATAGTTTGATCATTATGTGTTATGTATAATCCTTCTCTTTTTATACTATAGTCTTTTAATCCATTTATAAAACTTATTCCTAATAATATATGAGGATCTGTATTCATACTATTATCCATATAACATGGTACTACCATTTTAATTCCTCCTATTTTTATTGGTACTTTGACTTCTAATTCTGTAGTATGTATTTGTCCATCAAAATTTACATATCTATACGGTTCAATTTTATGAGTCGTTAATCCTTTATTTCTAATTGAAGCTATATGGCATTCACTTGCTCCTGTATCAATTAGTATATTTGGTCCTTCAATATATTCTCTTTCATTATAATATTCTCCTTCTATCTTCATATTTCCAGCATTTCTATGAAGTTTGATTTCTTTTATATTACTAGTTCCTTCTAAATGTTTTCTAGGTAATTTAAGGCTTGTTGACCTTTTAATTAACCTTCCATTTCTAAACATTATGTTATCAGAATAATCATCTTCTTTATCTTCTGCTATTTCAGGTTTATCTTTAAGTATACAAAATTCATATTCTTTAGGAATTAAACTTATTTGTTTACTTGGTTCTATTATTTTACTAATATCCTTACATTCTTTGTGAACTTCTATGTATGGTTTTTTAGAGTATATATTTCCATAATTGGAGTTAGTAAATGTGTATAAAGCTCTATATTCTATAGTCATAATCTTGTCTCCTGGTTCCATTATATCATTTCTATGTAACTTAAAATGTAGTCCTAAGACTTCATTGAAGTTCTTATCTGTAATTGAGACACAATATTTTGGGTAACAAGTAAATATTAGTTTTTGGTATGCTAAGTTTCCTTCTATGGTTCCTAAATGGCTATCTTTTAAATTTATTATTCTTCCGTCATGTAAACTTACGGTTAAAGGTGAATCTATTCCTTCTCTAAATAAGGATTTAAACATTATTTGTATTCCTGCTAAATAGACATATTGAATTTTTTCTTCTTGTTTTTTACTAATCTTTGTTAATAATTCATCTACTGTATTTCTTGTTAAAAGATTTAATTTATGTGTTCCTTGAGTTGTTCTAACATTTATAGCTTTTTCAATTTTATGATACTCATTTATTGCTATTCTTTCTCTTTTCCATATTTAATCTAAGGCTTCCCATTTTCCTATTTTTAAGTCTAAAGATAATTTTCTCATTTTCTTGAATTTGTTATTATCAAATGTTACTTTTAATCCATAACCTTCTATTCCTTCATATTCTTGTTTATCTATATTATCTCTTTCTATTTCCTCAATCTCGTTATTCAGATTCTGATTCATTATCTTTTTCTGAATCTGATTCGCTTATATATACTTCTTGATCATAATATTGTTCAATGTCTGATATTTCACTTAACTCACTTTCTATATCTAAATATTCTTTTTGTAATATTTTCACCTTTTTCTTTTTACAGTCAGGGCTTATATGTCCTATTTCTCCACAATTCCAACATTTGCATTGGCTTTTATCTTTTCTATAAGGTCTGTTTTTCTGTTGTCTATTCGGATTATATTTCCTTTTATAATATCTTCTTCTAGACTTTATATATTTTTTCTTAAAATTTCTAAATTTTCTAAATTTTTTATTTTTGAATTTTCTCTTAATATTTTTTCTTTCAGGATTACATCCCCATTGTGTAGGTTTTTCCATATCTTCACAACATATCTTAGTTAATCTTCCTGATTTTTTCATTAATTGTCTTTGTTGACATATGTATGCAAGTCTTTCAAATAAAATTTTTATTCTTGATCCTAAAGATCTAGGTGCTTCAGGATTTTCTTTAATAAATTTTTCAAATTCTATCTTAAAATATATTCCCCATGTTCCTGGTAGCTTATTATAGTACATGTCTTTATATACATCTTGGTTTTCATTACTATAAAATTGGGTATAATAATATTCTTTAAATTCACATGTGTATTCTTTGATTTTACACATATCACATATTGTTAGGTTTATTAATTTTATCCTAGCATTTTCTTTTTCTTTTATTGCTTCTCCATCAAAATTTCTTATCCAATCTTCTCCTAAGAATTCATCTGAAATATAGTTTACTAATCTTTCTATACCTTCTTTATCTGATTTTATTATTTCTGTTTGTATATTTCTTTTTATTAGTGTTTTTGTATCATTATTTATTCCATCCCACCCTGACATTTCCTTCAAAGGATGCTACTAAAAAGTCTATCCTTCTTTCAGTGCTTTCCCATGTATCATCTTTGTTATATAAAAAGAATAATATCATTGAGTTTGCCCAAATTTCTAAGGCTTTTTTAATATCTATTTTACAATCTAAGTCTAATTTTGCTCCTCCATGATTGACAAGTTTATCATAATTATCATTTAGTTCAAATCTATTTCTATATTTGTTTCCTTTTGGTGGTTGTCTATCTCTTATTGTTTCATAATATTGTCTATATGGTTTAATGTATATAGGTGCATAACTTTCATCTGGGTCTAATATTTCTTGTTTATTAGAGGATTCTACTTTATTTGGTCCTCCTCCAGTGTTCATTAGGACTTGATATTCATCTATATTTTCTAGATTTAATTGATCAAAATTTTCTATAAGTAAATCTAATTCTTCATTCATCTTCTTCTATATTATCCTGATTTTCTTTAATCTCTAATTTTCCTATTGCTTTTTCCTATTGCTTTTTCTTTAGATTTTTCCATTTTTTCCTCTTCTTCTATTATTTTTGGTAAAATCTTTTTCCTAAATTCATCATCCATACTTCCTGCTTTTATTCTTATATTTTCTTGTTCAGTATATTTTTTTTCCTATTCTAGACCTTTCTTTTTCTATTAGTTTTTTGTCTATTGTTTTTTCTTTTCCTTTATTATTTTCTTTTATTTTTCTTACTTCAATTTTTAGAATATTAATATCATTTCTTACTTCTTTTATCTCATTATTTATGTTTTGAACATCATCTATTAATATTTTTATTAGTGTTTTTAATTCTTCTGTATACTCACCAATTGACATTTATCTTTTCTTTGATTGACATAAGTAATATATTCTACATTCAGTATCTTTACAATCTTTTATTACTTTATCACATTTTTGTCTTACATAATTATTATTTGTTAATTCTTTCATTTTTTCGTAATAACTTGCTCTTATTTTATATCTTTCTTGTTTTAATTTTAATATTTTTTTTTGTTGTGAGTTTGTTATATTTCCAGGTTTTAAAAGTTCATCTTGTATTTGTAGATTTATTTCTCTTATTCTTACTAATTTTTTATCTAGAATTTCTTTTACTTCCATTAATTCCATTAACAGTTTTTACAAATCATCTGATTCATATTTTTCTTTATAATATAAATTGATTTCTTCTTCCTCAAAAGTTTCTATTATTTTTTCATATATAAATCTTTTTCTTATTGATTCTATAATTAGTTTATGTAATATTTGTGCTTTAATTTCCATAGGTAATTCTCTAATTATTCCTAATGTTATTATTTTTAACTTATTGGGTATAGGTTCTAAAAATATATAACTTCCTCTTTCTGTTTCTAATGTGTAATAATTTTCTATTTTTATAATTTTATTACTCATAATCTTTGCAATATAACATCATTTCTTTTTTTTCTAGTTCAATAATAATTTTTTCATATATATATTCATCTTTCAATGTTCCTATTATAAGGTTATCTATAATTTGTTCTTTTATTTCTTGAGGTAAATCTTTAATTATTATTAACGTTATTGTTTTTATTTTCTTAGGAATATGTTCTAAAAATATATTACTTTTTTTACTATCTTCTATTTTGTAATACCAATCTGTTTTTGTAATTGTAATGTCCATGATCTCTATGGCTCTGATACCATCAATTGGGGGGCTACTTAGAGCGAACAAAAATCAAATAAAACTTAAAATCTAAAATCTAATTAATCTTTAAATAGTCGTATATTCTATGTATTCTTTTAATTTATCAAATTCTAATCTATTATTAGTTATAGATATATAAAATCTCAAAGTTAAATTAAACTTTATTTTCTTATATTCTTGTGATAATCTATTTGTAATAGGTTTCCTCATTTATAAGCTTTTAATTAAATCTTCAAAGTCTAATAATGTTTGAGAATTCATAATATCAAGATCTGTTATTATATCTATATTTGATTCAAGAGGTATATTATACTTTGAAATATTCTTTTTCCTTTTCTCTAATTTATCTATTATATCTTGTATATCTTTTATAATTATAGATCTAATAATTCCTCTGGCAAAATTTTCTATTAAATTTTCTTTAAAACATTTTAATATTTCTTGAGCAGCATATAATTGTTCTTGATATCCTATTTTATCGATTTCATTTTCAAATTCAATTTCTTTTTTATTTTTTACAATCGTTTTAATTTTATATGGACCTCTTTTAGATCTAGGCCTTTTCATCTTATTATTAGTCATAGTTTTGGTTAGTTTTTTGAAAAGAAATTATTGTTTTAAGATTAAAATAAATCTTTTAGGACTAAATTGTTATTCTGTTCATATTATGATTACTTTGGTTGTAAATCTTATATTTAGGGGTATTTTTGGTAGTTTGCTAGTTTTGAATAATCAAAGGGTATTTTGGAAAGGGTAGTATTGAATTTGGGGTATTTTCAATAATTCCCCGATTTATTGTGAGAGTGAGATGAATAAGAGAGAAGGGAGAGAAAATAGGAGAGAGGTAAGGAAGAGTGAAAAATAATTAAGGTTTGTGTGGATGAAGTTAATTTAATTTTAAGATACTAAAATGTTTAAATTGATACTTGATTTTTTTTTTTTAAAAAGTATCAAATCTGATTTTTGAAATGTGATCTTTAAATACCTGGATTTGTGTAATTTCCTTATTATATAGGTTGAATTTCTTTTTTCTCTTATCCCAAATATATAAGCATGTTTCCTAATGTACAATATTTTATTGTGTTTCTTTACCAATATATCTTTATTAAATTTTTCTCACTTAATATGTCAACTTCTTGAAATCATCCAAATACACACATTTCCCATTTCTTGGAAACATGGAACAACTCTCATTTATTATTTTTCTTCAAATTCTTTATTAATTCCAACAATAATTTAGTTTTACATGCTGAAAATTAAATAGGGATAAATTAGGAGAGATCTTGGCAAAAATTAATTTTTCAATGCCATTAAAGAAGCTTTTTTAATCCATGTGAAAAACAAAACAAGCTTATATAATTGGGATAGAGGGAGTAAATAGTTAAGTTAAATATTCAAACTCAAAAATACTTCCTCGTCTTCTACTAACATTTTGGGAAAATACATGGAAATAGCCTAAATATTAGAATGGATCATGCTAGATGTACTTTCTCCTTTCTATTTTAGCCTTTGACTATTCAAAAGGTTAGAAACTACCAAAAATACCCTCAAGCATAAAATTTATAACCAAGTCACTATAATATAAAGAATGTACAATCAAATCCTAAAAGATTTATTTTAATCTTAGGACTATAATATTTTTTTCAAATTAAATTTAGAAACTATGACTGATAAGAATTATAAAATAAAAAAATCTAGAACTAAAAAGGGACCATATAAGGTTAAAAGAATCGCTAAAGATAAAAAAGAAATTGAATTTGAAAATAAAATTGATAAAATAGAATATCATGAACAATTGTATACATTTCAAGAAATATTAAAATGTTTCAAAGAAAACTTAATAGAAAATTTTGTCAGATGAATTATAAGATCTATAATCATAAAAGATATAAAAGATATTATAGATAAGTTAGAAAAAAGGAAAAAAGAATATCTCAAAATATAATATACCTTTTGAACCAAGTGTGGACATAACTAGGGGTGTAAGCGGTCCGATTTTTGCGGTTTTTGACAAATTTTCAAACCAAACCGTTTAAACCGGTTTGAGAAAAACTCAAACCTAAACCAAACCATTTTGAACGGTTTGAAAAAACTCAAACCTAAACCTAACGGGTTGGTCCGGTTTTAAACAGTCGATTTCACCGTATATTTTTTTGTCTGTTTACTTTTACGACATTAATTCATTGAATTAAATATATATTTATATCTTACTAGCAATAAATCTAAAACAAACTAAATATATTTACTACAAATTTAAATACCAACTAAATCAAAGTGAAATCACAATAAATTAAAATATAGTTTTTTGTTTGTCATTTTAGGCTAAGACGTTACGATAACGTTATAATACAAGTTTACTAAACTAAATATAAAGCTCAAAAAATATAATGATGTTCAACAAGATCTCGTGGTCATCATATCTGAAAAACAAAATTACTGATTAGACAGAGAGAATAACTAACAATAATAATAAATCAATTGTTTATAATATCTAAACATGACAATTACACAAGCTTGCCGTTGTATTTTGTTACGAATTCAGTTTCTCACATATACTCAAACATCAATTGTTGTCACACATGATTCATAGTCTCTATTGTCAAACAAATGTATTCGTTATATCATCATAGTATGGATACTAGATAGATAAGAGAATCTTTAAAAATATGGTAATAAAAAATATAAACTACCTGCCACAACTTTCATTGAATCATCAAATGCTTCTACTTCATCTAAATATTGGCACAACATTATAGGTTCATTTTTAATTTGCAACCAATTCTTTCTGCATATACAAGTCTCAACCATCCTTGCAACTAATAAACTCATAAATGAATCAAGTATCTGACCTCCGTTTGAGAATGCAGACTGAAGAAACTATATAAATTTGAATTCTAAACAAGAAAAGGGTTTTTGATGGATTATGTTAGTCTTGAGATTATTAGATATAAATTATGATTATTTGGTAATAATAATATATATGTAATAGAAAATTATAAATTGACAAAAATACATACAAATGACAAAACTATTGAATTTTGCATATTTTGATGAATTTTAAAAAAAATCATTATTTTTATATATTTTTTCACCGGTCCGGTTTGATGTTAAACCGCAATTAAAATTCTCAAACCTAAACTAAATCGATTTTGACCGGTTTTGTTTGGTTCAAAACCATTTCGTTGACGGGTCCACGTAACACCAAATCAACGATTTCTAAAATGCGGTTTCGGTTCGATTTTTCGGTTTGGCGATTTTTACTTACAGCCCTAGACATAATAACAGATCTTGATATTATAAATTCTCAAACATTATTAAATTTTGAAAAATTACTTAAAAGCCTATAAATGAGAAAATCAATCACAATTAGACTACCACACGAATATAAGAAATTAAGGTTTAAATTAACTTTAAAGTTTTATATATTTATAACTAATAATAAATTAGATCTTTTTAAATTAAGAAATTTTATAGAATACGCAACTGTGTAAGGATTTATTTAGATTATTATTTGATTTTAGTTCGCTCATAGTAGCACCCCCGAATTGTTGGTATCAGAGCCATATAAATCATGAAAACTATAATTAGAAAAATAGATAATTATTATGAATTAGAAACAGAGAAATAGAATTATATATTTTTAGAACCTATTCCTAATAGACTAAAATTAATAACATTAATTATAATTAAAAAATTACCTAGGGAAATAAAAGAACAAATATTACATAAATTAATAGTAGAAATTATAAAAGAAAGATATACATATGAAAAAATTATGAAAGAATTTGAAAGTATTTTATATGATTATGAAATATATGAATTACCATAAAAATCATACCCCACTAAATAGATATTAAAAGAAAATAATTTATAAAAAACAAAAGACTTCTAAGAAAAACTAAATAGAATATATGGAAATGAAAGATATTTTAGATAAAAAAGAATTAGAAAGGGTAAGAGTAATAAATCAACAAATATTAGATGAACTATTAATCCCTGGAAATATAACAAAATCTCAAGAAAAATAAATATTAAAGTTAAAACAAGAAAGATATAAAAAAAAAGAGCAAACTACTATGAAAATTTAAAAAAATTAACAAATAATGAATTTGCAAAACAAAAGTATGATAAGATAATAAAAGATTGTAAAAATACTGACTATAGAACATATTACTTAAACTAATCAAAGAAAAGATGACAAATCATTAAAAATGTCAATAGGTAAACATATGAAAGAACTAAAAATATTGATAAAAATGTTAATAAATGATATTCAAAACATGAATAATGAAATAAATAAAAAAAAGTAAGAAATGATATAAATATATTAAAACTTGAAGTAAGAGAGTTAAAAGAAAATAATAAAAACAAAGACAAGAAAATAGATAAAAAAAAAAAACTTATAGAAAAAGAAATGAATAGAATAGGAAAGAAGCATATTGAACAAGAAGAAATCGTAATAGAATCATGAAGTATGGATGATGAATTTAGAAAAAATATTTTACCAAAAATCATAGAAGAAGAAGAGGAAATGAAAAGAATTGAAGAAAAATCACTAGGAAAATTAAGGATTGAAGAAAAACAAGAAAATAAAGATGAATGAAGAATTATATTTACTTATAGAAAATTTTGATCAATTAAATTTAGAAAATTTAGATGAATACCAAGTTTTAATGAATATTGGAAGATGACCTAATAAAGTAGAAACCTCTAATAGAGAGTTACTAGATCCAGATGAAAGTTATGCACATTTATATAATAAACTATATAGATAATATTATGATAAGGTAAGAGATAGACAACCACCAAGAGGAAATAAATATAGTGATCGATTTGGACCAAATGATAATTATGATAAACTCATTAATCATGGAGATCTAAAATTAGATTTAGATTGTAAAATAGATAATAAGAGAGCCTTATTAACTTGGGCAGATTCAATGATATTATTGTTTTTATATAATAAAGATGATATATGAGAAAGTACTGAAAAAAAAATAGATTTTTTAATAGCATCATTTGAATGAGATGTTAGAAATTGGTAAGAAAGAATAAATAATGATACTAAGGCACTAATAAAAAGAACTGCACAAACAGAAATAATAAAATCAGATAAAGAAGGTATAAAAAGATTAATAGAATATATTGCAGATGAATTTCTAGGAGAAAATTAGATAAGAAACGTTAAAGAAGAAGCAATTAAAGAAAAAGATAATGCTAGAATGAAATCAATAAACTTAACAATATGTGATATGAATAAGATTAAAGAATATTATTATGTTCAATTTTATAGTAAATATAAAGATATGTACTATAGTAAATTTCCATGTTCATGAGGAATATATTTTAAAATGGAATTTGAAAAATATATTAAAAATAATCCTGAAATAACTAGATCTTTAAGACCAAGAATAAAATTTCTATTTGAAAGATGCGCGCGCTCGCGCACACACACACACACATATATATCAAGAAAGACAATTATTGAAAAATTTAGGAAAATTAACTAGGGTATGTTGTGAAGATATGGAAAAACCTATACAATGGGGATGTAATCCTGATAGAAGAAATACTAAGAGAAAGTACAAAAATAGAAGGTTCAAAAAATTCAGAAATTTTAGAAAAAAATACATAAAACCTAGAAGACGATATTATAAAAGGAGATATAATTCAGATAAACAACAACATAATAAACCTTATAAAAAGAATAAAAATCAATGTAAATGTTGGGATTGTGGAGAGATATGTCATATAAGTCCATATTGTAATAAGAAAAAAAGTTAAAATATTACAAAAAAATATATATTTAGAAATAGAAAATGAATTGAGTGAAATATCTGATATTGAACAATACTATGATCAAGAAGTATATATAAGTGAAACATATTTAAAAGATAATGAATCTGAATCTGAATAAAGAAATTGAAGAGATAGAAAACGATAATATAAATATAATAGAATACGAAGGAATAGATGGTTATGGATTAAAAGTAACCTTTGATAATAATAAATTCAAGAAAATACAAAAAATATTTTTAGTAGGAAAATGTGAAGTTTTAGATAGGATATAGAAAAGAGAAATGATAGCAATAAATGAATATCATAAAATCGGAAAAACTATAGATATTAGAACAACTCAAGGAACACATAAATTAAATCTTTTAACAAGAAAAATAGTAGATGAATTATTAACAAATATTAATAAAAAACAAAGTGAAAAAATCCAATACGTTTATTTAGCAAGAATACGAATAATGTTTAAATACTTATTTAGAGAAGGAATAAATTCACCCTTAACTGTAAGTTTACATGATTAAAGAATAATAAATTTGAAGGATAGTCATTTATGAATTATATAAGGAAACTTATCATACCAGAAATTAATATTTACTTGTTATCCAAATTATTGTATTTCATTAAAAGATAAAAACTTTAATGAAGTTTTAGGACTACATTTTAAGTTGTATAGAAATGATATAATGCAATTAGGAGACCAAATTATGACTATAGAATATAGAGTCTTATATACATTTACTAATTCTAATTATGGAAATATTTATTCTAAAAAATCATAAATAGAAGTTCACAAAGAGCGTAAAGATATTAGTAAAATAGTAAAACCAAGGAAACAGATAAATTTAATTCCTGAAAAATATGAACTTAGTATAATAAGAGATAAACCTGAAATCACATAATTAAAAGAAGATGATAATTCTTATAAAATAATATTTAAAGATGGAAGATTAATAAAAAGATAAAAAAGCCTTAGATTATCAAATAAAAGACAATTAGAAAGAATTAGTAATATAAAATAAATAAAACTTCACAGGAATGGTGGAAATATAAAGATAAAAAGAGAATATTTTAATGAAAGAGAACATATAAAATGATCAAATATATTAATAGATACATGAGCAAATGAATGTAATATAGCTTCAATAAGAAATAAATGATTAGCAATTTATAAGACTAAACCATATAGATATGTAAACTTTGATGGACAAATACATACTACAAAATTAGAAGTTAAGATACCAATGATAATTGGAGGAATTAGTCTTATAATACCATGTTATATAGATAATAGTATGAATATAAACCCTCATATATTATTAGGAATGAATTTTCTAAATGGACTAGAAAATTATAGTATAAAAAGAGAATAAAGGAGTATAAAAAGAGAATAATATATGAGACTTCATAGATGGCAATCCTATTTGGCATTCTATAATTTTGATATTATTCATATTAAATGAGTTAATAATTATCTGGTAGATTTTCTCAGCAGAAACATAGAATTTGCAGATGGATAAAAATAAGGTCATGGAGTGATACCAATCAGTCTTTCATATACAAAAAAGGGTTGACTTCTTCAAAGAGGAAGCCGAAGACATATAAACTGGTGCAACACAGATTTCAGAGATATTCAACTCAAATATAAAAATATTGTTGAATATTAATACTGAACATCATAAAGAGACAATAGAACTCAAAAATCAAGTTGATGCTATTGCAGCACAACTAAAGAATAAATTGTCCGATACAGAAATATTAAAGAGCTCAGAAATGAGTTTTCCAAAATAATACCAAACAGGTATAACTAGAAGCAGCGGTGGACTCAACCGTGACAACAGACCAACCAATACAAAAGAAGGTGCATTTCCAGTAACATCAACTAAAAAAAGTGAGGATACGTGCAGATTCAAATAGAAGTGATTCCAAAACGATCAATATCATGGACCAGGATGATGAGATCCCTTTAGACCCAAAAGTAGAAGAATATGCCAAAATAGTCTAGGTAGTATATGAAATAAAAATCAATGACTCCTATTTTATATCTCCAATAATGTTTACCCCAGAGTCACAACCATGGAAGGAGGGGATCCTACATACATAAAAATTATTGCAGACTATGGATTCTTGGATTTGATATATCCAGGAAAAAATCTTAACGAAATTTCAAAATTTGATGATATTTTCATACAAGAAGTGTCAAAATTTGTCAAATGACGAAGAGTATATCTAAAATTCTACTCAATAAGTCCTGAATTCAATGAAGTTGTTTATTATACAGTTGAACATATAATATCAATTGGATACGTAGCAACAAATTTTCAAATAGATGTCACAGAAAATGATAAAAAATCTCCAAATGTTACCAAGTCATGGATTAAGCATAGAAGAACACTTGGAATAAAGGCTATACACAATACTGTCTAGAATTTTTACAATAAAAAATTCTCATGCCTATGCCAGTATGAGAATTGGATGCTAGTAACAAATGGAGAACATTGAAAATCAGAAATATTGAAGGAATACATCATAAGATTTGATATATATCAATTTTCAGGATGTCCTACCACTATCAAAGAATCTTGCAAGTTGCATGTGAAGATATAGGACCAGAAAGAAAATAATAGAAAGGCAAGCGTGCTTTTGATAAATTTTTGATATGATGTAAATAGCTAAATAATTTTTCTCAATAATAGAAGTGATGTAAGATGAAAAATAATTGAGTCTTATGTAGTTGTATAAATAGAGGCCTTCGAGCTAGATGAAAGGAAGAATGAGTTGACAACTGGTTAAGCACTCAGATTGTGAGATAGCTAACTACTCAGTCTTTCCATTTTGATCTTGATATCAATGATATCAAATTTCTTCAGAAAAATATGAGTGTATGAATTTCAATTCGCATAGATTCTTGATAAACATGAGAGAAATTTTCTTTCTTATTTAACAACCATGATAGTTTTTCTTTAATCAAAGTTTAGAGATTTATTTTAGAAACAATACAATGAGGGCAAGAAGTTGAAATAACAAAGATCCTGTTGAGGCAAGAGGCCGTTGGAGGGAATAGTTTGCATATTCAGATCCTGAATGTCACTCGATTCTAAGGTCACTATATCCTAAGAATAAAAATCCAGATCAAAATTAAGGTAGAACTATTATTTCTTGTTAAATTTTGAAAGAATTCTCTTAAAATCCTAGAGAATAATAGAGATTATTCATGATTTTTGAATTATTGTTTATCATAATGTTTATATCATTGTTTCATGATGCTTATATTATTTAAAAATGTCAGGACATACAATTGAAAGATTAGACAATTTATTAGAAATATTGCTGGAAAAAAATAAATAATATTACTTCTCAACTAGATAATATAAATATATTATCTAAAGAGCATAATAAACTTAAAGAAACATATGAACAACATGTTGCAGATTATTCTAATTTAATGGATGAGATGATGTATTTATTTATTGAAATCCAAAATAGAAGAAATATAAGATACTAGTTTTTAAAACTATTCATAAAAGAAGGATATATCTTGTGATAAAGAAATTCATTTCATTAAGGGTAAAATAGATTTTTCTATAAAAAAAAACTCAAAAATCCCTGGCTAACTTGAAAAATTTCCCTACATTTTGTGAGAGAAGGAAAAAGAAATTGAAAATTAGTCATACAGTCCACAGTTGTGATTCAGCCGAAGAAACACTCTCATAGTTAAACTAATCACACACCGACCACTATCTTCAACACGATTTTCTTTTTTTGAAATTATGAGATTTGATTTTTCATTTTTAGGGTCCGTTTGATTGTAAAGGTGGGAAAATGGGTAGAAAGAAAATATTTTATAGGGAATTGAATTGCCTAAAAATTGTTCTAATGGAAAGTGTAATTAATTGTGTTTAATTGGTATAATTTTCCACCTGAAAAATGTTGAAAGTTTGGTTCCGTTTGACTTTGTTTTTTATGGAAATTGTTCATGAAAGTGATAAATTTTTTCTACCACTGAGTCTAGAATTTGTTCCAATTGTCAAAAATAAAAATACCATACCGAATACCATTCGTTTGACTTTTATTTTGCATGAAAATTGTCCATTAAATGGATTTTTTTTTTACTATTGTTGATAGAATTTCTTCCAATTGCAAAAAAAAAAAAAAAAAAAAGCCTAAAAACCTGGAAAATCAATTTCAACCAAAACAACAAGAAAATGTTTTCTTCCAAAAGTTGAAAAATACGGAATTTCAAGGAAAAATTTTGCTATCAAATATGTGCAAATTCTCCATGGAAAATCATGGCTATCGAACGGGACTTTATTGTCATGTATAATGTTTAAATATATCATTATTTCGGTATACATATGGGTTAGTAAATAATTTTATGTACACATAATTTAGATTTTTAGTTGGCCACTGAAACTCTCGAAATCGCGTTTCTGAACAAAGTCGAACCCTGCTTGGCCCAATATCCGCTGTTTGGGCCGCCTGTTTACGTGGCCTAAAGAGTCGTGCCGATAACCCAAAGAGTTTTTTATCACGCCTTTTCCTTTTTATGATAAAATTTAATTTTCTAATTTTAATTATATAATATTTATATTTTTTTTTGTTAATTTATTTTTTTCAACTTTAATTAAATAATATTATATTCTTTGTTAAATTTTCATAATTTCCTTTTATTTAATTTTTTTATTATAATTTTTTTTTGGAAATAGATTTAAAATTTCTTAATTTTTTTTCAATTTAAAATTCTTTTAATTCTTAATTTTCTATATTTTATTATTTTCTTAATTTTTTTTCCTGTAATTCGATTCGCTTAATTTTTTGAAATTATGCTTGTTCAATTATCTATTGTTGAATGTTCTAATATATGAATATTTGTAGGATGGAGTACCATCTAGTTGTGAAGTTGAGACGAATGACGGGAAAATTTACGAGGAACAGTAACTTTGACAGTTTTACTACCATATTAGAATTGCTAGATGAGCATGCATGTATCCTACATCAGTCCTTCTGGTGGCCCCTGTATTAGTTGGGAGAGGTACAGTACTCCGGACAGATTTTTGATACAATATTATATCATCTACTTAGGCTAATCGATGACGATGCCCTTCACTTCGATCTCGGGGGCAATGTCGCTACTTTCTCCATATTTGAGTTTGTCCTCGTGACTGGATTGAGGATAGCGGGCGACAAGGCAGCTAGGGGTGCGACCAGATGTTGGATAGATTGAAGTTAAGACTAGTCTATATCCTTGAGAGCACGCTGAGGTGTCATCACAAGAAGACCGCGATTGATCTTTTCCATTTGGAAGTTGTTAACGACATCGATGCTTTCAACAACTATTTGTGGAGTTGGAGATGTTTTGAGGACACCGTTTACGTTCTCACCAGATTACACTCGAAGCCCAAGGGATTCACGCTTAAGTACGATACTTATGGATTGCCCCTAGCTGTGCAGGTAAATGTTTAATATCATCATTATGCAAATACAACGTAGAAAACTCAATTTACTCCAAAAGCAATTATAACAGTGGGTGTTAGAAAAGCTTAACTTACAGTAATCCAAGCAACAATATCAAATACGATCAAGAAATAATTAGAGTATCTATAGTCAATAATTAAAAAGGTTATGCCAAACGACACAAACTCACAAAATTTTCTGAGCTATAGAAGGTTCTCTACGAGTGTTTGTTCAATACTAAGAACATGTGAATATAATCGGATAACTAATCAAAGGCAAAAGAGTTTCTAAAAAAGACGTATACTAATCACCGTTCAAGAATTTTGATGGAAAAATGGGGCTCAAACACGGGCCAAATGATATATCTCATATCACTTAAATACTAAAATATTGACCAATACATTAGGGTTTAAACTACTATTCTTAATAATCTTGATCTTATAATAAGATGGAACCAAAAATTTTAATATGATATTAAAGATCCATTAAGCTCAAACAATTGGTTTAATCCAACAAAAATTCAAATGAGCACACAAATTCTAACATTCCGGAACGAGTCATCATCTTGTGAGGATATGTCAAAGGATAAATTCCACATCATATAATTGTAAAATATAAACCAACATTTAAGAACTTGCATTATTTCTCTTAACAATGTTGACATTTTAAGGTAAAATTCTAAGTTTTAATAATACATAGAGTTACATAATAAATTCTAAATTTTTCTTCGAGAAAAATGCTTAATTTTGATCAATGGTTGCTTCATAATGCATACAGATGGTATCTAGTTCTTCAGGCAGCTCCATTACGTTATAACGGTTCAGTTATTTAAAATATTGTTGAATTTTGACCTGATACAAAACTATGAGCCTCAATCTAATGGTATTTCTATGAGAATTCTAACCCATCGTACGAGAATTCACAAATTTATATAAGTTCGATACCTAAAATCCCACTTTTAAAGATAAATGATCCAAAATTATACTAGCTAAAAAGTTCGAGAATCTAACCTTAATTTTCTGTAATTTTTCATTTCTAAACATGTAATGCAAACATGTTTATTATATACAAAGAGAAAAGGGAGTAATTTGAGGTTTTGGCTAAACATGAACTTTTTCTCTTGAGACTTGCGTATGTATTATAAAGATTCGTAATTCCTCGACATAGATCCAACTATAATTAGTCGATATCAAAGTTTAGTAAGTTTAAATTTAATGTGACGCAGATGTCACTAAAAAAAGTGTTGATAAAAAAAAAAAAAATTGAATTTGAGCGATAACTTTAAAATAAAAACTTACAAACCTCATTAAATTTGGACGACAATAAATTAAAGAATAAACCATATAAATGATATTGGAATGTCAATGAAAATGGACAAAGTAACCCAACGAAAGTAAAAGCAAAGTCAAGCAAGAGTTGAACTTTTTGTCCTTAAATCGAATTTGGCTCGCAACGGTACCTACGAATGATGGCAATGAACTATCAAGATACAACGACTATTTTCTTGTGTTTGTAGCACTCCAAAATACAAGAACAACGAACCAGAAGATAGGTTTGTGTATTCCTTTATAATGAAATGGAAAAAACAGTTTTTATGCAGAGTTTCAGTTAAGAAAAGATGAATTTTTATGTTATGCTATGATTACATATAATTGGAATGAAGGAATGAACGTGTCCAAGAGTTTTATTTATAGATGAGGAGATGTTACGTGTGAAGAGACACGTCTCAAAACTCAGCATCATTTGCCAATGGTCCTTTTGCTGTTATCTGTGCATCGCTCAAGTGAGCAACATGCTCTTCGCTTGAGGGCTAGGCGAGCGGTGGAGTAAGCCAAATTCTTCGTCAGTATTCCTCTCTTTTCTATCTAATTTTGGACCACAATTCCTCATTTATTTGCAATTGGATTTGAAATTCAAAATATACCACAACGTTCTACTTGACGAGTAGAACAAGTTAGTCTATTTATTTTCATAATTTGACTATCGAATCAAATTCGAATACTTGATCGAAGTTGATAAGAGAGTCACTTCTTCATGATTATAATACTTAAATCAACTCTAACAAAAGAGTGACCAACAATATATCCAGGGGCGGAGGGGTGTGGTGGGGGCCAGGCTCCCACACCATTTTTGACAATTTTTTTTAATTTTTTTTTTGGTAATTACCATTGTGTCCTAATAAAAATAAACCCTAGCCAATTTTTCCCCATTCTCTCGTCTCTCCCGAAAGTCGAAACAAAGAACCTGGGTGGTGATTATCGGCGATTCTTCTCAGCCCAGTCAGCTCGGTTCTTCGCGTTTTCTTCTTCTCTTCCAAACCTTCAGGTGACCGATTCTTCTCTAGTCTCCTTTAATTTGTGAGTAGTCTCTTTTAATTTGCGCAATCGAATGAATGATAAATGGTTAAATGATAGCTTGATTGTGTATATTGAGAAGGATGTATTCGACATGATTGATGATAATGTAATTATACAATGTTATCAAAGTATGAGAACTCGAATTGAACGCTTGTAATTGCTAAATTAAATATTAGTACTTTCTTTTATACGTTTTTTGATTTTTTTTTGTTAATAACGTATCCAATTTTTTTTCATGAGATATTTAGTCTCGTATGATTGCTGCCTCCTAATTATGTAATATTTTCTTTTGTGTGGAAAGATTTGTTTTGTCGTCTTGATGTCTTGTTTTCTCCAGTCGATATGTTACATTTGATAATTTAATGTCTTCATGTTGCCTCATCCACCCGCTCCTTCCCCTTGGGCTGACGGATTTGATTTTACCATGACAGAATTACTAGTCTCTAGTGAGCAGTTTTGATAGACTGGTGAACAAGCTCATATCTGTTATACTGTATAATTTCGAGAATATAGCAATTATTTATATCTGTGTATCTGCTTGAATTCCTAGGAATTGAACCAAAGAGAGCAAGAAGGGCAGCTTGGGTGATTTAGAAGCAAATATGACGTTATGCTAGTACAAAGTGGAGATTAAGTGACTTTTATTGGATGCACAAGCAAAAGAAGACGGTGACAAGCTTGGTCTTGAGGCTATGTTGCAAAATGTTTTACAACTCTCTGCTTCTAGAGCCCTCACCAAGCGCACTTAAGCAAAAAAAGGCGTTTCATTGCCCATATCTCTATAATTATGAGTAAAAAGATATCATCACTAAGTTGATCTACTTATGATTGATCTTTGTTGTAGATTGTCTATCACTTTGTCTACAGAAGTAATTAATTTGGTCTTTCACACAACTTGGTTGTAGTGTTATTTATCATCTTTATTTGATCTCCAGTATTGAACTATGAGCTTACAGTTTCACGGACTATCTGAAAAAAAAAATTCGATGGCGCTGCCCCCGAAGCCCCGTAGGCCTCCACCCCTACCTCTAGGCCCCCACTACTTTCAAGGTCAAGCTCCGCCCCTGAATATATCATTATTTAATTTAGTGAATGAATGAGTCACAAATACTTAATTAACCAATTTGGAATTCCACACATATATTAGTGTTCAATTGTGAAATTAACTTGTATATATAGAGGAGCCATGTACTAGATTCTACAAATACTAAAACTACATAAATTTATTCTTCTAAAAACAACATAATAATCAATATTGTCGACTTTTCTTTCCATCACATTGTTTCCTTTGCACCCAAACAGGTCAATGTTAATGAATTTAAATAAATAAAAATAAACATAATAAGGGAGTGTTCGGTAGAAATTAAAATTGAAAATTAACCGTTATTGCTAACTTTTATTAGACAAGCGAGATCCAATAACGACTATATTTTCAATTTTAATTAATTTTTAATCCGTACCGAACAAATCCTAAATTCAGCTCCAGAGTTAAAAATCCATGATTTTGGTAGCGTTGAAATCCAATCAACTATCGATTTCGATTGAAGTGTGTATCCCTGTACCGAAGGCAAACCAACCCACCAAGAGGGTCACAACTAAGTCAACACAGCTACATTTTGCCCACCAACCAAGAGGGTCACAACTAAGTCAACACAGCTACATTTTGCCCACCAAAAGCAAAAAGTTGATGACGACTCATCAGAAAGTGAAAGCAAACTGTGCAAGACAAATAACCATGCGGTCCATGCCTCATTCAGACAATAAATTTCTTACACTGTAAACTTATCGTACCATACAGGAAAAAAAAATCATAAGAGAATTTGAAATCTTAAAATGAAATTAATGGTGTCCCCCACGTGATGGATAAGGAATGTGAAATTCCCGCAAAATTAGATGGAGAATAAAGGGTGTATTAAGCTGGAATCTTTCTTTATGATTTTGCTTTTCTTTTTTGCAGTTCAGTCCATGTCCATTAAAGCCTCGAAAGCACTGTGTAATTGTATATATAATGTACCGTAAAGCTTACTGTCGGTTAAAACTTTGAGTTTCATAAAGCCCATGTCACTAAGTTGTCTTTGTCTGTCAATCGTAAATTTTCACATGCAAATTTTAATTGATTCATCCCACAAATCAGGTTTTTCAAGTAGACAAGTTCAAGGTTTAAGAATCTTGAAATAGGTATGAAGGCCTAATTTGAAGTTTAAGGTTGCTTCATTTGAAGGTAATTAAATAGTTTTTGAAGTACACAAGTATATAATTTGAGGAGGGTTTTACAGTTATTGATTTTGTTTAATCTTTTGCTTTTGATTTTCTTAAGGTAATTCCTCAGAAATTTGTTCTTGGAGGATTAAACTTGAATAAAGGTATGAGGATTTGCTGAATTTCATCTGCATTTTGATCCTTAATTTTGTGATTTTTTCATATTATTACAAGACATTTCTTTATTGTGTTCTGCATTTACTATCAGTGCAGGCTTTCATCGGAGAGTATCCAAGTTCTGATTCACGAATTTATTGAATAATAAATTTTATACCTCTGTAGTTTCTAGCTGATGGCAGAAAAATTAAGCCATATAAAATTTCTTGTTTTGCTTGTCCTCTCTGTATCAGTTACCTATACAGAGCAATTTCAATCATCACAAGCACAAACCCTTTTGAGAATTCAACTCCTACTAAACAATCCACCCTTTCTGAATAGTTGGAATAATGTCACAGATTTTTGCAACACGGAACCGAGGTCGACTCTGACTATCGTTTGCTACGAAGGTAGCATAACTCAGTTGCACATTATAGGAGACGAGGGGGCTCCTCGATTACCCAATAATTTCTCCATTGATTCCTTTGTCACTACACTTGTTAGGCTTCCGAGTTTGACAGTCCTTAGATTGGTTTCTCTCGGTTTATGGGGACCGTTGCCTAGTAAACTTACGCGTTTGTCATCGCTAGAAATACTAAACTTGACTTCAAATTTCTTTCATGGCACTATACCTCCCGAAATTTCTTCATTGACACGCCTTCAGACTCTAATACTCGATTGGAATAACTTTACTGGTGGACTTTCGAATCGCCTGGATTCACTTTCAGCTTTGGCCGTGTTGAGTGTGAAGAACAATTCTTTATACGGATCTCTGTCCGATTCACTCGGAAATTTGGAAAACCTCAGAGTCCTTGCATTGTCGAACAACAAATTCTCCGGTGAAGTACCGGATCTTAGCAGTTTGGCTAACCTTCAAATTCTTGATTTGGAGAATAATGCTCTTGGCCCTCGATTTCCTGCAGTCAGTAATAAGATTGAACGAATTGTGTTGAGAAAAAATAAATTCACATTCGGCATTCCACCTGAAGTTCAATCCTATAATCAACTTGAGCACCTAGATATATCGTCCAACCGATTTGTGGGACCTTTTCCAGCTTCCTTGCTATCCCTACCATCCATTGCTTATGTAAATATTGCAGATAACAGATTCACAGGCATGCTTTTCGAAGATCTTCCTTGTAATCCCAGTCTCGATTTTGTGAACTTCACTTCAAATTTGTTGACTGGAAAATTGCCAAGCTGTTTACTTCTAGGTTCCAGGAATAGGGTCGTGTTATATGCTGGGAATTGTTTGGTAACAGGAGATAATAATCAGCACCCGATTTCATTCTGTAAAAACGAGGCTCTAGCTGTGGGAATCATACCTCATCACGAGAAGCGAAAAGTAATTTCCAAAATAGCTCTAGCTTTAAGCGTAACCGGAGGAATTATTGGGGCAATTATACTTGTTGGTATAGCCCTTTTGGTAGTCAGAAATTTTATTGCACAGAGAGCTGTACATAAACCCCCAACAAGATGTGTAGAAGAGAATGCATCGACTAGCTACACCTCAAAGTTCCTTCAAGATGCAAGTAAGGGGTTTGGTTTTGAAATTATTCATTTGTTTCTTTTTTTTATCTTTAAGATTGAAACACTGAACCTCGCTTGTTTTCACCTGATCCCTCATCTTAGGGTATATACCCCGAGCAACAA
This sequence comes from Fraxinus excelsior, assembly GCA_019097785.1. NCBI lineage: Eukaryota > Viridiplantae > Streptophyta > Magnoliopsida > Lamiales > Oleaceae > Fraxinus > Fraxinus excelsior. The sequence goes on along the minus strand of CM032626.1, from coordinate 35,695,439 downwards.
AGCTAGGAGCACTTGGCCTTCCTGCTTATAGGACGTTTTCACTGGAAGAGCTCGAGGAGGCAACAAACAACTTTGATACATCGACTTTCATTGGAGAAGGAACTCATGATCAGGTAAGGCAATAGATTTTCGCAAGTATGCCTAACTTTAATATCTGTTCGTGTTCATCAATTCTAACATTCATTAAATTATGAAATGTTGGTAAAAGGGCGTTCACGTGTACCTCTTTTGTCGATTCAGATGTACAGAGGTCACTTGAAGGATGGCTCCTTTGTCGCAATTATATGCCTGAAAATGAAAAGAAACCATGGCATTCAACACTTTATGCCTCGCATAGAATTAATGCCAAAGCTCAGACATCACCATTTGGTCAGCTCTCTCGGACACTGCTTTGAGTATTACTTGGATGATTCAAGCGTTAGCAGAGTATTTCTCGTCTTTGAATACATGCCCAATGGGACTCTCAGAAGCTGGATATCTGGTAGATCCATATAGATTTACACATCTTTGTGAATCTATTCATATCATAAGTGATTTAAATTTTATAATCTGGGAGCAATAAAACTTGATCTATAGTGTTAACACGGTGAATTTCAGCTATACAGTTTTGTATCTAACAGTTTGCAATCGTTCAACGTCTTATTTGGCAGAGAAGCAGATTAAACGAAAACTTACCTGGGCACAGCGCATTGCAGCTGCGATCGGGGTAGCAAAGGGTATCCAATTCCTGCATACGGGAATTGTGCCCGGTCTCTTTTTGAATAATTTGAAAATAACAGATATTTTATTGGATCAGAACCTTGCTGCAAAAATTTGCAGCTACAACCTGCCTTCGCTAGCAGAGTATATGGGAAAAGTATGAAGAAAGAACTCAAATTTCTCTCTGTTGTATTTTTCACGTATTTTTCTTTAACATGCTAACTCAATGCTAAAATCTGCTCAACCTCACAGGATCATCTCCAAAGTTTTCACAGTGGATCGAACGATTTAAGGAGTGCCAGGTTAGTTCTTAATTTCATCAAATAAAAGTGTACTTTTATCATTAAAATTGGAAAGTGAGTCTAGAGCTTTTGTTGAAACTCAGAGATTGTTGATTTGCAGAGCAAATCATCAGGACAAGTTCGATATTTATGACTTCGGTGTAATACTGCTAGAAATCATTTCGGGGAAGCCATTAAATTCGAGGAACAAAGTCGAGGTTCTAAAAGATCAGGTATGTAATTGTCTATATCATTCTGTTAATGTTCGCAGGTACAACAGTCCTAGTACATTTGAGATTATGATGATTTTCACAGCATTTTGATACTGTTTTGATGTTTTCAGTTACTTCCCAGCATAACAGCCGATGGTGCATTGAGAAAGAGCATCGTTGATCCAGTGATCAACAGTTCAGGCTTGGATGAATCATTGAAAACGATGATCGAGGTATGCTGCAGGTGTTTGCACAAGGATCCAGCCGATAGACCTTCTATCGAAGATGTACTATGGAACTTGCAATTCGCTAGCCAGGTCCAGAATGCATCGAGAAGAGACTCCCAGAGCAGTGATGGCTCCCCGATTTCACCTATGCAATCTTCACGCTTAAAGCTTACTATCAAACAATAGATGAAGCTTTCTCACGTGCTCTTTTTTGGTTGACACCAGAATACGGATCAACACCACTCTCAGGCGTTTCCTTCTTACATTTCAATATCCAGGCACGGATTATTTTCATGAAAACTTGTCGATTTTTTCAGTTATTGGGAAAAGACGAGGTTTTAGCATAGATTCATAGTCATTGAAAACAACAATGAGAGTCGTCGTGTTACATTGTAACATAGCATTTGACAAGTATAATGTTTAAGACCATTTAAGTGTTTCGATGTTACCACCATGATTGAAAAACCAGTAAATGTCAGAGAGCTCAACTGGAAGTAAAGATCGAAATTTAACATGGCATCTTCTTCAGAACGCTTATAGGGAACGTCTATCTGCATTCCAACTCTACATGAATACGGATGGAATTCAAAAATTAATTCCTTCCTAACAGCGACCACTCCTCTACGTTTGGCAGCAGCAGATAAGTTCGTAAACTACTCACTGGAAAAGATAAAAGAAGCCCTAGACTTTATCCCTACAATACAAGACTTTAACTTCATTAGATGTACAATGGTAATCTCTTAAGGCCTAAGTTCTATTTAACTCTCAGCGTTTCCTAAAGGAAAATGGGGGAGTTCAAGAAGGTATTAATTCAGCTAGGAAAAGTAGAGCATAGAAATATAAGAATTGTACCACATATGTGACGGTTTGATCATTTCCCACTAGTAGTGAGCCATCTTCTCCAACTTTTCTGCTAGAGAATTATCAAACTTGTGTCGACATAGGATGACTAAGCATCTCACATTGCTATAAACCAAAGTATTGATACCAGCAAATATTTCAACTCAAACTTTGCATTAGTCATCATCGTGTCTATCAGAAAAGAATAAACTCCTACCATCTTTCAACAACTACTATGCCCAGAGGCAATATAATTTGAACAAATCCTAGGCCAAATAATCAATACTCATACCACATGTCGGTAAAACCTTGCTAAAAAATGCTGCAGAACTATAATTATTAAAACTAAAGTAGAACATCAAATACCAAATCCAGATTATAAGAGAACACCATAAAAATATATGAAATGTTTGATGACTGATGCCGATGTCCTCGGGCAGTATAATCACTTTATTGACATCAAATGAGGAAATTACAAATTTTATGGCAATTGGAAAATTACCCATCAGTTTGAGTTCTTAGAGGGGTACCTACAAAAATATTAATCCGGCTGGGAAAATATACACAGGTCAGAGGGAGTTTTAAATAGGGCAAGTAGACCATATGATCAAAACCCCGCCATGCAAGACCCTTTGCAAAAAAGGCAAAGTGTGACTTTCTAACATCTAGCTTGGCAGGACCAAAAGAAAAAGGGAGGCTTCAATATCCAAGGCCTATTAGAAGATGATGCAATAAAGACAAGTCTAATTTCTGAGAACAATATTTTGACATGAGAGCATTTCTTGGAGAGATTCTAAAAACTCCATCATATTCCACGAATCAAAATTTCAAGTCTCCTATATATAGTTCATTTTATTCGAATCTATATCCAAATTTTCTTTTATATACTCATAGATGCCAAGCTTCATATGAAAGATCAATTTAGACATCTAATCCAAACACAAATAGCAGAAAAACCTTGAAATTGAATTCATAGACAGATGTTAACTCTACCCAACAAAACAAAGCCTTCACCAAAAAATGAACCCATGAAACTCAAGTATGATGCCACCATAGACAAAACAAGGTTTCACTATAAACAAGCACAATTGGTCATCATAACATATGGAGAATCCCATTTTCTGACAACAAAGTATTACCATTTAATTGAATTGTATCACCTAAATGTCAGTTTACTTTAAAACATCCAATAACCAACAGAACACAATATAGTACATAAACACAAATGTTCCATAGTTAATTCTTTTTCTTCCAACTCATATGTCTAACCGATAATAGTTGAATTAAAAACCAAAAAGAAAAAAGAAAAATCCCATTTATCAAATTCCTGATAGAAACATAGTGTGAAATTAACTCAGCGGAGATACCCTGGGATCTTAATCCGAACAAAGAGCATACTCATGACATACGAAATCGCCACAGATGCAATCCCAGCAGATGCATACGACACCTTGACACTCTTGGCGCGGTTCTTATCAAGAGCCAGATCCAACAGCACTATCCCAACACCACCGAGAACGAACATGAACCCAGAAGATAACCCCTCTATAATATACTGCCCGTTGACCCGACCTGGGAGGAAGACGACAGGTCGGACCGCTCCAGTAAATCGGTCCTGAGTGGAGCCTATGCCAGGGGGCTCTACGATGACGTCGTACACGATCCCAGAGACGACCATGAAGTAGGTGAGGAGGATGAGGGAGTAGACAGTCATTGCGGAGGGGAGAGTGAAGGTGGGCAGCTTTAGCCGAAGACGAGGCGGGCGAAGGAAAGAGAAGGGGAGTACCTTGAGGACGTGGAAGATCGGATCTATGGAATCGGATGATGGGTCAAATGGGGTGGCGCCACCACCGGCGCCGGCATGGGTATCCGATTTGGGTGGCATTTTGGGTGAACGGGGATGAATCTTTGGCGATGGATCTGGTGCAGGAAGAAAGGTTTGGGGAGGGTTCTAGTTATGTATTACACTCAATAGTCCTCTACATTTGGATCTTGTTTCCATTTAGGCACTCATCTTTAATTTATTGTAAAAAGACCACTTTACTTTGTTTTAAATTGTTCGTTTTTCTTACAAACAGTGTTTTAATCAAACTGTACGTATTTTTTCACATGAACTATGCTTTATGTACAGAAGCATGATTTTACATAAGAAAACCAAATACACACAATGTAGGGGGGTGGGGTTTTTTTTTTCCGATGGGCCCTACTCACAAGTGAGTGGGTATAAAACTTTTGGCAAAATTTTTTTTGTACACGTTATAATCCTTTTTCACATGGAACACGCGATTGATATCTATTACCCTAAATGCACCTAAAAAATGGCCATGTTTGCGAAGTCTTCCTAAACTACACACATTTCAAGTCCACCACTCAAACTTGATAAACGAAAGCGTTATTTTAGTATCTATATTTATTATTATACATAATATTTTTTTAATTATCACACGAGTTTTGAACTTTTAAACATTTTATCTTAAAATTGAATGGGAAAATTAGGTTTAGTACCCTTTTTTTAGGTGTTTTGATTACTACTCTTAAACTCTAATTAAACATTTTAATGAAGTATTAATTACGTCCAATTGTTAAAACCAGAGCCCAACCTCTACAAGCCAAAACCCCATTTCCTCCCTCCTTAGAAACGTAACCTTCCCCAAATCGTATCCCCGAATTTTCAGAGGAAAAATCCGAGCAAAATCCGACTATATCTCCATTTCCGACCTATTTTCCGTCGATTCTTCTTCGTCTCCCCTCCGTATCCGTTCGTGTTATGTGGAAATCGTCCAACGACAAAAATTTGTTTGGGTTCCATTGATTCCTTTTCTAGGAGCAAAATCCAACTATATATTTCTATTTTTGACCATTTTTCATCGATCTCTTCTTCATATCTATTTGGTTTCATTGTGTCACTCTCATTTCGAACCTAAATCTCAAAGAGCCGAGACCCTATATCCGAAATCCAAAAATCTGATTTCGATTTCGATTATTACCTCGTATTTCTGCAATGACTAAAAAAAGCGGCTCGAAAAGGCAAAGAAATCTCGATGAAGAACCATCCTCTAAGAAGAGGAACAAAATTTCTTGATCCTTTTATAAACCCAAGGTAACAACATTTTTTTTTAATGTTTTAGTATTATAATAATACTTGAAATTTGTATAATGAAATTTAGTGTCGCTACTGAATGTTGCATTTTGTTTAATTTGATATCCATGAACATGCTCTGCAACACTAGACCAAACAAATAGTGAATAATTCTCAAGAGTTTATTTTTTTCTCTACCTGATAGTCATCTCCATATTTTTACACCAATCGACCAACATGAATTCGTTGGATTTTTGTCAGTGGTTGAAGGGGCACTAACACTTGTTGCCAAATTAAAACCAGAATCTTCATGTTCTAAGTTTCTAGTTGCTTCTTTATATTTTCGTAGGTGAAGTTGGTTGCACACTTTCTTGAAAAATTTGCCGACGTATGAACTCCCATAAGAGTAATGGTTGTCTATTTTCATGTTTACATGCCTGTCTTCGTTTATGTAAATGCAATATCACTTTGTCTGAACAGGAAATAGTTCTTCACAATCAGAGTAAATGAGCTGTTGATGTTTTCTTCTGTTGCAAGCAGCTTGAGTTACTAGCTTTATGCAATGATGTTATACGTATGTGGTGCTGCTGGACCATAAAAATTTTTACTGACTGTTTTTGTTAGTTTAATGATCTCTCATTAGACAATGAGATGTCATTAATGATCTCTAGGTATGTTTATGACTTTTTAACAATTTGAATTTGAATGTTCACGACTTAACTTGGATGCTATTTTGTTGTCACGTTACAAATCTAGAGGTTCATTTGAATCTAGGCAAATATGAGTTGACACTGATGCATAGGCCTTCGAGTTTATCTCATTTTTTTTTGTTTTTGTGACTTTTTTATTTTATGTCTCTTTTTTATTTATTGACACTTTTTTGAGTGTATGCACTCTTTTAATATTTGTATATTATAAACTTATAACATGTATGTTACAGATTTTCCTAATGCATTTATGTTTTGTCGACTTTTATTTTAACTGTAACTTTTTCCTTTTTGTAGGATTGTGATTTGTTAATTCCTCAATAATGCTGATTTAAAGGAAAAGTGACATTATTATCTCCACATGACGTGATAACTACACTAAATGAAAAATTTAGTTCACATCAAATGAATTTATTTAAGAAGACATGCTTTGGTGCCTTTATTGATTTGAAAAAGATAGTATTGCAACCACAATTGATACACCAGTTGTTGCTTAGACAAGTTAAACAACCTAATTCAAATGAAATGTGGTTCAACATATGTGACAAATTTGTTAGATTTTCAGTTGAAAAGTTTTGTTTGATATGGGGGCTTAAATGTATTGAAAATGGTGACTTTACTCGATATAGAAAGAATAGTTGTTTGAAAGATCAGTACTTCAAAGATTACTAAAGTATCTAAACAAAAGAGGTTCAAGAAGTGTTTTTAAATTTGCCTACTGACACTTTAGATAAAGATGTGGTTGGTATAAGAATAGTTTATCTAATTACATCATTCCTTTTTGGTACATCGTATCATAGAGTAGTTGATGATTCATTTTTTTGCCTTGTGGAGTCTAAGGAGTTGAATTCTTTTCCATGGGGTATAGAAGTTTTTAGTATGACCCTATCATTCCTAAAGTGTGCATTTAATCAGAGAATAAAAAAAATATTTTTTATGGAAAAGAAGTTTTTGGAGTATAGGTTGAACGGATTCTTAGTTGCTTTTCAAATATGGATTTATGAAACTCCCCTAGCTATTGCTCAAAAGAATTACTACATTAAGCATAAACCTTAGCGTCCTCAGATGTTGAGTTGGAGTTGTCATCATCATGTGACATCTGTGTGGTTAAGGAATATCATTTTTTTTATTAAAGTAAGTTTGGTACATTTTTATTATTTGTTTTACGTCTTTGGTTTTTTCTGTTATTTATATGATTAACTATTTTTCAGTTGGAAGTAAATCGAATTGTGTCTCTTAAGGCAAAGAAGGAAGAATGGTATGCAACTAGTTTATTTGTTGAAGGTTTGGGGGTTGATCAGGAGGATGATGATGATTTTGAGCATCCCATTGTTCAACAGAAAAAGTTATTGCATGGAGGAAAAACAAAATCTATTGATCGGGCTGGAAGGTCTGTATAAAAGAAAAACAAAGGGAAGAGTGACGAGGTTTGTGGGAAAAACTGATTCATATTTTTTTTCTTTTTAGTATTTCTGTCATTTCAATTTCTTGCTTCTTATTATTCCATGTTCTTTTCAGGAAGTCCAGCAATCGAATGAAAAACTTTTGAGACGATTGTCTAAGGTTGAACTGAAAGTTGTTCAATCAAATGATCTAATTTTAAAACGTATTGAAGATCTCGAAAGTAAAATTCAGTCAAACCCAATGGAGGACCGTCCAAAAGATGTTGAAGAAAGAATTAAAACGAATGAAGTATTAATGGAGCATCTACAAAATCTTGAACACAAAGTAGACAAAATGTTAGCTGTCAATGAAGGAGCAATGAAGGTATTTAAGAGTTTTGGAGCTTAAAATTTATATTGATGACTTTTTGTCACTTTTTTAACTTATTGTGACTTTTTCTTGTATCTTTGTGACTTTTTTGTAGGATGGTGTGGAGAGCTTACCCGATGAAACAGAGAAGGTGTTTAATGTCTTCCTTAGTTTTTAACTTTCGTCACTTTTTGAGTATCTTTGTGACTTTTTTGTGTATCTTTGTGATATTTATTTGTAGGATGGTGTGGAGAGCTTACCCGATGAAATAGACAAGGTGTTTAATGTCTTCCCTAGCTTTTAACTTATTGTCACTTTTGAGTATCTTTGTGACTTTTTCGTGTATCTTGGTGACTTTTTTGTAGGATGGTGTGAACTTACACGATGAAATAGACAAGCTGTTTAATTACTTCCCTAGTTTTTCTTTAGACATAGAGTTTGAAATGAGTAGTGCGGAAAAAGATGTTGAGGTACTTGTCAGAAAAAGAGTGACAAAGCAGTCGAAAAAAGTGACAAGGAAATTGAAAATAGTGACAAAGGAATTGAAGAAAGTGATAAGGCACTTGAAATGAATTTGAATGATAAAATAGAATTTCATGAATAATCAGTTAAGAATTGCTGATATTGTTGCTCGTAGTTTAGCAAAAAATTGAGTACTTGTGTTTTCATTTTATTATATTTTTTCCTCATAACTTATGTCTGTTTTTACATTAATATAATTTGACATTTTTATTTTTGTTATTTTTTATGTACTAGTGTGTTGCATCATCGACTGATGAATGTGGATTTGAAGTGCTTGACAATGAATTTGACTTGAAAGGTAAAGTTTGGGAAAAGGTTGTGGAAGTCACGGCTGCAATTGAAGCTAAAACTAGAATGGAAGAGGAAAATCTTGAAACTATTGATATTGATGATGACGTGACCCCAGACATTCCGTTGAAGAGACAAAAGAAACCTGCATCACTTCTTCAGTTCCCCTGGGTCAGTGAATATGATTCTACATCGGGGACTAAGAAACATATTGTAAAAAGGCACTTTTGCATCCCGAGTTGGTTTGGGTCCTCCGATGAGAAATGATGTTGATGCATTTTAGCTTTGGTTCGGGAAGGGATTGAATAAAAAATAAGTAGTTACCAATATTTGTTGTTTGTGATTTTTTCAAGTAAAGTGAAATTTCATGTGACTTATTGCATTATATATGTGATGTAGGTATAAACATTTCAATGATCAAAATTCTACTATCAATCATTGCTTTTACTTTAGTGATATTGTTGTATCAACAAAACAGTGGTGGTACGAATTGTTTATTCTAAATGAATATCTTGAACACGTGGTAATTTATTTTGTTTGTTGATGTTTTAAGATTCTTTTATATAATTTTTAGTGCAATTGTTAATTTTGTAATTGTTTACTTTTTGTGTAGCATATCGATGTGTGCTTCTATTCTTGAGAAAGATGCTAAGGCATAGAGAAGATATAACCATTAAGGCTACAACCACATACTTTTCCATTTGATTACCAAATGAGAGGACTGTATACTGAATTTTGCCAAGATAAGTCCGCTCTGGAAAAACAAACCTCTCTTCTTTCATATGTTATTGGGTTGTATATGCCATGTAATACAAGTTGGAGACTTGTTGATCATGTGCTTATGCGAATGAGAATGTCTAATTCAGCCCATTGGATTCTCTATCACTTTGACATCCAAAATATGTGCCTTAATGTATATAATTCGTATCATAAGACTGTGAGGAAAGCTTTAGTGATTGAGGTTGTTAAACCATTTTTTGACATAATTCCTCATCTTCTTTTTTCATACCGGCTTCTACGAGGGAAAATGCATTTCCGAAGAAGATGCTTTGAACCCATTGGTTGTGAAAATGTTTCCAAAGCTTCCACAACAGAATAACATGTTAGATTTCTAAACATTTTTTTTATTTTTTATTTTTATTTGACATTCAAGTGTTTAAATGTCTAAGTTCTTTTTTTTTTTTTTTTTTTTTTTTATGCAGTGGAGACGACTATAGAATATATGTAATCAAGTATGCTAGTACTTCATCAATGGAAAGTTAAATGAAATGCCAAAAACATTTAACATTCCACATGTTAGAAGAAACTTGGCAGCTGAATTATATGCCTACGGAAAGAAGAAGTAAGATGATAGTTATGATATAGTTAATGAATGAGTGTTAAAAGGAGGCCGATTTTGAAGGAGGAGGTGTTTTTGAAGAAGTGGAGATTGACCAATTTAGTTGTTAAGAATCTTTTGTGGATGTACATTAATTGTTTGGTAGTTGATGCTACTGGTGGCATGACAACTTTCATTTGTTAATTTTTGAAGTTCTGGACAATTGTTTGGTAGTTGAATCTAACAATGGCAAGACCTCTTTCATTTGTTAATTTTTGAAGTTCTGGACATGTTTTCATTTCAGTGTGAATGGATCAGGGTACTAGTATATAACTATAACATAATAGTTTCTAACACATTAGCAGCTTGTAGAACAAAAAAGTGACATATATGGTTGTGGTAGTATGATGTTTTGTATTCCTGCTAAAAGGCTGAGCAGAGGATGCTGGAATTTGATTTATTTATCAAGTAACAATGCTTCTAACTGTGGATCCAATGTTAATGAATTTTGATATCGATGTGTAGAACAAAAAGTGACAGAATGTCACATATTTAATAAAAATGACAATTAAAACGGTGACATTGTCACTTTTTTTTAAACTTTTATATCACTTGGCATCGAGGTCGAATCTATCCTACTACTCCAACGTCAAAGTACACTATATCATGTGGTTTAGCAAGGCATGGCATAATCGCTTTTTAGACATTATTGTCACCTAAGGTGACATACAGTCACATTTTTAACAAAAAAGTGACATTGTGTCGCCTTTTTTTTTTATATAAAAAAAGTGACATTATCAAGTAACATGTTTCTAATTGTGGATCCAATGTCAATGAAGTATGATATCGATGTTCACATAAACATAAACATAACAAAACATTTTTTAAGAAATTCATCTCCATCAAAATTCATGTCACTTTTATTTAACAAAGTCACACACATAACAAATTTTAGAATCAACATTTTGCTTAAAACATTCCGTCTTCCAAATAATTTGGTTTCATATGTCTTCCAACTTTCGTTTCTTATTTGGTTTCTTTTTCACATTTGTTGGATTTTGACATGATCTATGATTGTGGCCATTATTCCCAGATCTTCCACATTTTGTACTTTGAGTTTTATCTCGTTTTGATGGTATCCTTTTTTGTTTAGGTCTCCTGGATTTTTGTTTTGGATTAGGAGCCAAAATTATTCTTGCTTTTACCTTATTTGGTACATTCCAGTCGTTGTGATCTCCAAGTGGAAAAATTGTTCCGCTATAATTTGAATATACATATCCGTTGTATAATATACTGAACAATATGAATATTAATCTCCCTTTATTTTTGCAATAACCACAATGGCATGTGTATCCACTTGGAATTGGTTGCATGTGCATGTTCTGTCTTCCATATTCAACAAATATGAGGTACAACTATCATTAACTTGGTACAATATCGAACTTGAAATTGATACCTGTGTGAATAATACAATAAAATACTCTTATCAATAAATTTGTCATTATTTTATATTACAAGAATATTTAAAGTGAAGATTCAATATAAATAGAGGTTGCATATCATGTTATAATAGAAATCTCTACATACAATAACAACAAAACAACATGTTTATAGTTCTTTACCTTCATTTTCTTTGACTCCATAGACTTTTCTCTCAATTTTTTCTCTTATTTGGTGGCAAGTGTTGTGAAGGTTGCCTGTGCATCATTTATATGCTTCACAAACCATTGTTGTAACAAATATCTTAACGATTCCAATAAATGCTCTATTAGACAACTTTTTGTTGCTTTTGTTATCGAATTTACTGATTCAACTATATTTGAAGTCATTGTAGAAAATCTGTTGGTTGTCATTTAAGCCCTTGACCATTTCTCATAACCAATTTTTTTCTATATAAAGAAGATTCAAAATATTAATATTTATTTAACAGAAAAAGTGATTTTCTTTCACTTTTAACAAAAAAGTGACAGTTTGTTACTCTTTGTTTAAAAAGTGATATCGGTTATTATAGAAGTTAACAATGATAACATACCAAATGTGATTGAATCTCTATATTGATTTTATTAAGTAGTTTCATATGGAACTCAAAATCATTCTTTGAATATGCTCTTACAGCCCTGTTGAAATGTTCTGCAATATTCTTTCTCTTTTTCTTCTCACCAGAAGATGACTTTAAGTTTTTTAACAAGTGATAGGACCATAGACCATGCATTGCATTCTCATATACTTTGCAAATTGTTTTTTTATGCTTTCATGTCCATATGAGATTATATACAATCCTTCTCCCTCACCATAAGCTTCTTTTAACATAATTAAGAACTACTTCCACGAATCAGTAGTTTCTAAATCACCAATTCCAAATGTTAATATGAAGATATTGTTGTTGGCATCTTGCGTACATGCAGTGAAAAATGTTCCGCCATAGTTGTCTTTTAAGAATGTAGCATCTATTACTATAACTGGTCTACAATACTTTCACCATTGGTGTCGTTAGTGGTTATGCGTGCTCTTACCGCACAAATAAAGGTGGATGATGAGGAGCAACAATGGGAAATTTTGTTTCACACTAGGTATCACATTAAGGGTAAGGTTTGTAGTTTGATTATCGATGGAGGGAATTGTACCAATGTGATTAGCACGACACTTGTCGAGGAGTTGGGGTTATCACTCGTGAGGCATCCACAACCTTACAAATTGGAGTGGCTAAAAAATTGTGGAGAGATACGGGTTACCAAGAGGACCTTGGTAAATTTCAACATTGGGCGATATAATGATGAGGTGACGTGTGATGTGGTTCCAATGCACGCGGGGCATCTATTGTTGGAAAGATTATGGCAGTATGATAGGAGAGTGAAGCATGAAGGGTTCACAAATCAGTACAATCTTGTGATGGGTGGAACAACAATTATACTTGTAACTCTGACACCACAACAAGTCCAAAAGGACCAAATGAAATTGAAGAGTGAGCGAGAAAATAAAAATAAAGAGCGGAGAAAGGAGAGTAAGAGAGTAGAAAGTAAGGTGGCTGAGAGTTATAGAAAAAGAGTAGAGCCACATGAGGGAAAAATCAGAGTGGAGAGAAAATTCCAAAGTGAGCCTCTATGTGAGAAAAGTCGAGTGTGAGAAAGTTTTGGTAAGAGCTAACAGTTTCCCTCCAAATTTTGGTATTTCTCTTTTGCAAGAACTTAAAGAAGGTGAATAGGAACATACCAAGGATGATAGACGTAACAAGGTCATGATAACATGTCAAGATTTTACACCTAGGATAGGCTATGAACTTACATGTATGGAAAAAAAATTTGCTTGTTCATGATATACACTTACTACATCATCAGATTCTAGTTTGTCACACAGAGTTAATCACATATGCTAGGCACTTAGATTACATTCTTAGGAGTTGTATGCAAGATAATATGAATTTATATCCTGATTTTCTTACATATCATAGATTGAATTTATGGAATGTGTTAGGATTAGGGATAATATCTACTATTTCCATTCCATGTTTCAATTTAACAAGTGTTTTTAATCTACTAACCTCATTCAATTCAATGATCCTATTATTTGGTGTTAGTAGTGGTTTGTGTGTAAAGTAGGTGGTTATTAAGCTATCGAATCAAGTCTTGTCTGATCCAGGTGATAATAGTTGGATGATTATGCATACGAGGCGGAAACGAAGTCAGAGGAGGTCCATGCTACATCCTTGAGGAGATGAACCTTTCCATAGTATTGTTATGAGAATGATCAATGGATACAGATTGGTTCTTTGGGGTAAGTTGGTGATTGTTGGCATTTTTGAAGTTTCTAATGTTGCTTCATTTGATACAGGTTCGAATTCGAGGTCGAATCCTTTCGAAGGGAGAGGGGATGATGTGATCCCTAATGAGGCATCAAGCGGGCGAAGGATCAAATGCATTGAGGAGGAGTCAAGGTCGAGCTCGGGAAGGAGTCTGGGTTCAAATCAAGCCAAAGAAGCCACACATCGTGTAATCGAGCTGTAGAGTCCAAAATGTTGGAGTTGACAAGCCATTGGATAAGTTTTGTGAAGGAACCAATGGCCGAAAAGGATTGGAGAGCGGTCAAAACAAGAAGCCAAAACGGAGACAAAATTGAACCATGTGGCCGCATGGCTACAACCCGTGAATGAAATGGGCAAATTCACTTTGCCCATGCGGCCGCAAAGGGCCAAATTCTGGGCGAGAATTTTATTTTTTTGCGAATTACCTTAATTAGTTAGAATTCATTTTCTATTATGAATCTTGCAATATTTTCGAACTATTTCCGGTTTAAACTAGATCCTTGGGTTTTTTTCCCATACTTTAGTATAAATAGGATTTTATTCTATATTGTAAAAGAAGACTTTTGACATTATTGAGAATTAATACAATTTTGTGAGTTTTTTCCTCCAATGTTCTTGGTGGCTTAAAGACTTATATCTTGAACTTATTAAAAGGAGTCGCAGTCCATTTGTGGCGTTCCCACTTTACATTTCTTGTTCTGGGTAATCAACGGGTCAGATCTTTAACGCATGATCTTGGTTCTTGGTACGGGTCAAACAACGGATCGGGTTGCTATTGCGAGACGTGATTTCTAGCCTTCTTGGGTTGGTTTCAACTTGTTCGTGGGTTCCCAAGATATATTCTTGGCTGGGTTCACATCACCATCACTCGTTACTTTGAGATCATTGGCCATTGGGCACTGCTTTTCGATTGGAGGATTTTCTCGGGTTTGAGATTGCTACTTTGGTCCATCACTGTAGTTGGGAAAAAGTAATAAAACAATCTCATCTGGTATACGAGGGACTAGTTCGTGAGTTCTATGCAAACTTCAACACGGACATTGATACCCTTGGGTCCGAACATCAATATATAACATATGTACGTGATAAAAGGATTATGTTTACACTGGAGGTCATTCATGACTATTATCAGCTGAAATAGGATAACATTACTTCTATTCCCGGTGATTTTCATTGGAGCACGGCATGGAGAGGTTTTACTTGGGCATGAGAATGTTTGGCCATTACAGACTTCTGTGTGGCATCAGATTGAGCTTACACCATTGATAGCCATTCTTTGGTTGTTCATTTGCGACAACATCAAGCCCAACTCACAATGGACTACATTTACCGATCCAACATCCGGTCTAATTTTTCACTTGGTGCGAGGATAGAAGACCGATTTATCGACATTTATCTATGATCAGATTCATTTCGAGGAGGTTTGGAGAGATCAACATCGATCTCTGATTTTTCCAAGTCTCGTCAGTGACATATGCTAACATATCGACATTACTATCCCATCCGGGGAGCTTTCCGAGGAACCAAGTCCATTCATTCAACAGACTACCCTGGAGGTTTAGGATCGAGCTAGGGCGAAGCATAGAAGCAAGAATGGGACCGATTGAGATAGAAGCGGGTTGTATATGATCAAGGGACAGAGGACGCTGAGATGCCGAAGGTTCCACCACCAGCACCACTGGAGGTCAACACACAGTTGTTACGTCAGATGTTCGCTACTATGACCAACTTGAGCCGAGATATAGAGAGTCTTGGGCAAACTGTAGGTGCCATGGGTACAACTATCCAGGCACTTAAAGATGACATACTTAGCACCAGGAACTTTGCTTCCAACACCAGTAGGAAGTCTTTGGCTGCGAGACGTGATGTTGAGATCATGAATGGGAGGTTGAATAATTACGTGGGCAGAGTTGATGGGATTCAACTGCGAGCTAACGAGTCATGAGATCGTTTGGGTAACATCGAGGCTGAAGTTCGAGATCAGTTCTCCACATTCAAGGCATGCGAGTCGAGCTTGCACATCAGTGCGAATTAACGAGACAAATTCTCACCCATCTACCACCACCATCGACTAATGGCATATCCACATTAGATTTACATCAACCACTGCCGTACTGATTAGGGATGCATTCTGAACCCCCATTCTTCTTTGACTTATTATGCATTTGTTCTAATTGTTATGTATTCTTTTTTACTTTTGTTTGTTATTTGTCCAAAATTGAGGACAATGTGTTACATAATTTTGGGGATGACATTCATCATGTTTTACTGCAGATTTGCGTGCTTGTGTGATTTTTTTATTTTAGCCTCTTGCAATTTTTGTTAAGTTACCTTCAATTTTTTTTTTTTAGCATTAGATTTGATTTGTGTGCTTGTGTGGGATAGGTATGAATGATAAATAATGGATATGGTGCACTGTTAGCTTAATCGAAGCTTGTGAATGCTAAAATTGAAAATTTTATGCACAATACTCGTGTTGACATATTGAGTTAGTGATTTAGTTCATTACTTAGAAAATACTCGAACTTAGTGCATAAACTCGAATAACCTACATTATATATATTCATAATCCAATTGTAGGGTGGTTTGGAGATAGTTGAGTTGTTACTAGAAATCATTAAGATGAGTAGAGACTCCGTGCACGATATCAAGTTGTGTGAATTATCTAAAACTAATGAGACAAAGATGTGGTAAAAGTTTTAAGTTAGAGGTTAGTTGTAGAAAATGGATGTCTAAATGAAAAGGGGCATTGCATTAATCTGTGAATAAGTGAAAACATATTCTTGATCATGTATAACTCGAGTGATTAAGCATGTAAGGGTGGTTGAAAACATGATGCCCTAGGGTCATCTGACTTAGGAGTCATCGGCCTAAAACTCGTTACATGTGTTATATAGAAAGCAAAAGAGAATATGTTATTAAAAAAATTTATTTTTGCATTTATATTTAAACTTCATTGATTAGGCCCATACATTCGGTCGATAAAACTATACCTTTAATAAGAGGCAAGTAGCTTGGTTTAGTCCCTAAGGTTGAAGCAATAAAAAATATGGGATAATCTCAACTTGTTGAAATGAGAGCTTGTAATAGTAAGACTAATTCAACCTAAGAGAGGGTAAAGAGTAGATATAAAAGAGTTCAACTTTAGAACACACCCCGAAAAAATTGAATGAAAAGAATAAGTTTGGGGGTGTGCCATCTCTCGAGCAAAGTGAGGAAATATTAGACTACTCTAGGTTGGGTATTGAGCTGGTCATGATCTTAGTATGTTGGCATGCGTTTTCACACACATACACATCAAATTATACATGTAGCAGGTGGATATTGACTTGATTTTGCACTGTTAAAGTTGTTCATTTTGTTTAATGCTAAATTCCAATCCTGAGACAAGGTAGGTTGTCAAACCATGTTTTATATAAAATTAAGTTACAGTTTTGTTGAGAACAAACAAAAGTTCAAATTTGGGGGAGTTGATAAGTGCGTTTTACACACTTAATCTAGTCCACAAACACAGATAATTGTTAATATATATGGAATATATCTTAATTCATTGTAATTTGTGTTTTGCAAGACAACAATGATGAATACGATGGAAATTAGTAGAAAGTTGGGAAAATGGACTAAAACGAAAGAAAGCCAAAGTTCAGGGACCAATGCACAAATAACTAAAAGATGATCCGGAGGAGAATATGAAGATTTGAAGATAGTAAGATCTAATTGAACATTGGGATGACACATTAGAGGAAGAAAAAAATGGGAGAAAAGGTCGATGTTGGAATAATGAAGTTCAAGGACTAAACCTCAAGAGATTGCAAAATACTATCTCTATGCGGTCGCATAGCTTGAGAGGCTATGCGGTCTCATAGAGACATCTAGAAAATATGAGGAGGCACATCAACACATCTATGCGACCGCATAGTACTAAAAGGTGACGAAAATTCTGGTTTCCTATTTCGAGTCAACCACCTATGGAAACAAATTTTGGAGGCATATTTAAACCTTAGAGCCGTCCAGAACGAGGGAGAGGATATTTTTGAAGCTTTGAGAGAGAAAAAGAGGCAAGAACAAAGAGAATAACATCAAGACGCGGATATTAAATTCAAGAATCAAATTGGTGATGTCGTTCTTTATTGATTTTTCTAATTTTCTTCTTTCCATCATGTTAGACTAGGTTAATTCTGTACTAGGGAACGATGAACTATGTAATATGATTTTTAATTCTTAGTTTTACAATTCTTGACAATCAAAAGCGAGTTTTGGGATATTTGAATGATTTATATGAATTTATTTTCTCCATAATTATTGTATACATAATTGTGTGAGTTTGGCAGCCTGTTTCATGCATTTGAAAGAAGAAAAATATGTTTGACGTGATATAAATCATCATAGAGTCTGATAGAGAATAGAAATATACCGTTGTGCCCTATGTGAATCGTTAATTGTTCATAAATTATCATATATTCTTGTGTGTTTGTATCCGTCATAGAGATATAATCAAGTGACATATTGGAATAAGTTTAACTTTACTCGAGAGAGATTGTTAAATAATATAGGAACATTGATTCTTCAATATCTTAATCGTGAGTCAAGGTGTAGAACTAGGTTTAGAAAAGAATATTACATAGGGATTCGTGATCCTAGTACATTCATCTTACATTCGAAAAACTCCAAATGCATTCAACATCATTTGCATTGAGTTTAGTTAAATAATTAGTCTTTGCATCATTTAATTCATCTAGCTATAATTTCATTACAACAACAATTCAATTTCATTGTTTCAGTTAAGGTCACGATAATTTGAATTAGAACTAATCAATTCTTGTGGGACGATATTCGGACTCAAAAAATCAATTTTATTACTTGTAAAGAACTGTACACTTGCGGTGATTTTTATTTGAAATTTAATTTCATGAACACTTGCTTGGCGTTGGGCTGCGCTTGAACGACAATTTTAGTTGCTGAAACTCGAATTTTTCCTCCAACTTTGGTGCACAATTTCAAATTCATTCAGAATTGGTTTGAAATTCTAAATATATAACGATCATCTACTCGACGAGTAGAATAAGTTAATTTATTTATTTTCATAGTTTGACTACTGGATCAAGTTCGAATATTTGATCGAAGTTGACACGAAAGTCACTTTTCACAAATTTGAAGGTTTTATACTGAACCAATTTCATCTCTTTTAAACGTGATTCCAATACATTTAATGATGAATTGATCGAAAATCAACCTTCATTCTCATTGTGTAATACTTCATGAATGAGAATTTGCTAAAAAATTTGATCTAGATTTTACTATAAATAAATATATTGTTTCAAATTCTCGATGGAAATGACTTTAAACTACTTCTTTTGTCATATAAATTTTTATTATATTGACTTTCTTAAGTTTAATTCCTTTAACAAAAATCCTAAATCCGTCTCTAAATTACTTTTTACTCGAGCCAGCTCTTGGCCATACCATTCACGTCAAATTACACATTCTAAACTTTTGTGTTTATTTTTGCTAGTCGAATTTTCGGTAACGTGATTCTAAAGCAAGATTTTGAAGAACTATTTCTCTTTTGCCTGCATTTAAACAATGTTCACTCTCGTTGCGTATGGTCATGAATTTCTGCAAGCGAATATCTCATGTACAGAAGTTGATAACTGAATGTTACAAAGGAAACATGATAAAATTTAAACTGAGAGAAAGCCATTATTAATTACAAATTACAAGCACACTACAAATATGCAGATTTTTAACCTAAAACCTAACAAAAGACAGAGAGAAAAAGACACGTTAATTTAGACTTCATTACCAGTGGATTTTCAAGTCCTTATCTTGAAAAGTGAGACTTAGGTGAAAAGAGTCTTTTTGGAGAAAACATCCCCATGTAACTAGGTGAAGCTAGGCCGTCAATGGTCCTGTAATTGGGCATTGTGAACCCTTCTCTATCATCATAGGGTATGTTTGTACCATTGAATGTATAACATTTTGCCAACTTACCAAACCATGAATTTTTCTTGGGGGAGTTTTTCTGGGATCCATTTATTATGTCACATAAGTACTCTTTCACAACATGTAATCCCTGCTCGAAAAGTTCGAGCGGGGGTGACACAAGCGGATTCCCTTCAATGCTAAGTTTTAAGAGTTTCTTAAGGCAACCGATAGACTCAGGCAAAACAGTGATATTGTTGTAGCTAACATCCAATTCAACAAGTGAGATAAGGAGGCCTATGGAGTATGGCAGAGTTGTGAGGTACTGGAAATTTTGGCTTATGTTGAGGATTTGGAGGTTGATAAGGTTTTCGAGGTCTTCGGGGAGGGACCGGATGCAGTTTAGGCGGGCGTCTAGCATTTGGAGATTGATTAGGTGGGAGGTGGAGGAAGGGAGGAATATTAGCTTGTTGGAGTTTACAGAAAGCTTTTTGAGGTTGAGAAGTTCAAATCCAATTGTGTCTGGCAGTTGTGTTAACTGGTTGAAGTTTGCATTCAACTCTTCCAATGATCTGCAGATTACACTACTAACTGTTAGTGCACGCAAGATGAATCGTCGATACAAATTACACTTCTAGAATTTCGCTAGAAGATAATGAATATGCATGTTTGATACACTCAATGAGATTAACACGATAGGAGTTGAATCATATTGAAGACAACGAAAATTTGAAGAATTACGTCTAGAAGATAATGAATATGCATGTCTGATAAGACGAACTCAACGAGAATAGAAAAATGATGCTTGTACAGTAAGCCCACTAATGACTGTAAGTGTAGCAAGTTTCACGAGAATAACACAAGAAGAGAGTCATATTAAAGACAACAAAAAATTGACTTTTGTTTGTCATGACGGCATGCATTTGAGAATCAAGATATCATCACACAAAATTATTCTAGGTTAGCTCTTGTTTGACACTCATTTTTTTCTCTTTCTTTCTTTCAATCACACATTCTCCAAATAAAATAATATTACACAAAAATCTAAAACTTTTCATTCACCACACATTCTTCCATCAATCACTATTTCAAAAATTCTATTCTCATTAAAATGTGATTCAAACATAAGCTTTATCTTCCATATGAGTTTATCAAGTATTATACGGTAAATAATGTCAAAAAACAAGCCCTGAAAGAAACATTATAGAAATGAACTAAAATATGAAAGGAAAAAATGATATACTAAGCACCGTTGCTAAGCAACAAAGCACCATTTCTCAAAACAGAAGATTGGATGGTGACAAATGAGAGGGTAAAGGTGGCATGACGTACCCACAGTTTTCGATGGTCCTAGGAAGAGATCGAAGATGATTGCCAGAAACATTCAAAACCTTGAGTTTTGATAAACAACCTATTGAATTTGGGAGGGTTTTGAGCTGATTCGAGTGCACATCCAGCACGACCACATTAAGAAGCCTTGCTATTAAAGATTCCGGTATAATCTGTCAAATGACGAAGAGAAAATTTCAGTAAATGATGCAAGAAAGCGTTGATTAATCATTGGAATATAATTTTGTCATATATAAATTTGGAAGTCTGGAGTCGACATGACTATATGATGGGATAGACGTATCCATGTACATGATATACGATATATTTCTATATCTATCTACCAATAATATTCCATTATTGTGGGTAATATTTTAAATCTTGGGCACAAGTCAATATATATTATGATGGCTTTCCATCTTTTGCACTAGGAGTCATCTTTTGTAATAACAAGAATATATCGTTCCACATATGGAGCTACAAATAAACACCAATAGCAATAATTTTTCTAATAATTTTACTCCCCCGTTGCTGCTGAGTTTTCTTTTTCTCTTGTCCCAAATATATAGGCATCTTTCATAATGTAGAATATTTTGTTGTGTTTCTTTACTAATATACCCTTATTAGATTTTTTTTTTCCACTTAATATGCCAACTTCTTGAAATCATCCAAATACATACATTTCCCACTTCTTGGAAACATGGAACAACTCTCATTTATTTTTTTTCTTCAAATTATTTATTAATTCTAATAATAATTTAGTTTTACATACTGAAAATTAAATAGGGGTAAATTAGAAAAGATATTTACAAAAATTAATTTTCCAATGACATTAAAGAAACTTTTTTAATCCGTGTGAAAAACAAAACAAGCATATATACGACGAGAAAGTTGACCAATTTTAATATGTTTCACATGTGCTCTCCCGTTCCATTTATATAGACTTGTTTTGTTTTTCACACGGATTAAGAAATCTTATTTAATGTTATTGGAAAAGTAATTTTTGTCAAAAACTTTCCTAGTTTACCCTCATTTAATTATCAATAAATAGTAGTAAATAAATAATGGTATATTAGTAAATGAACAAAACAAAACATTCTTAATAAAAAAAAAACAAGACTATATAATTGAGACAAGAAAATAAGGAAAGTGAGCCTATATAAATGGGACAGAGAGAGTGTTATATTCAACATGATTAAAAAAGCGAGAAGCACGATAATCATATCTATTTTCACGTCCCAACTTAATACCCAATTTTTTTTTTTATACATAATATATCCTCATAATCATGCCGTATTAACTCACATAATTCTTACCAAATGTATGTGTCGACTTCGTGTAAGTATAAAACCATTTGGTGACCTTTATGTTTCTAATATATAAATTTGTACCAAAACGGTAGTTACATAAAACTTCAAAAGGTTTTAGTGATCCCAATCCCATTTAATAATTTTCTAACCACGAATCCAAACTTTTCACGTAAGAATATTGGAGAAAGGAATCGATTGGTGCACCTTAATGTCCCGGCTAGATCGACACTTCTTTAGCACCTTCACGGTCTACCACAATCCAATATGTTACAAATAATATTAAAAAGACTGACCACATCAAAGTGGAAGTATGGAAGTAGAGTTGTAGATCGATATAACCTATCAGGAAAAACCCGTGTTTGATTACTGAAAACATTCATCGTTACATGTACCGAAAGATCTAACCATACAGAGTCGTAAACATGACGTTTATTCAAAGTGGAACTAGAGATATAGATCGATATAACCTATCAGAAAAAACCCGTGTTCGATTACTGAAAACATTCATCTTTACATCTACCGGAAGATCTAACCGGGTCATAAACACGACATTTATTCAATGAAACAGTACCTGCAGATTATTGTTGGAAAGGTCTAATTTGCAGATGGTCCCTAAATTGAGAAGAGGGTTAGGTAGAGCCTCCAAAGACATCCCACTAAGATCAATAATTTCAAGCTTTTGTTCTTCATTTGATAATTTTCTTCTCCTATCTTGGGGCTTCTTCTTCATGTCCATCCTCTGGTGTTGCTGCTCGTACATCATCCTTACATACAATCAGCCTGTATGTGTGTATATATGAATATAGATACACAAGGGTGAGGTGGGGTGGGGTGGGGGTGGAGATAAGTACGCGTTCTTATATGTGAGCGAGGGTGGTGGTGTATATATATAATAGATGTACGGATTAGAGAGGCCGTATATTGCGTACTGACATTACCTAATCAGAAAAAAAAAAGTCAACTCTAAAAATATAAAGGGCTGGCTGCCCGTGAAATACGGTCAACTTCGACATTATTATTTCTGCGATTATATCCATTTGCAGTGAGCATTAATCACACCGTTGAACAAATCAAAATGTGCACTACCGCGCACTAGATGCATAGACTGTTACAAAATTTTATTTAATAAGAGTAAATATTTTGGAAAAATATCTATTTATTACTTCATCAATGCCATCAAAATCGAACCAAAAATATCGAAAACCTAGTCAAAATCCAGTCCAGTTGCCGGTCAAACATCAAAATTTTAGAATTATTTAGAATAATCATCGAGCGGGTCGTTACATTATCAAAATGGGCTAATTCGTTCATTTGTCAAAATTGAAGGGTACCGCACACAATTGGCGGATTCATCCTCTAAAGTTTATTTATTTATTTATTTATTTTTTTTTTATCGATAAGTGAATTTTACAAAAAAATTTCGACAACATTTTGAAACGTGTGTTGTTATAAACTCCTTTGGAACAACTAATGACTTTTTTCGATTGTTTAGGTTGCACTGAATAATAATAAATTGTTGGGAATAAATTTCACATCAATTGAATATTAAAATAGTAATCAATATGAAAGGAGCTCTAGACAAAGTTGGCATTTAAAATAAAACTTTAGACCTTAGGGTCTGTTTGATTGAAAATGTGGAAAATGAGTGGAAAGAAAATATTTTACAGAGAATTAATTTGCCTATAAATTGTTTTAGTGAGAATTGTAATTAATTGTATTTGATTGGTATAATTTTTCATGAAAAATGTTGAAAGCTTGGTATCCGTTTGATTTCGTTTTTTTCATGAAAATTGTCTATTAAAGTGATAATGTTTTCTACCATTAGGTTTAAACTTTGTTCCAATCGCCAAAAAGAAAATTAAAAAAAATAACTATACCGAATATCATTCGTTTGACTTTGTTTTGCATAGAAATTGTCAATAAAAGTGATTTTTTTTTTTTTACCATTGTATCTAAAAAAAATTTCAATTGCAAAAAAAAAAAAAAAAAAAACCTTGAAAATATTTACCTACCAAAACATTAAGAATTTATTTTCCTCAAAAATGTGAAAAATTCGGAAAGTTGAAAAACATTTTCCCTGAAAAATTTTGCCTATCAAACACTACAAAAGTTAGAAAATGAAAAAAATTTCCATGAAAAATGTATCCTATCTAGCTAGCGGAGCCTCGTATAATATCAAAACTCCACAAGCTCATACGAGCAATTCAATCCTCCAAAAAATCTCAAGCGAGCATTCAAATTCTAATATTTGTCAATCTTATATTTATTAAATATTGAAAATATAACCAACATATAAGAATTTTGTCCGTTATAACGTTGAATAGAAATTTTCATCGTAGAAAATTGACATCAATACTCGCACAATTGTTCTTATCCTATCATGACTTATATGTCAAAAAGAATTTAGCCAGAATGTGTTTATTTACGTATAGTTGTACAGTTAGTTGAATTCCAGCTCCATTAAAAAAAATTGCGAGTTGCATTTTTTTAAAATTAAATTGTGGGAATAATCAAATATTTTTCTTAAATATAAAATATTGGTTAAAAAATGAAGATTAGTTAAATAAGGATATTTATTATTCACGTATTTCTTCATGATTATAATATTAATCTTGAATTAAGATAGGATCGTCGGTTTCGACAATACAAAATAAATATTATTAGATTTTAATTTTTTATAATTAATAGACGTGACCAATATTAATTTTCAAATAATTAAATATCAAATTCATTAAAGTATTGGCAACAATCCTAAAAGTTATCTACTAACTACTTGACTCAATTTTTGCAATTTTTGTGATTCACATCATACGTTACAACCAATTCTAAAGAGAGTTTGATGATTTTTAATATTAAAAGAAATTCTTATTTTACTTATCGAATATTTGAGAATAAAAAATATTTAAATATAAGTCAAAAACTTTAAAGTTTATCTTAAACACGACGCTAACGATGAACACAAATATAATTAAGATTATCTTGCACTAGAAAGACAACTAAAGAAGGCTTAAGAATTGGGATAAAGATGGTTCGTCAGTCTTGGGTGAGTGCAAAAAGTTATAAACTCATCCTTTTGGGGGTGATCGAGTTGGTGGAACGGGTTTGAATTTATTGTCAACACTTTCTCAATCGAGCCCATTGCGTCGGACTTGTATAGTGCGGTTTATCTCTCCTTTGTAGTTTGCGGGCTACTGCACATGGAGCGAGGTTTACCCAGTGCGCACTCACGGATAGCGACTATGAATTCTTACGTCAAAGAAAAAAAAAGTTATGAACTCAAAGAATATTAGACCTAATTGACAAATTTGGGAGTTAAGTGAAAACAAAATTATTTAATTCAATGTAACGGATCAAATTTATTTAAAGTAAATTAAATTGATTGGAGTTATTAAATGGCTTTAACAACAAACTTTTAGAACAAATTTTTAGGTGGGTGCCATTTTTAATTAATGGAGTTAATTAGGTGGTTTCAACTGTATATGAACTTGGCTATTAATGTGTTTAATATGTGAAAAAAGAATCTTTCATTTAAACTTGCAACAAACTTTGACTAGTTTTTACTCGCATAAGCAGGGGTGGACCGAGACAAATTTTTTGTGGGGTTAAAATGAGATTTCAAAAATGTTTAGGTTAATAATTTAAAAAAAAAAAAAACTCATTTTTTTTTATTTGTGGGGTCATCTGATTTCACATGACCCCATGTGGGTCCGTTCCTGCACATAAGTGCCCACAATCGGTGATCCAAACCAAGCCCGAGCACGCACGTGTTGTCATTGGGCGCTTTAGAGGTGTACTTTGCACTTCGGATATGCGCATTGTCTCTAGGAGTTTAGGAGCCTTAATTTTTTTTTATTTTTTTTTTCAAAATAGAACCGTGGTGCAATGACGTGGTAATTGGGTGGCATGCGAGTGGTGATGATTAGCTATGTGATCCAACATGGTGACAAGTGGCAAGCAAAAGAATATAAATGTCAAACATTAATTATGCTCTTGTTCGGTACACATTAAAATTTTCGTTCTTAGATGGTGTTTGGTAGAAATTAAAATCAGATTAAAATTGAAAATATAGTCGTTATTGTTGACTTTTATTAGACGGGTGGGACCCAATAACGGCCATATTTTCAATTTTAATTGGATTTTAAGCCGTACCAAACATGCTCTTATTCTTCTATTCATTTTTAACCATACATTTTTCAATAAAATAATATTTTTCATTACATCAGTAACTTTTCCTTCTTTTCCAACCGCACATTTTTCAGTAATCCACTATTTCAGAGTACATTTTACCAAAATAATATGACTCAAACACACCTTATATATGACAACTAGGGGGACAGTTTTAGTGCAACATGTGAATACTGAAGTCATGAACCATTACAATAGGGGTGGTGAATCATAATGCCACATCGCGTCTTAATATGAAATATTGTGATTTGACAATATAAATAAATCAGTGTTCAGAGGTGCACCAATTCTCAAATATTTTTGAGTTTTTTTTTTTTTATTATTAAAGAAAAGTATAGTCAAAATTGTAGTTTGACTAAAAATAATGGCATAGTACTAGGGACGAAAAAAAAAACTCGCTTAATCCGATAGTCGTCGTCTAACCGGGTAAATGGAGCGGGGAGGGAAACATAGTCCCCATCCTGTTTAAAGTTAATTTCAAATTTAAATTTTTTATCGAACAAAAATAATAAATTTATTATCATTTTTAAAGCGAACATAAGTTGTTTTTAACAAATTAGTAAAAAAATAATAACATTTATTAACTAAAGACAAAAAAAATAAAAATAAACAAAAATAAATGGGGCATGGGACCTACCCCACCCCTTCGATCCCTTCCCGAACCCGCTCCGTCCCGTTTTAACTGGGTATGTGAATGTGACAAGATAACAAAAATACCCGACGTGACAGGTGTAAGAATAATCGATACGTCTCATACTCGTCCGTTGCCATCTCTACATAATACTATACTTACTGTTATATTTAGGGAGGTACATGTTTAATTATCGTGTTAGCATCGATGCACACCTTCAAAATACTTGAAGGGTGTTTGGTAGAGATTAAAATCGGATTAAAATTGAAAAACTAACCGTTATTGTTGACTTTTATTAGACGAGTGAGACCCAACAACGACCATATTTTCAATTTTAATCTGATTAGTAGCCCTATCAAACAGGCTCTTGGAGTGCCATACTTTGCTTCGTTATTCCTATACATCATTCTATTAATTGTATAGTCGAATTTACATTATCAAAGATAACATCAGTAGGAATATTGACTTTAATCTTTGCATTTGAAATGTGCAAAGGATTGGTTGATAGAGTAATGGAAGTCTTTTCCAATGACATAACCATAAGCCAAAAACATATCAAATATGTCGGCAATTGTACTTTCTCTTTTGACTTTTATGCATATGGCCGTACATGATTATCTATGTATTAGATTTCTTCAAATCATATAACTGCCGTGTCTGTGGGCGTGATAGATTTTTTTATTTAATTTAATTTCTTCCTATTTACCTTAATATACATGCCGTGGAAATGAAGAAAGAACAAATAAAGCGTGAAGAAAAATAAAAAAGAAGAAGTCCAAATTCATGCACTTCAAATGAATACATCAATAAATATATTAAATATCGTTGACTTGAAAGACAAGAAAATTACGATATATAAATTACACAATGTGACAACGCATTGCACAATTAGAGCATTATATTCCACCAGCTGGCCCACTAGAATTTTTTTTTTTTTTTTGGTAATAGATACAAAATCTATCCACAATTGTAAAAAAAATTATCTCTTAAATTGACTATTTTCATGTAAAATAAAGCCAAACGAACACCAAATTTTTTTCAATTTTTATTTTTTTTTGGCAATCTAAACAAATTTTATCCCCAATTGTAAGAAATTTTATTTCTTTAATTGACAATTTTCATGAAAAACAAAATCAAACGGATCAGATGGAAAATTATACCAATCAAATACAATTAATTATAATTCTCAGTAAAACAAATTTTAAGCAATTTAATTTCCAGTAAAATATTTTCTTTCCAACCATTTACCATCTTTACAATCAAATGGACCCTTATATCACACGGAAAGTTGGTACATCAGCGGTGATAACGATGACTTGAGCAGTGGAGATGGAAACATGAGGCCTAGTGACAACAAACGTAGTAGGGAAAGAAAAGGCAGTATCCTCGTCGTTGTCGACGTCAACCTCTAGATAGACATCTTTGTCATGGTCAGAGCTTTTATCACCTTCATCATCGAGAATGTCTTCATCTTCGTTGTAGAGGGTGTTATTGGGGTCGGGACGATGGAGGGCTGGAGTGTGATTTTATTGTGATTACGGTTTGGGTTGGGCCAGAGAGGGTTGTGGTTAGGTTAGGCATTTTAGGTTAGAGCAATTGAATGGGTTCATAAAGTGCATCTTTATCGGTTAGGTGTTAGGCTAGCTAAGACCGAGCTGGGTTTATCGATTCATCGCATCCCACTGGCTAGCTTACTAATCTTCTACATTAGTTAAATAATCTTTTCTTATTAATGACAATATGCAATTGGCCGCAGGTAAAATGAGTAACATCAACATGCAAATAAATATTAACAGCAACATAAAATGCACGTTGCTATAAACAATTAATGGCAATGAACTGCGAATGTTGCAAAAGGACATATTAGCAATGTACATTAAAAAAAGTTGTCAAATCTCAATTACATTAACTGAAGACAATATATACTTGCTGACTGTAGCGATTGATCCCTTATTATTGCCATTTACATGGGCGATTTTTTCAACATCATACAAGCTAGAGTAATGACAAATACAAGTGTCACGGTAAGGGTACTCATTGTGTTTAGGTGCATGTATGTGAAATTCATTGTGTCCATTCATTTATGCATACATTCTATTTTTTATGTTATTTTCTATTGTTTTTATTTTTATGCATTTATTTGTTTTAATTATTGGTTTAAAAAAATTGAGAAATGGGAAAAATACAAATTTTTTTTTTGGCAAACGACACATCGTGATAATTTTAAATGTGGCATGTGTGACAAAGCAAGCATTTATCTGTTTTACACTGTTATTTCTATTGCTTGGTTTGGTTTGATGTGTAATATTGCGTATATGTGTCGTTATGTACTCTTCTGCATTGTATGCACTATGATCTTGTGAGTGAGTCTGGACCGCGTGTGTGAGATTTGGGATGATAGTCACGTGTTAGTAGGGTGACTTCGAACGTGAATTGACCTACATTTAGATGACCTTAGCTCGTGATAGTTTCCTTGCATTCTTGAAAAGGTCTAATTTATAGAGAATGAAAGGTTGTGAATGAAATGTCGCGCCCCAAACTCAACAACCTTTGCCAAGGGTCGTGGCATTTCCTATCGCTAGCCAATCTCCCTTGCGTAGCTCAAGCGTCAGAAATAGAGATTTTGTTGCTTGCCTTTCGCTCAAAGCCTCCTCACTCGAGCGCTAGGCGAGTCACGGAGTTGGTCAAAATTTCAGCCAATTTCTTCTCTTTCTTCCAACTTTAGATTATAATTTTTCATTCGCCTGTAATTGGTTTGGAGATTTCAAATATACCAAGACAATCTACTCGACGAGTAAAACAAATTAGCCTATTTATTTCCATAATTTGACTATCGAATCACATCCGAATATTTGGTCGAACTTGACACATAAATTATTTTTTCATGATTTTATACTTAAAACAATTCCAACCGTTTCAATCCTTATGATATTTCTAGAGTTTGACATTTACCCTTATAAATTCTAACCTCTTTGCACAAGTTTTGCATGACTGAGATATAGAACAATTGTGTAGACACAATTATTGTTTTGTTTTCTCCATATTAGTTGAATAAATTAGTCAGTTCTTCTGCCAGTTAATTCTTTCCCTTTTATATTGTTTTTTGTTTGCGATCATATACTTCATTTCGTCTCATATATATATTACATCGATCCATTCTATTTCCCAACACATTCGTAATATGAGAAGCAACTCCTAGAACTCCGCCTGGAATAAGAAATTTGGATGCTTGTTGATGCCTTCAATGTCTTTTATCTTTCAGTCTCAACTTGGACCTACTTTGCCATTAATAGCATTAGAGAACTTTCTATTTGCCAAATTTAAAAAATCACATTTGCCATTAAAAACATGTATTGTCATTTTTACTAAAAAATGTACAAAACACAGAATGCAAACAAAGCAACAACCACAAGTAAAGTATGAGCACAAATCACACAGAATAGACAATCAAACTTTTCTTAACTCACAATATCACCGTTTTAGATTTTTCGAATCAATCAAAAACATAAAGCACTATATAGCAAGTTCACATATAAATTAACATATAAAATACACGAAGAATTTAACCCACAAATTAGCAAGTAATAATCTAGGTCTAGCAATAGGCAATATTTACCCACACGGTAATCCCAAACCTAAAGTTAACCCCACATGATGACTTATAATGCGAAAAGTAAATTGATATCCATTGTAATAGCCTTGACTGCAATAATAATAGAGAAAGAATACGATACCGGCCGATTACTTTAAAAGAGAATTATTATCCATCTACAATAACAAATGAATCATTATATATAAAATAGGAAATTTTTATTTATTTATTATAGTTTTCAGTAACATATATAGAAACTATAAATTACAGTGACATAAGGGCGACTCATTTGTAACATATAGTAAGCATAACGAGATTTAATATAAAAATGGGAACGTAAATTAATATAGCATCTAGATAGCTTTAAATCCATAAATTTAAAACAAGGTAACAATGTCTAGAAATGTGATGAGGCATTGAACTACATAACAAGTAGATATAACACATTGAATAATCGCATACGATATATTGTCAAAGTTAACATTAATGAATAGAAGACAATAAAGTCTGAAATAATCATGAATCAAGTAGCAATTTACACAAATACCCAATAAGATCAGGGACTTTTGAAAAAATCAGATGAAAAATGTTTTGAAAGTAAAAAACTTTGTTTAAAGTTAATGCATAATGTGAACGTCTTTATTAAAAAGTGACACACAATGTTATGAAAACTTAATTAGCATTTAAACAAAAAATAAAAATAAAATTTACATATTAGTTCAAGAAATTCTTATATAAGCAAATTGAAAGTTTAGCTAAAGATGTATTGTTTTATTAGATTTTAATTGTGTGTGACCTTTTAATTAAAATTATTGCTAATTAGGTGTCACTTCAACAAAAAAAGCCTTTTGCAACTGTCAAAAAACGTTGCCAAATATCTTTTGCAACGTTTGGACGTATGTTAAAAATCGATGTATTGTTGTAGAGAAGAAAGATACTGCAACATTTTTGAACATTGCCGAAAGTCAACGTTCAAAAAACATTGCTGTAGAGAGATATGGCAACGTTTGGAACACGTTGCAGAAGAAGCACGTTGCCGTAAATAGATAGAGAAACGTTTATAAAACGTTGCTGTATCTAATCTTTCGCACGTTTTATAAACGTTGTGAAAAATTGTCTTTCGCAACGTTTATAAAGCGTTGCCGTAGATCTTTTTACATTTTTTTTTAAATTTAACATTTTTTTATTTGTCAAGTGATTTACATAAATCAACCATAAAACATGATAGAAGATAATAATATCAAATAACTCTAATAATATTATTAATTGAACAGCAAAATGTAACAATATTCGTACAAAATCTAGATCCAAGATTTTGAAGCACCTAAAAATCCTATACATTTTCAATAAATAAATATAAAAAAGAACTACCACAAATCCTAAGCGGTAAAATAATCCTACTGACCTTGAATATACACACCAGCTAGAAAACAACTCAAATCCGTGAAGTCTTGAATAAATCACTGTAAACACTTTGTCTTGTGTAAATGGAGTACACTTCTTAATGCCTAGTTATAACCTGCATATAAATAATAAAGTTTAAGTTTCCAATGAGAGCACATTGTACTTCTACCAGCCAGAGAGGTTTCACAATTTAATTGAAGACAAGGACAAGCTAACTTCATGTTAAACTCAAATTTTGATACTTCTAGAATTTTTATAAATGAGTGATCTTTGTCTCCTCCGATGCACCTTATTTAGCAAATATCTGGTTTTGCTAAAATCAAAATTTTAACATATTTTGATAAACATTGATGAAATATATAATTGAAAAGTTGATAAAAATTGTAGATCTCATGAAATGTGTGATTCAGTTAATCGTTAACTATGAGTTAAGTTTTTATTCATTTTTTAGCTAAACCAAATGGGAGTTTAGCCTCACGTGGTAAATATATGGGAGATTTTCTTGAATAAATTCTCACAATGTAAATGTTACTAATGAAAATATGTAATCAATCATGAGTACCTGACCATGGACAAGTGAAGCAATGGTGAGGTACCAAGCAGCATAAGTGGTCATTAACAAGCCAAGAAATGACCAGATTCGATAGTTGTGGAAAGAAGGTATGAACACTGTGGTGGCACAACAAGCTCCGAATATGTAAGTCCGTGTTCTTTTGTCCAGATTATCATTTATGTAATATATATTATTGCATCCCATTAAATTTTGCAGAAAATGGTCAGTAACCAACTCATTTTTTATTTTAATAAAACCAGTATAAAACTGTGTATATATAGCTAGAAGATACCTTGCACAAGCTATGAGTTGAATCACAGATCCAAACATCAGAAATGTGCAGTTAAATGCCAACCCCACGTTCCTCCAATGTTTCCCAAGAAGCCCATCAAGACGCTTCAACAAAAACCATCTTATGCAACTTTTAAAAAACGTTATGAAAGACCTTTACAAATGAAATATGCATAAAAGAGTAACATTTGATTTGCAATTTTAACACGAGGGTAATAAAAAACAACAATATAAATGACCTCGATTGTGAAATAGAGACAAAATAATATCCAAGATCATAAAGCCAGTGTTGAGTTTCGAACCTTTGACCTGCTTGCTGTGCTTCCAACAATTGCTAAAACGTGTTCCTTGGAATGACACTTTTATTATTAAAGGCAATGGCTGGATTGTTGACACTTGGCACGTTACTTACCATTGGATGAGATTCTAGAGTCTTCGACTCTTTATCTTGGCTCAGACGCCTCATTGGCTGGGCAATTCGATCGACCTTATTCTCTCTGTGTTCTAGGGTTTCCTCTCTGTCCATCTTAGAGAGAATTAACTCATTCTTTTAGGGTTTACATTCTGATTCTTGTAAACTGTATATCCTCATAGTCGAACTCCTGATTAGTGTGTTCTTGAGTGATTATTGTGCTGAGTCTTTTGTGATTCGAGCAGTGAATGAGTGCTTTGGCAGATCTTGTGTGATCTTGGCTGTTTCTGTGTTCTGAGAGGCGATCGATCTAAGGCTGTAAAAGATAAGTGTCTGTAGCCATTTGTCTTGTACAAATCTTGTAACTCTTGTGCCATATTTTGGCTTGTTAGTGCAACCGAGCAATATCCATTATTTGGATGCTCAACGGGGGACGTAGGCGTTAGATTTGGTCGCCGAACCTCCGGGGCTTAGGCCAAAACATATCTTGTGTTCATTTCAGATTTTCTGCAATTTTACTTTCTGTTTGGATGATCCTTTTGTATCTTGTTTAATATTGTGTGTGGTTTGGGCCTTTTCAGCCAGAGATATAATCACATTTGTCATTCATCCCAGAACAGTAAGCAGTAAAAACTCCACATACCGAAATCAGTGAATCTTCTCCTCTGCATATGTCCAAATTCCACATATTCCTGCTGCCCTTCCTCTGTCTTGTAAAGTTGCAACACCAGTGGTCGCCTTGTAACAATACCTAAACTCAAGATACAAAAAATGGGTAAATTATTGCAATGGCCGGCTTTAATCTCATTTCCAAGTTTATCAGAGTAAAGGTCCGGGCTAACCAGAGCCACGAGGAAGGAAATCTTTTACTACTATACTCTCCAACACAGAAGACTTCCCTGAACTCTGTTTTGAGCTCAAATCACGATCAGAAAACCCAAAAAAATATTAAGACATAGTTCAAATCCATTACAAAAAAGAAAAAAATAACAATCTTACCAACGCCCATATAATAACTTAAATCAATTAAAAAATCCTCTCAATCTCTAAAAAGTAGTCAGTTTTTTCTCTTTTATCAGAGTGGATCTATAAGTTCCCCTAAATTTCCCACTTTAACAGCTCAACTATATTTGACATAAAAAAATGAAAAAAATATAATGATTAAAAACCCAGACCTGGCCACAAACGACTGCGACAGAAGGAAGAGCGTCCCAGAGAGAAGAAAAGCCTGGTCGCCACAGTCGTAGTCACCTAGGGCGGTGCTGGCCTTCATAAAATTTGAGCCTAATCGCCCTCGAAAAAGGGGGAAGATGATTTGGGGGTTTATAATATAGCTACGGCTTAGTATTGGGTTCGAGTTTTTGGTTTCTGCAATTTGAGCCATTTATTTTGGAAGGAAAAAAACTTTTCGTACCATTTAACGAACGTTGTAAAAAGTGAATTTTTTTGCAACATTCAGTAAACGTTACAAAGGGTAAGACTTTTTGCAATATTTGACAAACGTTGCAAAATATTTTTTTTTTGCAGCGTTCAAAAAACGTTGCGAAGATCTCACTTTTCGCCACATTGTCGCAATATTTTCTAAAAAATGTTGCTAAAACTCACTTATTAAAATATTGTCAAAAGACCATTTTAGCAACATTTATCAACAAATGTTACTTTTTTGGTGTTGTAAATGACTATTTTTGTTGGAGTCTTTATAAAATTTACAATTTTGATTTTAAAATTGTAATTAAAAGTAATTGCAGTATCGTGACAAGACATGTTACTTCTGTATAAGAAAATATTTAGTTAATTTAATTCTTCTCTAACATAACAAAAATTTACCTTAAAAACTTCTTATTTTGACATTATAAACTTATATATGAATTTAACCTAGGTTTAGTAAGTGTAATTCTCATCTTGCACATGAACAATATTGTATGACCAAAATCTCAACATTACGAAATAGAGTTTACCTGTACCAGAAGCAAAAAACAAAAACAACAAAATAACAACAGCTAAAGCCCTGTTTTCTTTACCGTTTTCAAGTCGTTTTCTGTTTTCGATTTTTTAAAACAGTGAAAATACGTTCTCTTTCCTATTTCCGAAAATGCGTTTTTGAAAATAAGTTAAAAATTTACAAAGAAAACTCAAAACGACAAATTTGTCGTTTTGAGTGTGTTCAGTTATAATCAAACAAAAATTTTCAGAATGCGTGTCGAGTGTTTTCAAAAAAAACTTCAAAATATCAAAAAGAACACATTTTCAACAATCTCAAAATGGACACTCAAACTATAAAGCCGAGAATAAATTCAAAACTCAAAACTAAAACACAAAGAGAACAACCCCTAATGTTCTCCAAAGAAGTAGTACCTATTAATGCATATTTGTCTAATGGGTAATTAGCGCAAAACGTCCTTACCTTTACAAGGTTTTGTGCAAAACGTCCATACCTTTCATTTCTTGGTGCAGAACGTTCTTACCTTTTCAATTTTTGGCGCAAAATGTCCTTTTTGACCATTTTACCCTTCTATTGAAACAAAATAAACACAAAAGAAAGAAAAAATAAAGAATAATTTTCAATCTTGCTCCTAAACTTCTAAAAAATGCAAATTAATCGAAAACTTATAAAAATATTAAAAAGAATAAAAAAATCTCTTTTGCCCCCTTTTAACCGAATACATGAGCTCATTTTTTCGGCGACTTCCGGCCGTCCAAACCGTTAGATATTGGTTCCAACATGTCCTCCTCATTACACTATATAACTACATACCAAGAAATCCCCATAACTCGTTGTAATTTGGCCGAAAATCAAATTCAAAAATCACAGCCTGAAAATCAGTTAAACGCCCACAATTCGCCGTCCGGCCACCCAACCGGCTGAAATCCACCATTAGTTGACTCCCCTCATAAAGTCGAAGCTACTAATGTAAACAATTTCCTCCAACAAGCAACCAACAACCACCAATTTCAAAGAAAAACAGTCCAATCGCTACGCTCGCGAGTTCGCACCAGCGAACATTTCAGACCTAAATTGAAGATGATTGGAGCCAAATTGAAGGGGGTCCATGGCTGAGCTAGGTGTGCAGGTGATAGATCACCCAACCCAGGTGGTCCACCACCATAGGTCATCACGGTGGCTTTAGAATTGGAGGAAAACTAGTGCGGTGTCGTGATAGTCGCGACGGGCAGCTTTCAATTTGAAATTCAGATCTTATTCTTGCTGTTTGGGCTAAATTGTTTGCATGGTCAAGGCCGTCTTGAGTAGGGGAATTGGCTGGTGGTATGTTTCGGCCAGAAAGGTGGCTGGACAACGTGATTCCAACGTTTGACCACATTTCATGCGGTGAAGTTTGTAGCTTGATTCCGGTCAAATATGTCTGAGTAGGGGCTAGTGGTTGGGTGAGTTGTGAGGAGGGCAATGAGGGCTTCAAGGTGGTATGTTGATCCGACGGCCAAGGTAATCAGAGTTTGGGAATTTTGCCTTCAAATGTGGCGGCTTAGAGGTTGATGATTTTTTCATATTTGTGACTAATTTGCACATTTTTAAAAGTTTGAACCCATAACTACAATTTATTCTTTATTTTTCCTTTATTTTGTGTTTGTTTTATTTCAATAGAAGGGTAAAATGGTCAAAAGGACGTTTCACACCAAAAATTGGAAAGGTAAGGACGTTCTGCACCAAGAAACGAAAGATAGGGACGTTTTACACAAAACCATGTAAAGGTAGGGACGTTTTGCTCTAATTACCCTTTGTCTAATTATTCCAATGATGATTGTGGTTGTTCTAATAACATGTATAAACTGTGAGATGTGAATATGGCAGGAAGATCGCAATATTTTGGACTTGAAGATCATTGAACCCATCCGATACTGTCTATTGGAGCTGAGTATTACAGTTTCCATATTCTATTCGCTAATAAATATGAGAAGAAAGGTATTGAAAACCATAATAAATAGTAGGATATTTATTTCATAATCATGCGACTATTTTCTACTAATTGCATGAATAAAAAAAAAAAATTATATTTTCAATATATTCTTTTTGTGTATTTGGTTATGATGTCTCCCTTATGTCTAAATCTTTTATTTCACAGAACAATACAGGAGAGAATTATTCCAATTGGTGCCTCAAAGGGCTTCATTTATTTGAAATAAAGAGTACAAGTTGCAACATGGCTTTCAGAGCCTCGCACTAAATTATTCAAGATGATAATTCAAAACAAATTAATTATTTCACTCTTCAATGCTTCTTAGCCTTTTCAAAGAGCCATACCCTCCATCATTTTCTTGAGCTTGTCTCTTCAATGAAATTATAGTCTTCTTATCAAGAAAATTCATCCACCATTTAGCTGAGTTTTTCGGATATCTCGTATAAAGGCCATTTTTGTAGTCTATATAGAAAATGCCGAATCTAGAATTGTATCCCGCACCCCATTCGAAATTATCAAACATCGACCATATGAAGTAACCCTTCACATTTGCACCTTGACTGAACAAAAAAGACAAATAATCAATGATAACATCACATACAATTAGTTAATTTACAAATCAGACAATTAATATCAGAATTTCCAATGTCTAATTTTGGATGAAATAAACACTATACAAATGAGGACTTACTCCATTGCATTTTTAAGGTAGACGAGATGGTCATGGTGATACTTAATCCTTGTCTCATCTTTGCAAGCGTCTGCAACTGTTAGGGACGTATCATTCTTTTCATCCACCCCTACACGAGATCATGGGGCTTATTTTTTCAATAACTCAATACAAGGATGTTAAACATAAATATTAGCAAACAATACAAAATGGTTCTTTCTATAAGTAATCTT
This sequence comes from Fraxinus excelsior, assembly GCA_019097785.1. Taxonomy (NCBI): domain Eukaryota; kingdom Viridiplantae; phylum Streptophyta; class Magnoliopsida; order Lamiales; family Oleaceae; genus Fraxinus; species Fraxinus excelsior. The sequence goes on along the minus strand of CM032626.1, from coordinate 35,657,269 downwards.
ATAATAAACACAATTATATTTACCGTTCTCTGTGATGTAAATGATGGGATTATTATAGGTGTTCTTTATGTAAAGCATTAGCTTATAAATTCCAGATGGAACAATGTAGAGCCAGTCCGACCCAGCCTGATGGAAAGGAAAAAGATTATAAATTAGTACATATTTCTATATAGCATCAAGAGAATTCTTGTAAGCAATATACTTCTGTAATTTTACTTTCTGAGTTTTATTAAAGTAAATGTATTCATGTCTTTTGATGTCCAATTATTTACATTGTATGTATGAGAAATAAATAGTTACCAATATAGAATTTGTGTTATAAACATCCAACTAATGTTTCTAGTCGAAAATCTTAAATATTATTACTGGGATGTGAACTCATATTCAATATGATTACTGGGATCATGAACTGCAAGTTCCATTAGATTCCTAATCTTAAAGTAATTATAGAACTACTAGACTAGATATATAATTTATTGTGAAGTACATTCCAACAATTAATAAGGCTTACCTTTGGACCAATCGGCTTCCCATCACGTTCAGCTAGAAAAGATTCAGATAGTGAGCATCATATATATGTTACAAGAGTCTAATGTAAAAGAAAAAGATCCCGACACTTACTTGCATATTTACCGAGGCGGTCTGTTTTGTAATCCGGTGGAGAGCCTGGCTTTAAAGGATCGTGGCTGGCATAACTAGCCGTGTAATAGTTTATGCCTAAAAAGTCATACGATCCTTTTACCAACTTTATCTCTTCTCGTGTAAATTGGGGAAGTCGATTTCCTACTATTTTTCTCATACTCTGTGGATAATCACCTGTTACTATAGGTGCTACAAACCTGAAATAGATAAAAAGGGAGAGGAAATTAAAGATCCGAATTATGAGACTTATGAGACTCGTCTATGTCTATATAATTACAAGTGTGGGTTCACTTAGCCAATTACCATCCTAGCATAAAATCAAGAGCCCTTGAAGCAGCGTCTCTGTCTGCTTGAGTGTCAGTAAGAGGCTCATACCAACATGAGACATTTGTGATCCCTATCTGGCCTCCTTGATGTGCCTGAACAAATGTATCAATCCTAATAGTCACCAAAATCAAATATAAAGATTAATTTATGCACATGCATGAATGAAATACAAACCTGATATTTTTGCTTGTATGTATCAACCGCTGCTGCATGAGAAAGTATCAAATTATGTGCCACAATGTATGGTTCTGTGCCCGGATTTCCATTGGGGCAAATAGTCGGAGCCACATGACATCTGTGATGAAAGTAATCCGTTTCCAGAGACTCTGGCGTATTTGCACCCCTACATGGGGGAAAAGAGCCGAATACATAACCTTGTAATGTAAAGGACCATGGCTCGTTCATTGTAATCCAATATTTCACTCGATCACCAAATTCCCAGAAGCAAACCTCAGCAAAATCACTAAAATCTTTTCTGTAGTACACAAAATTTTATCAGAATATGTTAGTTCATCAGAGAATGAGCTTGCTCACGCAAGTTTGAGTTACTTACACAATTTCGGGGCTTAAGAAGCCACCGTACTCTTTTTCTAGGCATTCAGGAACATCCCAGTGGAAGATCGTTGCACATGGAATGATTCCTATACAAGAAGTAATTAGATTAACTGAATGAAACTTCTGAATTCCATTAGCTAATTAAGAAAATAAAAATAAAGCTCAAACAAGAGAATTTAATGGTATTAAACCTTCGTCTAAGAGTGCATCTATAAGATCATTGTAGTACTTAATTCCTTCCTTGCTCACGCCATAACATAACTTTCCACCTAAAACACAAATTGAATTGAATAAGAGTTCCTCGAGTTATGATTTTTCCACATTTTTCGTTATAATCTAAGAAAAAATTCCACATTTCTAATGTTAATGAATTTTCATCTGATAATATATTTATATACCTGGCAAAATTCTAGTCCATGCAATTGAAAATCGGTAAGAATCCAAACCTACTTTCTTCAACAACGCCACGTCATCCTGCATTGATGCTAAAAATGATGAGCACAACTTATTGCACCCTATTTTCCCAACTTGCATTACTTTATGATTATCAATGAAATACAGAAGTACCTTGAACTTATTATATTGGTCAATAGCAACACATCCATTGCTGCCATCTGCAATTTTATCTGCCACTCCAAATTCAATAAAATTTTATAATTAACATATAATTTTAACCCAAACACACACACACACACTGAGGAAGAGTTGAGAGAAAGGAGAGACCAGGTTGCCTCTGTGTGAAACAATCCCAATTACTCATGCCTTTACCATCTTTGGCCCAACAACCTTCAACCTGAAATATATGGCAAAGTAAACAAACCAAGAAGAAGCAATAAAATATTCGAATATTTGTTCATTAATACGTGTGCATGGCCATCTCACATGCTCAGTTAGCAATTCTTCTACAAACATTACACACACCTGATAAGCCGACGTTGCAGAACCAAAGAGAAAATCCTTGGGAAAATTAGATCGCTTGATAGTGGATTGGGTGTATCTGGCCACCTGACCATCGCCCGAAAGTGGCGGGGCATCAGTTTTACTAGTCAAAGTGAGGTTTTTGTTCTCCATTGCTACAAATGAAAAGGGCAATTTGAAGTACTGCAAATTTATTGTGCTCTTACAGCTATGGCTGTGTGGCTATTTATAGAGAATTATTTGAATGAACCCATGCAAGAATTACCCACGAAGAGTCTCAAATCAATGAGCCCTTTACCTTCCAATCCTCTCAACTCAGGGAAAAATATAAACCTGCGGCGTCAACCATGAAAACTCAATATTAATAATATATTGCTGTACAACTTGACATTATTACTATACCAATATCCAATGTGCCGTTCACAATGGTACCAAGAGTCCCTATTAAGTTGATTAAGCAAATGGTCAAGCTTGTAATATAAGTCAAGTGGTTAAAGTCTAGCTTATAATATAAGTCAATGTCAACAATAAATTTTAACCAGATATTTCATGGAACTCATAATATTTCAACCACATATGTTATGAACTTTCACCAAAACTGGCTAAAAATCTAATTTTAATCCTAATCAAATAGAGACTTAGACTATATTTGAGCCCCCACTTTTTTCAAAAAATTCATCTTGAAATAGTGATTTGATGGAGAATGTGTAGTTAAAAAATAATTTTTTTTTAATTTGCGTGTGATAATGTGTATATTTAAAATAATGTGTATCAAAGCTACACCTCAGTTTGTCTCTCATAATTTTAAAGGTTTATTTCTACATAATCATTTTTAATCACAAATTCAAATAATAAAATATTCTGTAAGTGATTTTAAATTTTTTTTTCCTACTTTTTAACTATTCTCCAAAATTCACTATTCAAAACAATATTTTTCTAAAAAATGATCATCAAATAAGATTGTAAATAACTTGACAACAGTAATAGTGAGAATAAAATAAGTTCTTAAAATCCACCATATTTAGCTCGCTATTTTAAATCCACTGTTTAACAATGAACTTGATCGTCGTATGTACTTCGAAGTGGTACCAAGATGTCAAACCATGGAAAAACCAAAGCAGAAGAAGTCAATATTTAACTGCTACCTTTTAATGGCATATTTTTGTACAACTTGACCAGATGTGCCGTGCATACGGCCCCAAGAGTCTCTATTTCATTGTTAAAAATAAGTCAGCAAAAGAATGATTTTATTAAATCATTAACTAAATATTTATAAGGATCATATTATTCATTTTTAGTGGAACAATAGTCGAACATGTTTATACTTCATGAGTAGATAATTTTGATATATTTGAATGTTTAAAACTTATTTCAAATGAATAAGAAATTAATGCATAAAATAAGGATGTTGAAATGAATAAAATATAATATGAAGACTTTGTCCCATATAGAAAAAAAGAAGAAATTATGTTTGTTTATTACTCCCTACTTTGAGACTTGGGTTTGAACGCCAACGGGTATCGCTAGCTAGTCTTTGAAAGGGGAATGACCTAGATCCTATTAGGTTTGATCCAATGTCCACATACTCACGCATCACCATCGTTCGATCGATCAGCTTTACATGGACACTTGTTGCATCGTGAGTTCAAGTCATAGCTAGACGGGTTAGGACGTCGAGCGTCTCCTGGGCGCACCAAAGGGATACGTCTCAGTAAATGGTATCCAGAAACTTTTTCTAGGAAAAGACACGTCATTTTAGATAAGGAGTTATGTCTTTTCGGACACAACTTTTGACTGGTTATAAATAAGACTCTTATGTTATGCATAAATATCATCATTTTTCATACCTTTCACATTTTGTCCTGCATTTATATACCATTCCGCATTAAAGAAAAGAGTACAAAACACTCTTTGGTTCTCTTTTTCTTGTGATTCGAAGTGTTATTATCGCAATAAGAGATCGTTTTATCTTGGAAGATGAAGGAAGATGATTGACATCGTTCCATTAATCCGCACCTTTACATGACAAATCCTTCAATTGCATAATGAAACACCTTCAAAAGTTAGTCATGTTTTTATATTTAATTATCTGTGTGATGCGGCGGGTTCTAATTTAAATTAAGTTGGCGTCGAAATTTAGCAAGAATGAAGTAGGATTTTTAAATGCACTTCGAGCAATTATTTTTAGCTCGCTATATTAAATTCACAATTTATTGATTCTTGAGTTTGGAAGTTGCGCTATGAAACTTGTCATGAGTACTTTTATGTAGTACGAAAAACCTACCCCAAATGGTAGAGAAATGTAGATCGCAAATAAGTTAAAAGACGTGAAACCAAATGGCCATATTAAGAACCCTGAAAATGTTCTAAATTTCGAGAACCTTGTGTACACGAGCATGCATTTTCTTACTAGATTAATAAAAAGAATTGGAATTTTCTGCCGCCTACTACAATGTGAGTAAATTGAAGATCTAATATGACACATGTTTGATCCTCGTTCTTTAAAAAATCATTTTTACTTTTCACATTCTCTTAATAGAATAGATTTACATGTAAATCAAGAATTTTTCTTACTTTTTAACCATACATTCTCTAAAAATCAATATTACATTGTATTGTATTAAAGCTCAAAATAAGCTCCATATAAATGCTAGAAATATTGAAGAGGAGAAGAATGAAATGGAAATTGAAACAAATTAATGAATTAAAAATGAGGCCCAAACACGTATATGATACGTTGTCTTAAAAATGATATTTGCCTCGTCTCGTATGATTTAGGATTTTTAATACAAGGTTTTAAGAGTTTTGCACAAAACAATAAAGTGAAAAACTCTTTAAGAAACAACAACATAAAATACGGATTTTAATATGTATATGAGAATTGGGAAATCTCTTTCAAAATATGAAATGAATTACGATAACTTGTATCAATTGTGTTTTGAAATGAGAAGTATCTCCCATATATAGTTTTCAATCAATGCACCACGAAAAGGCTCCAATTGATTCATGAAAAGTCGTAAAACATATACGAGAATATCAACCCCCAATGACTAGTCTTTAATACCATGCGTATGCATGGTAATAATCCATTCTTACGCATGGTGGAAGCAATTTCGTATGTGTACCTGCAAAGTTTAGTCATGCGTACGCATGGGCAAAGAAATTTGCTATCCATTTGCCTTGTCAATTCATCCATTTTCTTGGCCTAAATGGAGCCCAATTTTGAACAATAATATATATATATATATATATAAAAGCTAAGTTTCAATTCCATCCTTAATATTGTTTTACTAACTATTGTAAAAAGTTTAATGAACAGAACAACTAAGTTCTCACTAGTCTTAACATATGTGAGACAAATTATTCCATGCTTGATTAACTTTTCATATATTTACGTCTTAGACTCATATGTTTAGACTTTCCATTATATAATTCGCTATATGCTTGTGCTAAGGTGACTTGACTATCACACAAGATGTGTATGAAAAAAAATATCCTTTGCACCTAAATGAATTCTATGAAGAAGATCCCTTAGAGCCTCTTTCCTTGATTCGGTCAATACTATAAATTCGGACTCCATTGTTGAGTGTATAATGCATGTTTGTTTCTTAAAATTATAAGAACTACACTTCATCCAAGAGTAAACACTCAATGTGAAGTAGATTTGTTTTCTCTCACACTAGATATCCAACTAGTATCAATATATCCTATGGCCTAAAGTTGGGAACTTTGTTTATTGTAGTCCAATGTTTTTGGTTTTATTCAAGTAATCAAGTTCTATGGCCTTCCAATGTTTCAAACTTGGATTCTTAGTAAACTTACTTAGTTTACTCATGGAAAATGCAATATCCGATCTTGTACATTGTATCGCACATAAGACTTCCAATTACACTTACATGTTCAATTTGAACTAATGCTCTTCCACTGTCCTTTATTAACTTGATACTTGGATCCAATAGGGTATTTGCCTCTTTAATGTTCAAATATTGAAATTATTTATTACATTCTCAACATAATGTGATTGGCTTAATAAATAACCCCCACTATCCCTCTTAACTTCAATACCAAGGATAGTGCCCAATATCCTTTATTTTGAACGTGGAGGATAAAAATATTTTCGTTTATTTAATCCCTTCCATGCCATAACTAATGATCAACATATCATCCACACAAAGATACACAAATGTAATAATGCTATCACATACTTTAGTATACAAACATTTATCTACTCAATTATGAATAAAACTATTTCACATAATTGTAGAGTCAATTTCTCATTCCACTTTTTAGGTGCTTGTTTTAATCCATATAATGACTTAACTAATTTATATACGTTATATACATTTCTCAATAAAACAAATCCTTCCGATTCTTAGACCTCATCAAGATCCCCATTTAAAAATGTCGTTTTGACATCCATTGAATATGTAAATCAAATATTGATGCTAATACAAATAAAATTCGTATTGAGGTTATCCTAACTACAAGTACATATGTGTCAAAATATTTGATGCCTTCCTTTTGTCGACATCCCTTAGCTACAAATGTAGCTTTTATAAGTATTGAGTGTACCATTGAAATTATATTGGTTGATATAATATTAAAAGACTTTTCAAATATGTACACTTTTTCTCATGATATGCATAATATAATTAGATTTCTTCAATTATTTAATCATCCTAAACACATCAAGTAATCATGACATATACATTAAAACTTTCCAATTGTAGTGCCAAGATTGGTTTAGAACCATTGATTAGAGTAGATAATATAGTTTCAATATGTTCTTTCTGTGTATTTGTTTAGGATGTCTGCCTTGGGTCCAAATCTTTTATTTCACAAAACAATACAGGAGAGAATTATTCCAATTGGTGCCTCAAAGTGCTTCATTTATTTGAAATAAAGAGTACAAGTTGCAATATGGCTTTTATAGCCTCACACTAAACTAAAAGGGAATAAAAGGAACAGATGCGTGCATGCATCAATTATTCAAGATGACACTTCAGAACAAATTAATAAATTATTTCACCCTTCAATGCTTCTTAGCCTTTTTCACAGAGCCATGCCCATCATCATTTTCTTGAGCTTGTCTCTTCAATGAAATAATAGTCTTCTTATCAAGAAAATTCATCCACCATTTAGCTGAGTTTTTCGGATATCTCGTATAAAGGCCATTTTTGTAGTCTACATAGATAATGCCAAATCTAGAAGTGTATCCCGCAGCCAATTCAAAATTGTCAAACATTGACCATATGAAGTAACCTTTTACATTTGCACCTTGGCTGTCAAACAATTAATGATAAAATCACATACGAACATGATTAGTTAATCAAACAAATTAGACAATTAACATTTCCAATTTTGGATTAAATAATAAACACTATACAAAAAACGATGACTTACTCCATTGCTTTTTTAAGGTAGACGAGATAGTCATGGTGATACTTAATCCTCGTCTCATCTTTGCAAGCATCTGCAACTGTTAGGGACGTATCATTCCTTTCATCCACCCCTACATGAGATCATGGGGCTTTTTTTTTCAATAAATCGACACGAGGTTGCTAAAAATAAATATTAACAAACAGTACATAATGAATCTAGCTATATAAGTAAACTAATTGTAAACGCCCCTATATTTACCATTCTCTGTGATGTAAATGACGGGATTATTATATGTGCTCTTTATATAAAGCATAAGCTTGTAAATTCCATATGGAACAATGTAGAGCCAGTCCGACCCGGCCTGATGGAAAGGAAGAAGATTATAAATCAGTAGATATTTCTATTAATTCACAGTAAGTAATATAATGCATATACCATCAAGATAATGCTTGTAAGGCCATTTATTTCTGTAATTTTACTGTCTCAGTTTATTACATTGAATTCGTTCGTTCGTTTGTTCGTTCATGTCTTGTTGAATATAGAGAGGTCCAATTATTTATAATTATGTAAATAAAATAAATAATTAACAATATAGAATACGTATTAGAAACGTCATATAATTTATTGAAAGACATGCCAAGAGTTAAAAAGCTTGCCTTTGTACCAATCGGCTTTCCATCACGTTCAGCTGGAAAAGATTCGGATAATGAGAATCATATATGTGACTCAAGAGTCTGATGTCAAAATAAATAAAGCTTAAATCTTTAAATGAAAAAGATCCCAATACTTACTTGAATATCTACACAGGCTATCTGTTCCATAACTTGGTGGAGTACTAGGTTTTAAAGGTTCGTTGCTGACATAATTTGTCGTATAATGATTTATGCCTAAAAAGTCGTAGGATCCTTTTACCAACTTCATCTCTTCTCGTGTAAATTGGGGAAGACGACTTCCCACTATTTTTCTCATACTTTGTGGATATTCACCAGTTACTATAGGTGCTAAAAACCTGAAATATATAGATGAAAAGGGTGAGGAAATTAAAGATTCGCCTACGTCTATATAATTTTAAGTGTCGGGTGAACTTAGCTGCTTACCATCCAAGCATAAAATCGAGAGCCCTTGAAGCAGCGTCTCTGTCTGCTTGAGTGTCAGTAAGAGGCTCATACCAGCTTGAGACATTTGTGATCCCTATCTGGCCTCCTTGATGTGCCTGAACAAATGTATCAATCCTAATATTCACCCAAAATAAAATATAAGGATTTATTTATGCACATCTCAGCAATGAATTACAAACCTGATATTTTTGTTTGTATATATCAACAGCTGCTGCATGAGAAAGTATCAAATTATGTGCCACAATATATGGTTCTGTGCCAGGATTTCCATCGTGGCAAATAGTAGGAGCCATATGACATCTGTGATGACGGTGATCCGTTTCCAGAGACTCTGGCGTAGTCGCACCCCTACCTGGGGGAAAAGAGCCGAACGCATATCCTTGTATACTGAAGGCCCATGGCTCGTTCAGTGTTGTCCAGTATTTCACTCGATCACCGAATTCCCAGAAGCAAACCTCAGCAAAATTACTAAAATCTTTTCTGTAATACACAAAATTTAATCAGAATATGTACAATTTACCAGAGAATGGGCTTGCTTATGCAAGTTTGAGTTACTTACACAATTTCGGGGCTTAAGAAGCCACCATACTCTTGTTCCAAGCATTGAGGAATATCCCAATGGAAGATAGTTGCATATGGAATGATTCCTAAACAAGTAATTTAATAAAACTTTTGAATTCCGTTAGTGAAATATGTAACTAAAAATAAAGCTCAAACTGGAGAATTTCATGGTATTTAACCTTCTTCTAGGAGTGTGTCTATAAGATCATTGTAGTACTTAACTCCTTCCCTGTTCACGCCGTAACATAATTTTCCACCTAAAATGCAAATTCAAATGAATAAGAGTTCCTCAAATTATGATTTGTTCACGTTTTCGTTATAGTATTAAGTAAAAATTCTACCTTTCTAACGTTAATAAATTTTCATTCGTATATTATATTTATATACCTGGCAAGATTCTAGCCCATGCAATTGAAAATCTGTAAGAATCCATACCCACTTTCTTCAGCAACGCCACGTCCTCCTGCAATGATTTTAAAAATGATGAGCACAACTTATTGCACCTGTTTTTCCCAACTTGCATTACTTTATGATTATCAATGAAATGCACAAGTACCTTGAACTTATTATATTGGTCAATAGCTACACACCCATTGCTACCATCTGCAATTTTAGCTGCCACTCCAAATCCAATAAAACTTATAATCAGCAATTAATATGTAATTGTAACCCAAACACGCACATACACACACAGAGAGAGGAAGGCTTGAGAGAAAGGAGAGACCAGGTTGCCTCTGTGTGAAATAATCCCAATTACTCATGCCTTTACCATCTTTGGCCCAACAACCTTCAACCTGAAATATATGGCAAAGTAAACAAACCGAGAAGAAGCAATAAAAAATGCAAATATTTGTTCATTAATTCGTGTGCATGGCCATCTCACATGCTCAGTTAGCACTTCTTCTACAAACATTACACACACCTGATAAGCTGACGTTGCAGAACCAAAGATAAAATCCTCGGGAAAATCAGAGCGCTTAATATTGGATTGGGTATATCTGGCCTCCTGACCACCGCCCAGAAGTGGCTGGGCATCAGTATTACTAGTCAACATGAGGTTGTTATTCTCCATTCCTACAAATGAAAAGGGCAATTTGAAGTACTGTAAATTTATTGTGCTCTTAGAGCTGTGCCTGTGTGGCTATTTATAGAGGATTGTGAGTGCTTGACATTAATAAGCCTATGCAAGAATTACCCACCAAGAGTCTGGAACCTATGAGCCCGTGCATGAATTACCTTCCATTCCGCTCAACTCAGGGAAAAATATAAACCTGAGGCGTCAACAACTTGATGTTATGGCTATACAAATATTCAATGTGCCGCTCACAATGGCACCAAGAGTCCCTATTAAGTTAATTAAGCAAATGGTCAACCCCCTTAATTGGTATCGAGCTCACTGATTCAAGAGTATAAAACTTAGAACTTTTGACCTGTTTTTATATCTAATTATTTGATTAAGACGAGTTTCACTATTTTAAACTTGACGTTGGAATGAAATATTTTTTTAAAATCCTCTTTGAGCTATCTTATTTTGCTCGCTATTTTAAACTCGTTGTTAAACCATGGAAAAACCAAAACATGAGAACTCAACAAGAATCTTGCATGGTGTACATTTTTTTTTTTTTTTTTTATACCGGGGATTTTACGGATACACATTTGACTTACTCTCATTGGCAGTTGAACAAAAAAAAAAAAAAGAATAAAAGAATTGTCGATATAGGACTGCCATTTCAACCTCGTAAACTTTCCCCTAACAATTTACTGGGGGAAATTCCAATCCACAATGAAAATTAAGAGCATGTTTGGTATCGATTAAAATCCAATTAAAATTGAAAATATATTCGTTATTGGGTCCCACTCGTCTAATAAAAGTCAACAATAACGTCTAATTTTTCAATTTTAATTCGATTTTAAGCTCTCCCAAATATTTTAGTAGTACAACTCAGACAAGACATTGTTGCTTGATATCCAATGTGCCGGACATTACGGCACCAAGTCTATTTATATTAAGCAAGTGGTCAACCCCTTGACTGATGTCGAGCTCAATATATAATTCAAGAGCACAATGTTTCACTTTCAACAATTTGTCACGCGTTTATATTCAAGTGTTAGGCGGGTTCTAATTGACATCAAATAGAATTTGAATTAAGTTTGCTTCAAAATTAGCGTAACAAAGTAGTATTTTTAAATGGAGCGGTTATTTTTATATATCTATCACACTTAAATTTATTCCTATTAATTTTTTTTTAAAAAATACTATATTAATCCCCATTATATTTCAACATTATCCTCATTAAATTAATTCATTTAAACACTACATATCACAAGACTTTCAAATATCTACCCCCAATCTAATCACCAGTTTGATAGGGATAAAAATCAAATTTTTAGTCGATTTTGATAAAATTTGATGAAATGTGTGATTAAAAATTTATGGATATAATGAAATGTGCAGTTAAAATTAATTATTGATTTTGACTTAAATTAAAATCTAGTCCTATTACAATTTTAAAACTCTAAAAAAGTACTATATTCATCCCTATTATATATTTCAACATTAATAGTTTTAAATCCATTAATTTAAGCATTATATATCCACAAAATTTAACCAAAAGTAAAATATTTATATATTAAAAAAACATATATTACTTTACCCAACCTTTGAAAACAACCCAGGCTAATGTTGAATATTTTTATGGAACAAATGTTAATTCTTGACGTAAGTAAAACAAAAATTGTGAGTGGAACTATTTAATTTATTTTGAACACGATAATAATAAGATTGTAAAGAGGATTAGCAATTTAAAACAATTTTTTTTTACCAGTTAGAGTAGATATAGTTTATCATGAGAATTCGATTAATAATTTTTGAAAAGCTGCTTAAATTAATTAAGATTTAATCAACAATAAACCTAAAATTATATATAAAAAAACAAGTTGTTGAACTCAAAAATAAATTAATACATCAACAAGTTGTTTTGAGAAATGACGTTTTTGGAGAATTTGTGATTACAAAGTAAGGAAATATTTTGGGTTTAAGTGCAGAATGTTTTATTGTGTGAATGTGTAGTTAAAAATAAATATGTAGAAAAAATATATTTAAATAATAGTTGTCAAACAAAGACTTAGTTTCAATATAATTGTATGATTCCCAAATAAAGCTCGCCATGTACCTATGGAAAATGAGAAAACATTTCAATTCTAAGGATTGCGGACAAAGCTATAAAGTAAGAGGTTTGGTTTTATACAAAGTTTTGGTTGAATACAAAGAAATAAGTTCTTGATCGTTAGACCCAAAATGGCAAGGGTTTTACAAAGTAATTGAGGTAGTTGGGCCGAGAACATGTAAGCTTGTAGAAAAAAATGACGAATATCTTGGGGAAGAATTTAAAAGTCAGGTGTTAACTTTGACACAATTCATTTTTCAGGTGTCAAGTTTCAAAATGCAAAATTCAAGTATTTATTTATTAATTAAAAATATTTTAATTAATTAATTATTAATTAATATAATTAACTCACCCCACCTCCACCACCCTCTACCGTTCCGGAAACTATTCCGACAACCGTTCCGAGCATCACTCTTCTCCGGCGACTATTCCGACGACGTTCCAACTACTGCTCCGATTCCAACAATTATTCCGGCGGTCACAGTTCAAAAATTTTATGTCACATTTAATTCGTTGATCACAGATTTCAAAATTAGTTGGTCACAGATCAAAATTTAAAGGTCACAATTTATTTATTGATCACATATTATTAAATTCATTAGTCACAATTTATTTGTCGGTCACAGATCTTTAAATTGATTGGTCACATATTATTTTTGAATCACATATTATTAAATTTTGTAGGTCACAGTTAAGTAACTGGTTATAGATTACCAAATATTTGATCACATACCATTAAAAATTAGGTCACATACCACCGTCACCAACACTACCACCATAGCTACTTGCAACCACCCTCACCCACCACCACCGCCATAGCACTACAACCCTACCAACAACAAAGTCGCCATTGCCATTTTTGCAAATCAACAACAAATCCACCCAACACCCACAGACCATCCACCAAAACACCACAGCTGACCAACACACCATAGCTACAGCCACAGCCACAGCCAACCAACACGCTACAACCACAGTAGCTGTGAATCACAGCAGCTCCTCGCAGCGCTGCTGCAACTGATGCTGTGAATCGCAACAGCGATTCGCATCACTGTCGAGGCGCTGTTCAGCAGCAGTGCCTCGATGCTGCTAGGGATGGGAAGGAGAAGGGGAAGGAAAAGGGGGAGGGAGAAGGGAGAAGGGATGTGGAGGCGCGGCGGCGGTGGCGACGGCCGGGGGAAAAGGTGAAGAGAAATGATGGGGGGGAGAGAGAGAGAGAGAGAGAGAGAGAGAGAATTGAGTGATGGATTAGGGTTTGAATAGATTTAGGGTTTTATATTTAAAATAAAATGCCCGATTTTTGAATTTGTGTAAATTATACACCTAATTTTTTATAATTTCCCAATATCTTAACCACTCTTGAAATGGTATGTATTTGTAAAAACATATTTGATAGAGTCAAACTCTTACGTTAATTATAAAATAAAACTTATTCACTATAATATTGCGAAGTCCTTAATCAAATTATCAATTTGAGCAAAATATAACAAACAAGCGTAAAAAAAATTAAATCTTATTATTATAAAGAAATGTTATAAAGTTAAATACACTAGATCGCGAACTAATCTAATGAAAAAATACAATAACTTCTGAGGTTGCTTGAACTGTAGAGAAAGAAAAGGCAAGCCGAAAGCGTTTTCGTGGAATCATATTTGACAAAATGGAATGCGACTATCTGATAGCTCATGGTCTAGCTGTTAGAATAATTCTATTATGTGAGCTTCCATTTGATTGCAAATTTTATGTGTTAATTGTATGATTTGCAATAATACTGTGATTAAACCTAATATGTTAGTGACCAGTTGAGCCATTGTACACATTACGGACTTTATTATTATAATGTGGTAATTTCAAGTATATGGGTCGAAATTATGCAAACCCCAATTAGGATTAGAGTCGGTAATGGGCTGACTTTATAATTTCCTATATAATGGTTAGGTCTCATCTCCTCTCCATGTCATTTATTAGCTGATAATATTCATAACAATTTTTTCCGCGGATATGAATTTCGAACTATCAATTAATATATGTGATTCTTATTCTTAACATGATTACTATGAAATAATCAACAATTGGTATCAGAGTAGGCATGCTAAGATTAGAATATTTTAAACAAAAATTAAATTGAATTCAAAGTTTCTGTCTCTTCTCTCTCACATACATGCCTTCCACAGATTCATAGTACATTAATTTTAATTAATTCACAATGGAGAGGCTGCGAATAATGCTCTTCACAATTGCATGTTTCCTCAGCACCAATTCATGTGTTTGAGCTAACGTTATTTCTCTACTGAAATCAAGAAATATTAACAAAATCAGGTTTCTGTGTCTCATTTTATTCCCCAAAACTGTAGCCCCCCGTATTTCTGAAGCTGTGTGTGGTTGTGTAGGCATTTGGGTTTTGACTTGGTTTATGTGAAAATATCTATGTGCATTATTGATGCAGGGGAAGCTTATAGAAAATACAGAAATCTCACAAAAAGAATTTCAATTAAGAGAAATTCAATAAAATTTTATTTCATTCAAAACTGAGTCTGCCTCATATGACTTACAATATTTAAATAACGAAAATCTAAGAAAAATCGAAAATATTACATAATAATGGAAAAATATTTTTTTTTTCATAAATGGAAAAAAATTGAGATTATGACGGATCTTGATTCTCCTAATCACCAGGGTCGTCCCCCAACAAATGGAATCGCAATCCGAATTTTATTGAATGAGATATTATCAAATCAAATAGTACCATAAACGACAAAACGTTTAATTGAGGGCCTAAACGACGGAATTTGCCCAACATTTAACGTGCATCAGGGCCAAAGGCCCTGAGTTGGGATCATTGGCCATTTTCCAATCGAATTGGACTATCAATTCACCAAAAACGGACAAACCCGAAGTTAAATAAAATTATTGTTTTGCCTTCATCATTCTCCATGGGTTGAGAAAATTTGCCCTCAAATTTGGCGGGAAAGAAACCTCATCATCATCAGAATTATCGCCACAAGATGGAAGCTTTGGCGGCAATCCATCTAGAGGCTTTTCTAGAAAGTCCTCTAGCAATGGCTGAGTCCTACAAGTGACCTACTGCTCATTGTCAACTAACTTTTCCACAAACACATACATTATCCCATAACATTTCATATTTGTCT
Organism: Fraxinus excelsior; assembly: GCA_019097785.1. Classification (NCBI taxonomy): domain Eukaryota; kingdom Viridiplantae; phylum Streptophyta; class Magnoliopsida; order Lamiales; family Oleaceae; genus Fraxinus; species Fraxinus excelsior. Next base: position 35,641,450 of record CM032626.1, on the reverse strand, counting down.
CGAACTTCACTTTGGTCAGTAAATTGGCGCCATCCCCAACTATTTTTACTGAACTCTTATCTGGAAGCAACACACTTTTGTTTCCCTCAACAGTACACGTCGACTGGAAGATATTATTATGCAACCATCCGGTGTTATTTTCCAAAGGAGTCTAAAAACTCCGCCTCACCACCAACATTTGACTCACATCACTAACCACAAACTCCTCCTCCTCTACTGCTTCTTCTACACATTCACTGGATCGTCGTAATCAAACTCTTCCTCATTTGTTGTTTCTTCTACACCTTCACTGTCAAATGCAGGTGGACCGTCATAATCAAATTCTTCCTCATCCGTTTGCTTCTTTAGGGTCTTCATTGTCAAATATATGCTGACCTTCATAAGCAAACTCTTCCTCCTCTGTTGCTTCTTTAATGTCTCCAATTATGACATCCTGAATAGTACGATCATGGTGTTGGACTTCCTTAATCGGAACCTACCCACGATGACCACGACCTCCAGGCACATGTTGCTCCGGCATAAGTGCATCGACTTGTTGTATCAGCCACTTCACTTGTCGACGCAGTTGTACGGTTTTATCACGTCTATGTATCTCCTCTACTAGGGCTTCACGGGCTTCTTGACATCTCCGACGACATGGTGAAGGAACGACTTCAGCTTTGATACCAACTGATGCAGGGAAAGCTTATAGGAAAGACAAAAACCTCACAAAAAGAATTTCAATTAAGAGAAATTCAATAAAATTTTATTTCATTCAAAACTGAGTCTACCTCAAATGGTTTACAACATTTAAATAGTGGAAACCTAAGAAAATTCGAAAATATTACATAATAATGGAAAAATATTATATTTTTCCATAAATGGAAAAAATTGAGATTATGACGGATCTTGATTCTCCTAATCACTAGGATCGTCCCCCCAACAAACGGAATTGCAATCCGAATTTTATTGAATGAGATATTGTCAAATCAAATATTACCATAAATGGCAAAAACGCTTAATTGAGGGCCTAAACGACGGAATTTGCCCAACATTTGACGTGCATCAAGGCCAAAGGCGTTGAGTTGTGATCATTGACCCCTTTCCAATTGAATTGGACTATCAATTCACCAAAAACGGACAAATTCGAAGTTAAATAAAATTATTGTTTTGCCTTCATCAATTATTCCTCTCCGGCAACACTGTGTGAGTAGCAGCGTTGACGCTGCTGCCCACCAGACAGCAACGTTTGCCGCTGCTCGTTTGGGGTTGCACCTGATCGTCGTCTCCGTTGCGAAGATGGAGTTCTGGACCGGCAGCGTCGCAAAAGGAGGAACCTAGGGGTTTGCCAAGAGTTTTCAATTGATTTAGGGACAGTGGCTTATCTACAATTTTCGACTCTTTAGGGGGTTTTGCTTGCAATTTAACAAATGGTCACTTTGGAGTTTTTAAGGAAAATGACCTAACCTGTAATTTCTGAATTTAGAGGCCTTTTTACATAATTTTAATTCAGGGTCAATTTTGTAATTTTGAAATATTGAATTTAAAATTTTAAAATAGGATTTTTAAATTTGATCCACATGTATTTTAGTTTCGACCTAAAATTAAAATCTTATTTAAAATTAAAGACTTTTTAATTTTTTGAAATATTTGAATGACGTAATTAGTATTCGTCTATTTAAATTTTAGTTTCATATATTGAAATTTTGTTGCCAATTTCATTTCTCAATCACATATGAATTTTGTCTTTCATTAGTTGATGATTATGATTTGTTGCATAATTATTATTTTGTGATCAAATTTTTTCATGGGAAATATTTTGAAATAAAAATGGGTGGTATCCGCAAAAGAGGCACACTAATTGTTATTTATTAGATTTTCTCAAAAAAAAAAAAAAAAAATTGGACGTTAGCATCGTAATTTTGAATTATTACATATAGTTTCTTGCCCAAATGTGTTATTATATGTGATATTTTTGAGAATTTGTATAAGACATTTAATGAGTTTACTTGGTCTAGAAATCTCATTCTGTCTAAAGGTGTTGGTGTTTCGAAATCAATGTGTTTTGTTAACTAACTTCATTATGTGTTTTAAGAGTACATTATATCGTGTTATATTGTCAGCCCAAATGTGACTTTATAACGATGCATCTAGGCTCTTACCGTTATAATGTTCATTTGGTTTTGATTTTAATTGTAGACCATCTAATTTATAGCACATATTAATTAGATGAATATGTTATCATCCATTGCCTACATGCACTATAGATGATATTAAATATGTTATTTTATGTTTCAACAGATTTAAATGCCTCATCTCTTTCAAATCAATTGTTTGCTATTGAAACCTTGACTGGGAATAATTATGTGAGATGGAAACGAGACGTAGAAATAACACTTGGTCTTTTGGGTTGGATTTTGCAATGGTGAATTAGCTTTCGAAACCTACAGATAAAAGCGATTATGAATGTGTAGTTGAGTATGAAAAGTGAGAAAGGGTTAATAGACTTTGTTTGAAAATTATTAAGTACTCCATATCTGATTCCATTATGGATGTTATTCCGGATAATGAAAATGTTAAAGGTTTTGTAGATGCCATAAGAGTGAGATTTGTTGAGTCTGATATAGCTGAAAATGGAGATCTGATGGACAAACTAATGAATATGAGATATGATAGTGCAAGTGGGGCCTTGGCCTTAGTTTATTTTAAGTCTTCTTTTGTGGACGTTCCTTTAAATTCTTGGTCGTTAGACTCGGAAGCCAGTATTCATATTACGAATTCCTTACAGTAGTTTACAAGCAAACAAAGGCCAAGTGAGAATGAAGTAAGCATGTGCGTTGGGAATGGAGTTCAAGTTAAGGTTGAGTTCATAGGAGTAGTGAAATTGTCTTTGAAGTCTGGTTTCTCTCTTGTTTTAGAGAATACAATTTTTGTACCGACAATGAGACGGAATTTAATTTCTATATTGAAACTTGATGCTTCTGGTTTTTCCTTTAATTTAAGTAATGGAATGGTTGAACTGTTTTATGATTCTCGTTTGATTGGGAATGGCCTCTTATGTGATGGATTATATAAATTGTCTTTGGCTTTTTTTGGTAAAGTCTCTTATGTTGTTAATGTGTCAAAGAAAAAGTCTCTAATTTGTGAATCATCCTCCATGTTGTGGCACAAGCGATTAGATCACATTTCAAATGGTAGGATGGAGAGATTGGTCAAAGTTGAGATACTTCCCTCTCTCGACTTCTCTGATTTTGACACTTGTATGGATTGTATAAGAGAAACATTGACTAAATCCACTAGGAAAGGTTCCATTAGGGATGATGGTATTTTGGACTTGATACATACTGATATTAGTAGGCATTTACCTTCAACCATATGTGGGAACAAATATTTTATAACTTTTATTGATGATTTCTCGCGATATGGATATGTTTATTTGATAAATGATAAATTCCATGCACTTGAGAAACTCAAAATTTTCAAAATGGAAGTAGAGAAACAATGTTGGAAAGGTATCAAAGTTATAAGACCTGATCGGGCTGGTGAGTACTATGGGAAGTATGACGGATCTGGTCAAAACATGGGTGATTTTTCAAAATTTTTACAAGGGTGTAACATAGTGTCTCAATAAACTATGCCAGGGACACCTGAGCAGAATGATATTTCTAAAAGACGTAATCGGACTCTAAAAGACATGGTCAGGAGCATGATGAGTAGAACAAATTTGCTAGAATATTTATGGGGTGAAGCTAGTTATGTCTGCGAGCCGAGCCCGAACAAAAAAAAGCTCGAGCTTTTTTAGGCCCGAGCCGAGTCGAGCAAAGCCCAGCCAAAAAAATGAGGCTCGGCCCGAGCTTTCGACCCAGCCTTATGTTTTTTTATTGTTATTATATTTATTATGATACAAAGGCAAACATTTAAATGGTGATATCTATAAGCGATTCACGCTTAATCATAACTTCTTATACAGAATATACTACAACACCAAGAAGACTATTTGATACTGACTACATTCATAATGAGAAAAGTCAAGATAATCCTTAAGCTAGAAGAAGAAAAGTAGCAAAAAGGAAAAACAAAAAATATCAGTAAACTCATAAATCTTTTGACATAATAACACTTGCTGTGACTTTGCTGGCACCCTGCCTGTCAATGCAAGCTAAGGCAACTCTTTTTCAAAAATAAAATAAAAATTCTCATGGTGGGCAGGCTCAAGCTCGAGCCGACGCCCCAAAATGGGGCTCGGCCCTAGCCTTGGCTCTGTGCAACCGAACTCAGCTCAGGCTTTTCCGAGCCGAGCCGAGCCCAAGCCGTCCGAGCCGACGAGCTTTTTTGCTATTCCTAGGTAAAGCCTTAAAAAATACTATTATATTTTGAACAGAGTTCCGAGTAAAGCCGTTGTAAAGACACCTTTCAAGTTGTGGACAGGACATAAGCCAAGTTTAGCTCATTTCAGAGTTTGGGGATATCCAGTTGAGGTGAGAATTTATAATCCATTTGAGAAGAAATTAGACCAAAATCCACTCCTGATTACTTTATTAGGTACTCATATCGATCAAAAGGATATAAATTATATTGTTAAAACCGTGGCACCAGAATTGTTGAGTCAATCACTGCTAAATTTCTGGAATATGACTTTTGTGATAGTGGGAGTTCTACATTAAAGGAGGTTTTTGTTGAACAGAATCCAATTATTGTTTCAGTTTTTGTCATACATGAAAGAGTTATACCTCAACCAACTGAAATTGTTCATGAAGAACTTCAGGTTTCTCCACCAACAACGGTTGAGTCAGTTCCTGAGCCACTAGTTAGGAGATCGCAAAGGGAAAGTAAGTCTGCATTGCCTAGTGATTACATTACATATTTGTTGGAGAGTGATTTTAATATTGGGCATATTGTCGATCTTGTTACTTTTAATTGAGCATTAACAAGTCCTGAGACACATAAATGGATATATGCTATGGAAGATGAAATAAATTCTATGGAACATAATGAAGTTTGGGAACTTGTTGAACTTCCTTTGGATGCTAAAGCCATAGATAACAAGTGGATCTTCAAAAGCAAACTGGACTCAAAAGGGAATGTTGAACGAAAGAAGGAGAGATTGGTTGCAAAAGGATTCACTCAACGAGAGGGCATTGATTATAATGAAACTTTTTTACATGTTTCGTCCAAAGATTCCTTTTGAATTATCATGACACTTGTGGTACATTATGATTTGAAACTTCATCAAATGGATGTTAAGACGACTTTTCTGAATGGAGATCTTTTGGAAATGGTTTACATGAGACAACTTGAAGGTTTTGTTGTGAAGGGAAAAGAAAACTTGGTATGTAAGTTAAATAAATCTTTATATGACCTTAAGCAAGCATCACGCAGTGGTATTTGGAATTTGACGAGGTTGTGACTTCTCTTGGTTTTGTTAAAAATACAGTCGATTAATGTATTTATCATAAAACCAGAGGGATAAATTTTATTTATCTTGTCCTATATGTTGATGACATTTTACTTGTTAACAGTAACTTGGGTTACTTCATAAGACAAAGAGAATGTTATCTACTAATTTTGAGATGTAAGATCTTGGAGAAGATACTTATGTGCTTAGCATTGAAATACACTGTGACAGAAATTGTGGAGTGTTGGGACTTTCTCAGAAGGTGTTAGGTTAAGGAATAATGTGCAATTAGTGAATGTTGTGTTATTTTAGGTCTAGGGTTCGAGAATGGGAAATAAGGAAAAATGACGAGAAATTTCGCTAGACTGTCGTCAAGGATTGGTTCGAGCGTCAGAAACAGAAACTATGCTTAAGCAACACACTATCGCTCGCCTGTCGCCCAACTCTTGCTCGAGTGACAGGGTTATTTGGAAATTTTTTTAATTCATTTTTAAAGGCTTTTTACTTGGTTCATTCATTCCTTGACCTACATATAAATAGCAGAACACTTCTGAACGATTTTACAAGGTTGAACATTAACAGAAACACATTCATTTGATATTATCTTCATATATTTTGCTTTCAAACTTCTTCCTGTTATTGACTATTGGCTGTGAAAACATCAAATTCACAATTCATATACCAAACTGTCGCTTCCTTCATATCTGTAAGAGTTTCTGAAGATCAAGGAAAAGTGACGGGAGTTCCAGTCATTGAAGACGCGATGTTCTTCATGAATCTACACGAGATAGATGATTTCACAAATGTGGGAGTTGCTGCAAGAGAGCGCAATCCAGGAGAGCTTTGAAAACTATAGTTGGGAGTTGGTGCAAGCGTACGAAATCCAAGAGAGCTGCTGGAATTGCAATCATGAGATCAGATAATATATGTTATCGCCTAATTTGGTAGACTATAAGTTATAAATCGTTTATAGTGGATTGTTGACTAGCAAAGTGCCCGAAATTTTTACCCAGTTAGGATTATTCCGTAATCAATTATGTATTTTTTTTATTGCTTTCATAATTACAGTAACTCAACATTGAAAAACTTGAATTGCATGATTAGTTATCTAGAAAATAATTAATAGTGACTTGTGGCTATTTAATTGTTAAGTATTTTTAATTCCCCGTAATCACCTATTCACCCCTCAAGGTATAGTTAGGTTGAACTTCGTATTTCCAGAAGGTTTATATACGACGTGTTCTAGAAATGTTCAATATGCAGAAATGTGCACATGTCTTGTACCTATCATCAAAGGGGATAAATTTAACAAAACTCAATGCCCAAGGAATGAGCTAGAAAGAGATTCTATGAAGGGTAGTTCCATATGCTTATGCAGTCAGTGCTCTCAGTAGGTTTCAGTCGAATTCGGGGCAAGAGCATTGGAAAACGGCTAAGAAAGTTATGAGATACTTAAAGAAAACTGAAAGTTACATGCTCACTTTCCAGCGTTCAAATCACCTTGAGGTGGTAGGCATATCAGACTCAGATTTTGCTGGATGTCAAGATAATTTGAATCAACCTTAGGTTATATTTTCATATTGGCTAGTGGCGCTATCTCGTGGAAAAGTGTTAATGAGACTCTGGTAGCATCTTCTACTATGCAAGCTGAATTTGTGACATGTTATGGAGCTACAATTCAAGCCGTTTGGTTAAGAAATTTCATTTTTTGGCTGCAAGTTGTTAGCCCATCTCGAGGCCAGTCACTATTTACCATGATAATAATGCATCAATGTTCTTTTCAAGAAATAATAAAAGTTCTAGTGGATCAAAACAAATTGACATCAAATATTTGGTGGTCCGAGACAGAGTCAAGGAAGAGAAGATGAAAATGGAGCATAATACAGAGACGATTATTGCAGATCCTTTGACTAAGAGACTCGCTCCTAAAGTTTTTAAGATGCATGTTACTAATATGGGTATTGTGTAAACATTTCATGTTTTCGATTAGTGGGAGTTATTTATGTAAGAGAACTACGTTTTGGCTTGATCTCTTCATAGTGTACATAGGCAACCCATATGTTCTTCAAGTACAACCCCTTCCAATAATAAAATATATTTTCTCCTATTCATAAATTATTTTGAGCATGCATTTGACTTATGTCTTTTATTATGATGTTATTTTGATCCCGAGATATGACGATTAAAGACATAAGACGAGTCTCTTTTGAGACATATGGTTTCATTTTGATTATAAGCATTTTGAGGACTGATATGAATTAGCACAATTTTTTATCACATTTGATAAGTTCATACTGCATACTACCACATTGGTTGAAGAATGGGGATCCATGTCGATAAGGATGTTGACATTTGTAGCTGTGGAGTGGTCTTACATTGTTTGATTGGTGTAACGACTTCCATGTTCAATGTTAACATTCTTATTGGACCGGATCATGTTGTGTAAGGTATTATTATTGCAGCTATACATGTGTGGCTACCTATGTAGTTTGAACCGGAGGTTAAAAGTTTTGTTCTATAGCAATCAAATGTTTGCCTAAGTGGGAGAATGTTAGAATAATTTTATTATGTGGGCTTCCATTTGATTGCGAATTTTACGGGTTAAATGTATGGTTTGCAATAATACTGTAATTAGACCCAATATGTTAGTGAACATTTGGGACGTTGTACACCTTACGAACTTTATTATTGTAATGTGGTAATTTTAAGTATGTGGGTCGGAATTATGCAAACCCTAATTAGGGTTAGAGTCGAGAATGGATTGACTTTATAATTTCCTATATAATGACTAGATCCTCTCTCCTCTCCATATCATTTATTGACTTGCTCCATTGACGCCTCATTATTTTGAGAAGCAAGAAGATGAAGATCAAACTGGTAATATTCATAACAATGTCTTCTGTAGATATGAATTTCAAACTATCAATTAATATATGTGATTCTTATTCTTAGCATGATTACTATGAAATAATCAACACTAGCAGCCGCCAAGTCCAACACCCATCCACCCCGACGTGATTCCTCCTAGATGCATATATGTGAAAAATGCAAAAATACGGCAAAGTTGCCAACTTCTGAATGATCCTTATTATTTTCGACGGCCTATGAACCATAGTTATCTAGTAAAAACATTGCAAACACGAAGTAATATCAATTCCAAAGTCTAGTTCAACTATATGGCATCCATATAAGAAAACTGAGAAAAAAATATATTAGGAAAATACAGTGGAGTGAAGTATCATTCTGAATATCTCTTTAAAGAGAAGAAAAGTAAGTTGATCTCTTCAGAAAGCGGACTCAATCTTAACCACTGAAAAATAGAATGACCCCAACTCTCAAATATGAAAAGATATATTCAAACAAACGATCCAGAGCAAACGTACATATCACGCCTATTAATGTATACACATGTTAAAGGTATATTAAAAAAGACAATTATTAAGGAGTCGTTTCATCTAATCATGCATTAATTATCATTATTGCACAAAATAAACATTGGAAATTATAACACCTATTTGTCCAAAAGTTCGACACTTAACATAAATAGTTAAGCTTGAACTTGGGGGGACTAATATGGATTAAATTATCCAAACTCGCCATTTTTTCGACATACTAAAGTAGAGAATAAAATTACATAAAAACGTCCTGGATTTAAACGTCAATAACTAAATTCGATATTCAGGAACTATTTGTTAACAATAAATAAATACAAAAAATAACAAGCAAACTCATGACCCTTTGTGCGAACCTCATTAAGAATTTAAAAATATGCGAGCCCTTGAAAATAAAGGATTGCATTCATACATGTGAAATCACAATCAAACAAGGCAAACTGTTTCCGTGATATTCCACGTTGTTAGAAATATTGGGCCTAACTCCACCTAATAAAATCGGTTTATTAGGGGAGGATTGCCATCACCTTATTAAGTGGATCATTTATATTTTCTCAAGCAATGTGGGATTCTAATACGCCCCCTCACGCACAGCGTGGACCATGCCAAACAACTGTGAACAAATCGATATTAGGTGACACCCAACATTGCATAATTGGGCCTAACTCTGATACCATGTTAGGAATATTGAGCCTAACTCCACCTAATAAAACCGGCTTATTAGGGGAGGATTGCCCTCACCTTATTAAGTGGATTATTTATATTTTCCCAAACAATATGAGATTCTAATACACGTCAATAGAAATCATACACATGAACAAATGTTTAAAGCGTGATTTGAAAATCAATGAATGAATGACACGTAAATAAAATATGAACATGCACGGAATCAGTTAGAAATAGTTCATTCCCGAATAGACATTTTCCCTCTTGGTCCTTATTGAACATCAAGTGAAGTGAGATTAGCAAGAGAAAATCGTGATTACGTGAAAAGAATTTGTTGATTGTCATTTGAAGGTCAACATTCTTGTCACTGCAGAAACTGAAACCAAATAGCTAAGATCTCGAGGAGCTTAGTGAATGTTCTTTTGGAGTTGTAATTCCGGAGATCATGTTTTGGCCTTTGTTATCCTCTTTAATCTCCTCTCTCAAGTTCAATTCCTAAATTTGTACTACCTTTTTAAGTTCAAATCAATCTTACATAGCTGAGTCAATCCACTATATCTCTAAGTAAATTCGAATAAGCCTCAACTAAACGCATTAAATCATCTAGGAATTCAACTAAAGACTACAATAAAAAGACTAAATTTATAACTCTCCTATTGGTTTGTTACCAATTCACAAATCAATGAAATATTAGTTAATTATTTCAAAAAACGAAGAATAGAACTATAGAAGTAAAATCAACATATGAAACAAATAAATACGAAAATCTTAAGAATTAACATTAGAGTAATTCTATGTAGCCACATTGGGGTTTCAATCTCAATTTAGCTGATGCTAGATGATTAGACTAAATGAAATGTGAAATTAAATAACTTATTTAATTCTACTTATCATTTAATATCACATAACTTGGGATTGTAACCCCATTGTTCATCCCAACTATTGATTTAGTTACACATCATAATGGAAGGAAAAAACAAAACTGTTTTGAGTACATCACTAGATTTAAAGAAAAATGAGAAAAAAGATGATATTCTTACACCAAGAATCCTTTTCTTCACGTCAAGTTATTGAAACCTTAGGTTTTTTCTTTTCTCTTCTCCCCTTGTATATATCTTATCTTTTTTTTTTTTTTTTTTCTAGCGTTTGTAACCCTTTATTTGACCTAGAATAGATCCTAAACTCCCCTTGAAAGTCATGCCTTAAAAACGGCCAAAATACCTTGGAATAAAAAAAAAACAAAAGCTGAAATTTTCCCTTGGACGGGAGAGTTTGCAAACCACACCTCGCCCGCGGCAAATTCTTTATTTTTTAAGTTGTAGTCTGACCGCGGAAACTAAGAATAATTAAATACCTTGGATTTTGTTGACTAAGTTGTACTATTTTGGTCTTTTTGATTCAAATCTTAAACCCCGCAACTTCCTCAAGCTTTCATGTTGTCTCTAAACCTCCACAGTCATCCAAAATTGATTCTCCTCAAGTTTCGAAAGTGTGTAAATCAATTTCCAAACTTTTCATACGTTAAATTTCACCCTCAAAACTTAGGATTTTAATACGATTACCTACATTTCAATTATTCTTAAATTGCCACGAACTAACGTCAAATAGGTTCAAAATTTTCATGTTTGCTCTAAATACCTTCAAGCCTGGATTTTACCTAAAATGAATACCATTTATACTAAATTAAGTAAAATTCTTTCAATTTATAAATATTTATCAAGTTTACAAGTATGAACACGTTTATTAACCATCACCCACCTATACATGTGGTAAAGACTCAGTGCCATATGGTATATATTTTCATTTCTAACCAGTGCAAGTAGCTCGAAACTTTTCCAATAAATTCTTGTGAAAATACTAACTGTATATTGGTCACAAGAAATGTTAGTATGCATTGGATGAGAGTAATTATGTTGTGTCCAAGTTGTAAATCTCAAATGGATCTAGGTGTATCTTGCTTATGAATTTCCCTCAATTTTTCCATGGTTGTATTATATTATCAAGCAGAATCTCAAAATGTTTGCAAGTGTATCGTTGAAATTTACGTCAATTCCTTAAAAATAAAATAATAGGAAGTAACATAAGCGTAAAATGACAAACAAAACACATGAGACGAGAATACTCCAACCATAAAGCAATCAATTAATCACACGTTACTTTTTCATCGGTACGTAAATCTCTAGAATTGTGCTCATATCAACAAACTATGAAGTTTTCAATCATATATCAAACTCTACACTCGGCACTCCAACAACTTGATATTCTGTGTCTGTGAAAATGTTAGCTCTATGTTCACTTAGGAGAAGAAAACAATGCAGTTAAGTCAACCTGCAAAAAAACAAGATTAACTCCATATAAATAAATGGATAATTGCTTCTTTCAAATAATAAACATGATGCCCTCATCACCCGCCAGGATGGATGTTTTTCGAAGAGCTAACAAAAAGTCGTATTTACCTCTTTGTTAAGGCAATTTCCTAGTGATGAATTTGCTGAAAGGCCTATTAGGAACAGGAATCAGTTTCCCAAGAATTGCAAGTGGCCAGCTGGTCAAGAAGAACCATCAAAATGACGTGAGCTTCAAGAATTAAAAGCATGCTAAATGGATGAAAATCGTAGACCCACACTTGAGTATTGGTGTTAAAACCAACAACCCGAGGGAAATAAAAAGATAATACTCCACATGACTCGACATGGAATGGACCATCAACAGAACGGAGAGGATATTCAACATGAACTACTTTAGGTGTTAGAAGAATGCTTAGGTAATGACAAACGAACCTGATAGCACCAATAGCTATGGAAACGAGCCACAACTTCCAGCTGAGTCGAACAGTTGAAGTGAACTTCCCAAGAAACGTGATTATTATCACCTGGAAAAAGAGGATATATATAAAATCAGCAAATATGATAAATTAGACCTGAAAAATAAATTTGTACCCGAAAAGAGAAAAGATGTGGCAAATACCTGGAGCACAAGAGTAAGGCCAACTATACCCATGAAAAGACGATTTTTGGTTACTCCCTTCCACACATTAATCTCATCTGGCTTTCTAGCATTAAATTCATTAAATATCTGAAATTATATACATCAAACGATATTCATATGTCATTGTAGCAATAAAAAAACGATATCAGTTAAATCACGTCATAATAGCAATAAAAAGCCTGACTTACTAATGAACTAAACAGTGTGTAATTTACCTGGCAGAAGACGAATGCATTAAAAATCAGTGTATTCTTCAATTTGAAGGCTTGGTCATGAGTGTCATGCTTTAAATTCAGGATTTTTGTTCCGCCAAAATTGAGGACAAGGAGAACTGTCACTTGATATAGAGCCTGCAATTAGTGAACCACCAAAAGAAGGTTACAGCTAAACCTAAAAGGGACTCTATTCTTCTTCTTCTGGACTTCAAAATGCAATAGGAAAGTTATCACAAAAAAATTGAACCTGAATGATCAAGTTCCTCCACATAATATTTGTAATGAGAGGCTCCCTGAAATAGCGGCAGTATAGGATTCAATATGTAATTCACATCACAGAAAAATGCACTTCCGTCATGAAGAAATCAATAAAAGTAGATTTTCAAAAAATAATGGGAACCCGTCCCAGTGCCACATTGTCAAAGACTTGTCTGCCATTCTGTTTCTATTTCAGAGCCAGAGAGCGCCTCTAAATATTAAAGTAGGGTAACCAAGAAAGCTTGCAGAATTTCGCAATGATAACAATAATCTTAGGCAGATCATTAAGGTTATGTGTTTCTTAATATGATCAGATGAGGAGTCCTTGCTATTGCACCAACATATCATTTATTTCTGCTTTCATTCTCTTTTTCCTTTTTTTAGAGGAAACAAGAAGAATTCATACAGTTTCGAACGATAATATCTGAATGACATGGGGCAGAAGTGTATATATGTACAAAGAGAACGTATCTTCAATAACACAATGATTGCATAGATCACGCAAGAAAGAATTCTAGTTATGATGCACTACCCTGGCTATGTACTATGAAGTTATAAATATATGAGCATCATGATCCCTTATGGGTGAAGCATAACCGCGCGCAACCTCAAAAATGAAGACACGCTAATTTATTTCAGCACATGGAATTTTATTTTCCTATAGTCCACTATGCTTACCACCTAATGACTTATTACAGATGGTTTGTTCTGCATGTAACGGCAGCACTTCATATAAAGCTACCATCTGATAAATTTTATAGGATGTAGAAAACGAAATTCAACAACACAGACAAAAATCTAAGGCTTATTCCCAATAAAAATGTGATTAACAAAATTATCTTTTTCTTTTTCAGTCCATTCGAGTCAATGCTACATCTACTGAAAGGTCAATAAAATCCAGTATTTTGTAATCATCTCAAGTCGTAATAAGGTTGGTATAAATCTCAGTCTTTCTTCGAATATGTTCACATTACTTTCGTGAGTGCAAGCTTCTTTACTTCTATTGAAAGACATGTCTCAACTATCTAAGTTGCCACCTCTTAAATTATCCTTAATTGATGCCAACTCTACTTGTATTCTCAAGTCTCAATTTATTTATTCTAGTATGGCAACGCATCCATCAACAACATCCTCATCTGCTACCTTCATCTTATGGATACTTTGTTCTTCACTAACAACGTTACTAAACATCAGTGGCCTGGATGCTAAAATGAATCTCTGAAGATTTATAGAAGATTTTGCCATCTAGAACGGAATATATTGGAACACTACCCCATGAGAAAAGCAATGAGCAAGCTTACCTGTGTGTTAGCATGGTATTAACTATTAATCTCACACACTATGCCAATACAGAATTCAACGAGGATTCTACATTAATTATTTCTCTTTTGGTAAGCAGGGAGGGGAGAAGAATAGTCGAACCGTTCCAGAGATGCAAAACCAAATTTTGAATTACTTAAACAATGATTTTAGAGTATTTCATCATATGTGATAAATCAACCTTCTACCGACAGGAGGTCTACGCATGAGATGATCAGTGGGAGGTTCCGTTGCAAGTGCAAGAGCTCCTAGTGTATCCATGATAAGGTTTACCCACAAAAGCTGTATTGAAGAATAGAATGTGGAAGTTACTACTCAAGTACTCTTCCTCACATAAGAAACAACTGAGAGATCTATGACCATACATGCTAGCGTGTAGAGAGAGTGAGATAACGGACCTGCACTGCAGTTAGTGGGACATTACCAGAGGAAACTGCAGACACTACATTGATTATCAGGGCAGCAACATTAACTGTGAGCTGAAATTGTATAAATTTCTGTATATTGGCATACACAGATCTTCCCCATCTCACAACCTGCAATTCATATAAAATATACTAAGCAATCTGAACTTCTTGCAATCATAATAATTCAATTTTGAGATGGTTTAAACCTTTAACCAGACAAGTAATGACAAAAACCATTGAATGATAGAAAAACTGATAAACGATCGCATTAATTTTTATATATAAATAAATATTTAGGTTAAAATTCAAATAATGAGAGGAAGTTTTCATAACACCATGGCAAGCCAATGAAAAAGCATCCAGATGAAATCATTTGAGTGCTAGCACTTCAAGAAGACAACAAAAGATAAAAGATGATAATTGATAATGTGTAGTTCTGCACTAACACAATCACCTAGTAGAGTGTTTTTAGTTTCAATTAAAGCAATGCTATCTGTATTCCTGATTGAAGGAAACTATACTAGTAGTTTGCTTAAAAGCAGATATGAACAAGCTTTGACCAGAATACTGTGAAATGGGGCCTGACCTTTACCACTGAAGCAAAATTATCATCCAGTATGATAATATCTGAGCTCTCTTTAGCAACTTCCGTACCTTGAATACCCATTGCAAGACCTATATCTGCCTACACAATGATAAAATTGCATACAAGATCACGTAAACTGAAGCAGCGAAGAGAAGACTAAACAAAGTGCAACAGAGAAGTCTTCAACCAGATTAAGATTCTTCTTTGATACTCTTTTG
Organism: Fraxinus excelsior; assembly: GCA_019097785.1. Classification (NCBI taxonomy): domain Eukaryota; kingdom Viridiplantae; phylum Streptophyta; class Magnoliopsida; order Lamiales; family Oleaceae; genus Fraxinus; species Fraxinus excelsior. Next base: position 35,626,026 of record CM032626.1, on the reverse strand, counting down.
TACAGCAAGTACTATGATGAAACTCATGAACACAACACATTCAAATGTTCATTTCAAAAACTTGTCTCCATGTAAATACAGTTCTTACTACGAATAAATTTAATTTGATCTTTTCCAAATTTCAATACATGTCTAGCTAGCACAATGAAACTGATATACCAGCAGTTATTATGTACAAAGTTAATTAGGACTTGTGAGTATGAAATCACTCATCTTTTATAATCTAAACCAAATATAAGTCAACTTGTATGTATGGATTTGTAACCAACAAGAACATGGTTCAGACAATAATTATGGCAATAGTGTGCATGTTTGGGTGAGATAAGTAGCTTGTAAGATGGATTCTCGTAAAGGTAGACATGTACTTCTAATAAAAGCCTTCCCAAAAGAAAGTTATAACCTAATGTTTTGCTTATCAAACTCATAATACAGGTTTTTGACATAGTAATACCATAAAAGAATCACACCTCATGTAGAGCTGGAGCATCATTAGTGCCATCTCCAGTAACAGCAACTACGTGTCCCCTCTTCCTTAGTGCTTGCACAAGCAAAAGTTTATCATTTGGAGATGACCTGCCCATCACCTGATCATACAAGAAGTCATCACTGTCTCTCCAAAACTAGCACAAACTGACAGCAGCCAAGATATCCAGATCACAAGTTAATTTACAGCTCATACAGAAATTTTGTCAGCCACTTCTAGTCTCTGTGTGTCGGACAAGGCACGGAATTTCTTTCCTTCTATAAGATTAGGCTCAGTAGCATCTGCATTTGATCCTAATATCCCACACTCTAAAGCTATTGCTCTAGCTGTTTGAAGATTATCACCAGTGACCATCCGCACCTATAAATTCGATAAAACAAAATATCAACAAAATTGAAACAGTTTAGAAGCTGCATAGTGCAATCGACGGATCAACACAATACAAAGGCCAGAAATCCCATTTGAATCAAACCAGATTCTACACCAAAGTTCCACAAGCAAAGAAAATGCCAGCGAGGGAAAAGGCATCCGTTTCTGACACTGCTCCTAAATAGTCACACTACGGATGTATGTGTCAAAATATTGAAAAGCATCACAACATCAATTAGATAAAGCTTCAGTTCAACTCAAATTAGGATAATCGCTATTCGGACAACATAATAAACAATCTCTGATATCACAATGATATACACAAAATTTTCTAGTGCCAGAAAAGTAGTTCTTGAAATGTTATCCAAACTAATGGATCAGAACTGTTGGGTGGGAACAACTGGTTCTGAACAGGACCAGAATATTTTGACGGCTATAAGCAAAATTATTCCAGATAAAATGCCATGGAAAAACTAACACCTTTCCTGAACAAGAATGGTAAAAAATTCAAATGATGCAGACAGCACCAATTTTCCCATATTCAAATTGGATACTAAAAATTTTGGCAGCAAGGACATCAAGACTTATTGGAGAAACAGTTGTGTATAATATGGTTTATCAATTATCAGCAACCGATGTGCTCATCTTTTGAACTTATTAAGAGAGAGCCAAAATAAAGGGGGAAACGACAGTGCGAAAGAGATATCTAGAAACCAAAGATTATTGAGGATAGAAAACATGCTGTTCAATAATATAATTATAAGAGAAAAATGACAAGAACGGGCTTGTGTGTGTCACAGAGACAGAGAGGGAAGGGGGGGGGGGGGGGGGGGTTACCTTAACACCAGCATTAATACATAATTGCACTGCATCTCTCACTCCAGGACGACAAGGATCCTACATCAGAGATAAATGAACTTAGTGACAAAATATTATAGACATGCATATATGTTCATATAAATCTATTTTATACATGGAAAAGTGGTTTTGACATTTAAAGATTCATCCAGGGAAATATACCCCTAGTATATTTTTATGATTGAGTTCACAGCCATCACCAATAGAAACAGTCAGGCAACCGCCACTGAGCAATCTGCCGATGGTGAGAAGCAAAGTCTCTTTGACTAGCAAGTGATCCAAATATTTAAATTGAAAATTCATTTTTTCAAAATACCGTCATAAGTGAAATTTTCCCACTATATATACAAGTATGTAAAGCTGAAGAACTGACATCGAGTGAAAACTTGAGTTCGTTTCCCTCTTCAGTGAAAACAATATATCATTTCTAACACTCAGAATCTGACTTACAAATGACAACCCAGACATTTCATTTTTAACCAAATAGTTAATTTATTAGGGAAGCTAAACTTCAATAGTAATCAAAGGCAGAACAACTTATCAGCACCTTGATACCGACAATGGCCAGTAAAATAAGGTCTCCCTCTGGTAACTGCCAACTCAAAAGTTCCTCTTCACCACTTGGAATCTTCTCCATTTCATATGGCCTGTAGGCAATAGCAACACACCGCAAACTACTGGCAGCCATATCTTCAATTGCTTTCTTAAAAACCAATAACTGCGAATGAAAATAAATTTATTCAACAGCAGTATTAAAAAAAAAAAAAAAAAAAGTTGAAAAGTACCAATTCTCAAGGGAAAAAAAAAAAAATTTGCTTTTCATTTGCTACAAACTATCATAAAGTATCTCATCTCCTCACAGTCAGATAGGTTTGCTTACAACTCAGATGTATTAGGAAAATACAAACATTATTTCATTTAGAAACTATAAGTAGTAGCAAACAGAAGTTGACCAGGGAGCGGGTGAAGGGACAGCTATTTAACCAAGAAAAGGAAATGTTTCAGAAAACCTTATCTTCATCCATGGGTGCCACATGATTATTTGTGTCAATGTAACTTGTACAAGATGCAAGGACTATTTCTGCAGCTCCTTTCCAGTGCACATTAACTTCAGAATCCGACTGCGAAAATCATAATTTCGAAGTATGGTGAATGAATACATTGAGCCCACATGTAATAGGAAAGTGCTTTCAACCTTGAATTTTCAAAAAATTAAGTACAACACTTGTACTAGAAAGCTTAACAAAAGTACTACCACAGTACAAGAGAACCTAGTGGATACATAAGCATAAGCACCAAAAGCTTGTAGTCTCATAATTAGTTACAGAGAACATAAATAAAGATTTTGTAATTGATCATCTTCTGGAACTCTTGAAAAAAAAAAGGAAAAGAAAAAGGAAAAGGATAAAAATCCTTTATTGTCTTTTGCCCCTATGCCCACCAATATTTCATTTATAAAAGTATCAACTATCAAGTAGGAAGAGGAAAATGTAAACAATATATAACATCAGAGCTGATTTCTCCAATTACCAGTTTCACAGCAACACCACCTCGCTTTTTCTCTGAGTTGAATGGAAAAGCATGAATTATCACTGATTTTGATTTTGCAGCATTGAAATCCATCCCAAGCTACAGGAGACAACAACAATTAATCAAATCAATTCAACGAATCCAGTAACAGACAAAATGAAATTAACTGAATTACATTAACTCCCCACTGAAGAATGGCCTTTTCTGTTGGTGATCCAGAAACCTCCAGGGCTCCGCCGCCCTGTAAACAACCAGCCAAAGCAAGTGTGCATGCTTTATGCATAGTTTTTACAATGTAAAATATTAAGTAAAAACAAGATAGTCGCAGCTACAACATTAGCAACATCACTAAACCAAAGACAAGCAAGGCCCTAGGTGTTTTTGAACTTGAAGTATACAGCTACTTAATCGTTCAAGTTCTTAAATATCTAGTTATTCACCCTTGAAGTATTCCTTATCTAAAAACGTCACATTTTCGAAAATATTAGGTTGTGATTTTAAAACCTGGAAAACTAACATATATAAAATATCCAACTGACTTGTATATACGTTGTGCCAAAAGTTAAAAGACCTTCCGTAGGTTAAAAACCCTAGCCACTTGACATTAAAGTAATAGTCCCTTTCAAATATGTAGGGAATGTCATACACACATGAGTAACATGCCACCACAATTTCAGGAGCCTGTAAAATTCATTGCAGCGCAAGTAATATGCCTTGAGCATCTTCAAAACTTTTCAGTTAGAACGTAAATTCAAATTAGAATAAGCAATCATTGAGATATACTAAATCACCGTTAAAACCTACTTCGGGAACAAATACGCTGCCCATCGTGTTCTGTGCAATGCTTTCAATAAGCAGAGATATGACGTTAGGAGGAAGCAGGGACTTATTATCAGGGGGATCAATTTTGTTTCCACAAGAATATGCCATGACCACAGTCATCTACAGAAAAAATGTTAAAATCATCACAACGAGAAAAAAAAATTGTATATCACTGCCAATTATTACTTCACTCATAACAACTGACTATAGAAGTATCGGGTAGCCCTGTAAAAGCTACGTGGAAGCAAAAGAAGAAAACTAATAACCTACCTGATTCAGAGTCAGAGTCCCAGTTTTATCACTGCAAATGGTAGTTGCAGATCCCATGGTTTCACAGGCAGATAGCCTCCTCACCTGCATCTCAATTTGGTTAATTTCGAATAGCAGAAAATACTAGAAGCTCTGAGGAACAAGCAAAATGATTAACTATAGATCTATTAAGTATGCATACCAAGGCCTTATCTGCCATCATTTTCCTCATGGAGTATGCAAGCCTACAACACAAATATAGAAAGCAGTAAATTAAAGAAATTGACAATGGGAAAAAGGGAAAAATATAGTCCGATGTTCATCCATCTCAGTGAGCAGAAATGCAATTTCAGCATCATCTAACCAATAGAAGGAAAGCCACGTTGCTTCGGTAGCCAAGGTTGGTTTAAGAAATGAGTAAATCACATTGCTGAAAATGAAGAGGGTTGTGAAAACATATAGAAAGCTTGGAGCAATAACGGACTCCATATCAAGATGTGATGAGTGTGTTTTACACACGAGTTTTTATATCAACTTGACTTAATTATCTGCCTAATTTTATGGTTATGGAACGTTTTTAATGTGTTTGCGAGTGTTGTTTTGAAGGTATGGTAAAGAGGTGAAAAAGGGGGTGTTGAAGCAAATCAAGGAGAAAATGGACAAAAAATTGGAGCTCAGGCGCCATAACGGAGTGCCCAAGCGTCGGGAAATGAAGAAAAAATGGCAGCAAGGCGCTGTCCCTTCATCCAGCAAGCAGAAAAATTGCAGCAAGGCTGCTTTTTAGCGCCTATGTGCAGCCCTTAGGCAGTGCGCTGCACAAGTAGGGTTTTTGCTGATTGGGCCGCGAGAAGCCCAGAAAAAAGATTCCAATTTAGCCAAGGACATGTAAGAAACTATAAGTAGACCAAAGAAGGAACTGTGAAGAATATTATAAATTGTATATAATAAACTTGTTTTTATTACAAAGTAAAAGGCCCTATTTATAGGGTTACAAATAACTGTAAAAGGAAATAAATATAAAAGGAAATATTATGCAATCTACTACTAAGGAAAATAATCCTACACTAAAAGGAAATATTATAATTGCAATATTTGACGATCTCTGGAATCTTATTCAATATCCTTGACAGGAACAAATTAAGAGTTCCACACATTGAAAAGAGAGATACAACGAGAGATCGAAGAGCTAAATCAAAAGAAAAAATTCATCACGGAATTCAAGTTTAAAGCAAAGATTGGAAGCGGAAGAAGACCTTAGTGCAAGAGTTGATTCTTTTCCATATCTTTATTCAATTAATCCGATGATGTACTCAAAGATATTTATTTATTTTTTCTTTTACATTATGTTTAACTAAACAACAATGCAGTCTTTTTGTGCTCCTTGATTCTTTAATTCAAGATTTCTGTAGTATATTCTTTTATTTATTGATTTTGTTATGAGATTAATGCTTTAAATTATCTGACCAATAATATGATGATTACTTGAGTTTCTTACGAATTGAGAGGTCAGTTTGAGGCTTAGAACGTATAATAAAATCTGGTAAAATAGTATAACGTGTAAAGATACTTATACTAATTACTGCGGTCGTTATAGGAATTTTTAGAACTATAATTCGTTTAACTAAGGGTAATTCGCATAAAGATATGGAATTGAATTAGTTAAAAAGGCTCAATGAGAACTCGAGATGGGTAAATTGAATACAAAAGAAGGATTCGACCAAATACTACATTAGGTTAGAATCTTAAATTAGGAATTAAGGTGATCATTAGATGAACTTGTTTTGCCCTAACATTCAATGCATACTCTAATATTTTATCAATCATTGTTTGAAATCTTCTCATACTTGTTATTTTACAGAGAAAAATATTCACAACTATTACCATTCTTTGTTTGTCTTTTTATCAAATAAGAGTTAGTAAAAATAGACTAAGTTTGAAGTATAGTTCTCGTGGGAACGATAATCTAGACTCAAATGTCCACTATATTACTTATTACGATATCATACACTTGCAATATAAAAAAATGCAAGAAGATGCATAATGATACAAGTCATATGAACAATTATTAGGCTCTTGTCAGAAAATATACTATAATTGTTGTCTATACCTCAGATATAACAAAATAACAAACATGTGACTCAATAGAAGATGGATATCAACAAGTGAACTTACGTCAAAGTAACAGCCAAAGGAAGCCCTTCTGGTACTGCAACAACTACGATGGTCACCTAGAATCCTTTTTCCAAGTCATTCAACAATTCTAAGATGAACAAACAGTAGAACAAAATCAAAATGTTGTTTGAATAGGGACATACTGCAACAGTAAATATTTTTATGAATCCATCTATCGCTTCACCAACTTTAGTCTGGCCTTGTTTAAATTGGACAGTACCATTTGGATTTTTAGAATGTCCAGTAAAAAATCTGCACAATAACAAAGTTTATTTTTAATCAATGCTATTCTTATATATTATCTACAGGCAGAACAAAACTATACCCTAAGTTACCTGGCCACGAGAACAATCAGAACGGATACAGCTACTGCTAGCCCAACTATCCCAATAAAAGTGGCAACCCCATTTAAACGCACCTAAACTTAGAAAAATACAACAATGTTAACATTGTAGCCAACCAGATGAGTCCGTGTAAAAGTATAGGAATTTTAACAAATTTAACCTGTAATGGTGTTTCTTCACCATTTTCCTCAGATATGCTTGACATAAGCAGTCCCCATTCAGTATTTATTCCCACACCTGTTACCTGTGATTGTGAAATAAAAATTTACATTTTAAAAATATTGTAAGATGCTACAAAAGAGTGTGTCACTTTGGAATTACAATCACTCGTGATATGTAAAACACAAGCTCATGTGAGTATGAGAAAGTTAAAAGAGCAGAGCTTATATAGGAAAGGCAACCGTTCTAAACTCTATGGGTTTGAACTTGAAAGCTATGATACTCGGGCACAGGTATATGTACTGGTACATATCTACGTGTTAGATATTTTATTTTCTAAAATGTTCAATACAAAAACATAGCTAAAAATGAGTGAATTGTCCAAATAGGCACTGAACTTTAAGTCATGCTTCCAAAGGGTCACTGAACTTTAAAAATCACCCAAGTGATTACTGAACTTTGCGAAAGATTTTCATGAGGTTACTGAACTTTAAAAATCACCCCATTCATTACTAAACTTTGCAAAAAGTTTCTACGGGATCACTAAATTTTGCAAAATATTTCTTAGGAGATCATTGAATTAGTGACTCCTGCCCCTTACCCACCATCATCTGGCCTCACGCTGCCTTTTGGGGTTTTGAAAAAGAAAGAAGATGTAGAAACAGTGCCATGTTCGATTGAAATTTGGAGGATCTGACACATCCTATACTCGTGTCATGTTGACACGAACACTCCGACCATTTTGAAGAATCCAAGCATCACAACTTAGATGTAATATAAGTATTGAAATATAAAAATGAGCTAGCTGAAAGTTGTATTTACATCCCAAAGTAAATGCAATGCATCAAATAAGTAACTATATATAAACAACGTCAAAGGGTTAGAAATAATGTAAAGAAATGCCACCTCAAAAAATAGTTTGAAATCAAACCACTGGCTGGCAAGTTGAAAATATTACCGGAGCTTGATTCACAAAGATTTATATATTGCTTGTGAAAATTTTTAAAAGAGTGTTAGAATTAGGGTGTGACTCAAATTCTATTTAGAATGCTATTTGGGAATTTTAGTTGAAATTCAATTTGGGGATTCAATTGGGAGTTTGAAATTTGTGTTGAACTCGAAGAAGTCAAGATATGGACATGGAGAAATTTTCGATACTTTTGGCCGCTAGCCTCCTGCTCAAGCATGCAAAGCAGGGAGTTGGTGCCGCTCGAGCGGCGGAGTCGCCATCCCATAGCGGTCAAGGAGCAGTGTCTTCCAGCCTAGGCCCGTCTTGCTTTTTTACACATTTTCAGCGTTCTTTTCCATTTATAACTCTATTTGTAGGGTTTGAAACATTCTCTACATATAGTTAGCTCTTAATTGTGATTTAGAAAAGTTAGACAATACTGTAACATAATATCTTTGTATTATTTCTTCATGTTTTTAGTGAATTCTCATTTCCTTTGCCAATTATCTTTTGTCCTTGTGCATTTGTGATATTTACTTCTTATTGTGCCATATATTTGTCATCATATTACAACAATTTGGTATCAAAGCAAGGTTTTGACATCTTTCAAATAATATTTTTCAGGATGTTTTGAAGGAGAAGATTGTTGCTGAATTACGATAGAAATTGGAGTTATTATATATGACGAAGAGTCTAACTAGCAAAATGTATATGAAGCTACGTCTATATTCTCATCGTATAACATAGTGTACATTCCTCGAAGATCGCCTAGCTATTTTTAAAGAAATCATCGCTGATTTGGAAACCTTGAAGTTAAATATGATGCAGAGGATTTATATTTTATTTTATTATGTTAGTTGCCCGCTTCATACATATCTTTAGAGATACAATCTTATATAGTTGTGACTCTCACCATTGAAGAAGCCTATGATGCTCTATTTTTAAAGGAGAATATAAAGCTTCTTGTTAGATCTGAAGCTATGGAGATGACTTTGGTATTGATGGTGGTATGCGAGAGGCAAATTAAGGCCTAACTTCAGTAATAAAATTTGTAATTATTGCAAGAAGAGGCACATGATAAATGATTTCTATAAGTTGTAGAATAAAGAAAAATTGGCTGCAGCTAATCAGAAGGAAAAACAACCAGATACTTCAGGTGAAGCCAGTATTACAAAACATTCCCACGATGATGAGGTTTTGATTATTTCTGTTGGCGACTCTAAACCTGATGAGGATTGGATTCTTGATATAGCTCAAACTTTTCCTACATATGAAATAGTTTCAAAATGTGTATTAGTAATAGGTAATACTACACCTGGTAGGATAGTTGGTATTGGAAGCGTCATAATAAGATATTTGATGGGATTGTCAAAACACTTGATGCTATGAGACATTGAACATTTGAAGAGAAACCTTATCCACTTAACTACTATTGACTTGAAAGGGTACAAATACAGCAGTGGAGATGGAGTCTTGAAGGTTAGTAAAGGTGCCCATCTTATGATGAAGTGGCAGAGGTCTCAAATATGTCTTGCATTGTTCTACAGAATGTTTGAAGATCGATTAGCAAAATTTAGGCACTCAGGTAGATTTTTGGTTTGGCTTAGTACCATCAAAGTTTAGTTTGGGGTCTACATTGAAGAATACATTTAAGTCAAGTTCAGAAATTAAGGATAATTCTGCTTTGCCACCATTATCAGCGATGTCATCGTATTCAATTGTTAGATATGGACCCAAGAGAAATATTAGGCTTCCACATCGGTACGAGGATGCTAATTTAGTTGCTTTTGTTTTGAATGTGGTTGAATGTGTTAATTCTAGCTAAAAACAGTCTATTGAAGCAATTAGTTGTGTTAATTATGTTATAAAGCTTGTTTTTGATCTATTTGGTGATTACTAAATGATTCATGATTTTTTTTGTTGCTTGTGAGAATAATTTAAGCAACTTTAGTGTCCAAGGTTTCCCTGTTGAGCAGTGCTTGAAATTCAGTAGATACTTAGTTATTGAGTATGCCCTAGTTGATTTTTGTGGTAGAGGTGGAGAATTTGACCAACTGGAAATGTTGATGGGAAATTTTATTTGGTGTTTTTCTTTAAGAGTAAAGACATTCATTGCAGTAGAATGTCTCCAAATGGATAATTTTTTAAGTTTTGTTCATTGCACTGAAATTCGTATCAATGTGGAGTTTGTTAGAATTAGGGTGTGACTCGAATTCTATTTGGAATACTGTTTTAGAATTCAATTCGAAATTTATTTAGCAATTCAAGTTGAAATTCAATTTGGGAGTTCAATTGAGAGTTTGGAATTTGTATTGGATTTGAAGAGGTCAAAATATGGACTATGGAGAAATTTGTAGTGTTATTCCACTAGTTGGCCGCTAGCCTCTCGTTCGAGCATGCTAAGCAAGGAGCTGGGGCCAGCTGGCACCAACCGACTGCTTGAGCGATGGAGTCACCGCTCACTTGGAGCTCAAGCAACAGCCCCGTCAGGCCCAGGCCCGTTTCACCTTTTTACACTTTTCTGTATTCTTTTCCATCTATAATATTTCTAAGGTTTGAAACATTCCCAATTTATTGTTCACTCTTCATTGTGATTTAGACAAATTGGACAATATTGTAAACACAATATCTTTGTATTCTTTCTCCATATTTTTAGTGAATTATCATTTCCTCTGCCAATTATCTTTTGTTCTTGTGCATTTGTGAATTTACTTCATATTGTGCCATATATTTGTCCTCATATTACAACATGGTTGACTCAGATTGATGGCAACATAGTCATGTAAAACTAGGAAAAGAAAAATAACAAGAAAATGCAGAAATTTTTAAAAAGAAAAAGATTAATCCATCATCAAATGGTCATACATCCATGTATCATTACTTTTGTATCTTTTTTGAAACAAGATTCTCAAGTTTGTAATTGTTCTAGATGAGCAAAAAAACAGCATTAAGAAGAATGCATGTGTTTGTTCCTTTCAGTTATTTATATTTGTGCACTTCTGATGTGAGAATTAGATGCCTGGGAGATTTAAGGGAATTATTACAACCAAATTGTCAACAAGATTGAGTTTGAGATCACAAAGATTTCGTGATTTAGGTAGTAATTACAACATACCATGTGCATATGTAATATTTTTCTATATAATGGAAGGCATCCCGAACATGGAAGAGTATTCAGCCAAACTTTGACATGGTATCAGAGCCATACCTATAAGAAATTGTTGAATCTTTCACTATTAGGGTTGTCAATATAGTTCAAAAAAAATTTCGATCGTCTCTTGTAGATTTCTAGGCCAATAGATCTCCGATTGAAGTCACCACTTGAGCATGCTCTGGTTGTGGGTGATTAGAGATTCTCTGGATTCTTTGTGAGCAATTTTCGACGTGTACAATCGAAGCGACTCTCGACATCTTCTTGGTAAGCGTCGTAATTTTTTTCGACGTGTCTTTGTGCATAATCGACACAATTCCAGCGTCCTATGTGTGGGCTTGACATGATTTGGGTTTTCTGGTTGGTCGATGGCTCGCAAGTGAGGCATCTTCAAGCATCTGTGTTTTGGGCTTCTCCTGTGAACTGTGTTTCTTTCCATGTGAGGATGTGTGTTTATAATTGTTGGAATGGGCCTGCAATTTTTGGTAGGCTGATTTTAAGTGGTAATAATTTGGGCTGCAATTTGGTTCCTGTTTGGGGTTGGTTTTGTTTGGGTTATATTTTGTCATATTTGTGTGTGTTGAGAATTGTTGGAGTGGCCATGCGATTTTTTTGGGCTAATTTTAGGTGGTAATTAATTTGGGCTGCAATTTGTTCCTGTTTAGGTTGGTTTTGTTTGGGTTATAAATCCTTTATATTACAAAGTTATGTCGGTTGACGCCTTCTGTGTTAAGTTTACACGGAAAAATTATTCTATATGAGAATTTCAATTCAAGATGTTTTTAAAAGGGAATGAGCCTTGAGGTCATATTGAAGGGTCTTCTAAAGCACCCGAGGATACAATCTCAGTGCATAGGAAACAAAGGATGCTCTTATTATTTCTTGGATTTTGGGATCCATGAAGGCTCACATGGTAAATAATTTACACTCTTTCACTATGACTAAGGAGATGTGGAAATATTTGAGGTTGATTTATTACCAGGACAATAATGTACAGTGATTTTAGTTGGAGTTAGAAATTGCTAACTACACTTAAGGTAATCTTACCATTGAGCAATACTACTATGCTTTTTTGAACTTGTGGAGTGAGTACTCTGGTTTAATTCATGCTAAGGTCCCCGAATTTGAAGTGGTCCAAGTGGGGTTATTGAATCATGATCCGATTCCCTCTTTAGATGTATGTTTGGTGGAACTTTTGCATGAGAAACAACGTCTGGCAACTCAAAAAACTATTGGAGCTAATTCTTCTTCATCTATTGTGGCCACCGTTGCATATGCTGCCCAAGGACGGAGAATGGGTAAATTACAGTGTTTTCGCTATAAAGGATACAGGCATATTACTCGTACCTGTCCTCAGAAAGTCTGCAATTACTGTAAACAACCATGGCATATCATTAAAGACTGTCCCGCACGACCTCCACATCGACAAGCTAATGCATTTCAAGTCGTTGCACAAGGTACTAATCCAACACTCTCACAAGCTAGCACCAGTCAACATGTTCTTACCCAAGAAATAGTTCAGCAGATGATTGTTTCTACTTTCTCTGCCCTAGGCTTATAAAGTAAGGGTCAAATTGCTTTTTCTCCTTGGTTTGTTGATTTAGGGGCATCAAATCATATGGTAGGTACTTCTGATTCCTTACATAATATTCGACGATATACTGGCACACTACATTCAAATTGCTAATGGCAGTGCTCTTCCCATAACTGTTGGGGGTGATATTGGGCTTTCTTTTGATAATGTTTTTGTATCTCCGGGCTTATCTACAAACTTGATTTCGGTTGGTTAATTGTAATGTGTGTTTCTCTCGTGCTAGTTATCTTTTGTAGGATCAGGGATTGGGGAAGGTGATCGTGAAGGGGCCTAAGGTCGAAAGATTGTTTCCACTATAGTTTACTATTCCTCCTGCTTCTGCTATATCTCGACTTGTATTAGTGATAAATTTAAATATGAAGTTTGGCATAAACAATTGGGTCATCGCAATTCTTCAATTTTATCTCATTTGTTGAAGTGTGATTTTTTGGGTAATAAAGAGAAGTTTCAGTTTTCCAATTTGTCTTTCAATTGTGATACTTGTAAACTTGGAAAATGTAAGAATCTTCCGTTTCTATCTCATGGGAGTCGTGCTAATAAATGTTTTGAAATTATTTATAGTGATGTTTAGGGAGTGGCACATGTAACTTCACATGTTAATTATAAGTATTTTGTGACTTTTATTGATGATTTCAGTTGTTACACTTGGATATATTTTCTGCAGTCTAAAAGTGAGGTCGGTACCATTCTTCAAACATTTTTAGCTTACAATGACACACAATTCTCCTCCAGTATTCGAATATTGCAGTCTGACAACGATGTAGAATATATGTCTCATCAGTGTCAATCTTTTTTACAACAAAAGGGTATTCTCTCTCAACGCTCTTGCCCATATACACCTCAACAGAAAGAAAGAATGGTCACCTAATGGACGTTGTTAGAGTTTTGCTCTTGAAATCTTTAGTTCCACCCAAGTTCTGGGTCAAACCTCTTTCCACTGTTGTATATCTCATTAATAGACTTCCTGCTCAACATTTGAATTTTGACTCACCATATTTTGGCATGTACAAGTACACATCTTGGCTATAACATGTTGCATACTTTTGATTGTGTTTTTTTTTTTTTTTTTGTAACACTCTGAAAATTTTTAGAATATAATTTAATTATTTTTCATGCCACATTTTATTATTTTGAAAATTGAAGAACTAAAATGAAATATATTTTAAATGGGTTAAATTTTTATTTTTGATAGAGTGACAAAAAGTATATCAATATTGGGCTCATTTTGTAGCTCGCATTAAATAAGGTAGAGTGGGCTCGAGAAAATATAAGTTCAGATGAGTTAAGCCCAAAATATTTCAATTCAAAGAATCATGATTTATATGTATTATTTTATTTTATGAAATTGTACCTTTTAAGATAATTAGTCAAAGAAAATAATATTATATCATATAAGTACGTTTATCTTTTAATTAAAAAGGAGATTAACTATATAACATTTCAGTTTCAATGTCTGCACTGATGAAAGTTACAAAGAAAATAGTAAAAAAATCTGACAAAGAACATGTTTGTTTGTCATTAAATATTCAGGCTACTAAAAAAACACTTGAGGCCCACACAAGAATGACTTGAGGCCCCAAGGAAGAAGCCCACAAGAACAGAGCCCAAATAAAAACAGAGATACCTGCTGGCTGCTACCCACAATGCCGAGCACCTAGAAATCATGCCAAACTTAACAGAGAACAAGATGTTGTTCCCGTCACAGAGAGACTGATGACCACCTCGCAGCCACCACAAGATAATCGAGAACCACCACAAAAGTCTCCGACGACCACAAACCCATCGGAATAAGAGATCCGCAAGCAGAAGCAGGACTCCTAACGCCGACAGAGCTCCAACAACCAACGAAATGCAAACCGAGAGGGGCTCACCACAGAGATCTCCGATTCTCCTCCAGGAACCAGAAAACGTGCGAAAAATAGAGAAAAAAATTTCTCCCACCGACAACGCACAAGTTCTCACAAATAGATTAAGATCGCAGACCTTGAAAACAGAGTAGAGGCTTTGATACCATGTCAATTGGTCTGAATGTCTTTTCCTTCCTTGTTTCCTTTCATTATATAGAGGAGAATATACAACAAAGTTGCTATATTTTTCGGCGTACAAAATAAGTATATTCCATATTTATAGCCTAATAATTTGCTATTTATAATATATCCTAAATTATCTCTGTAACATGTGAGAGATAGATCGACTTACCAACAAGCCTATGAAATCTGCTTATTTCCACTAGGTTTTTGATATCCTTTGTGTCAGTTTGTTTACACCCCATCATGCCAGTTTCAATCAAATGATTAAGAATGTATTTCCATTGGGAAACACTAACACCTTTCTTTGATCTAGAAACATCCATCTCCAAAAAGTACCACATTTGTCTTAGGTCCTTTACTTTAAATTCGGTTGATAAGCACTTCTTTAGTCTTTCCATCTTAGCTATGTTGTCCCCAATTAAGATTCTATCAACATATACAATTAGAATTGTCTTTGCCTTCATTTCTTCCATTATTATCTCTCCATTTGGATGATTCCAAGGCCTTCTGAACATTTCTTGGGATTTATGTTTTATGAAGGTTAGCTGTAAAAGCACGAAATCCTATAATAGTGTTATACGATATGAATTTTGATATATGATGGATAGTACATGACCTAGTTTGTTTTCTGAAAGTAATGATGAGATCATCTGGAGTTCTGGATGCGTCGGAAGGATCAAGTCCTATCACCAGTTCCGACTCTCTTAGTGCCTCAAGTGTGAGATTTTCCTTATACTTTGATTTAGGCTTCCTTAAGTAAACTATTCTCTCATTATAATTTTATTTTCCAACATCTCTCACTAGATTCAAGTTTTCTTTTATATATGGCACACTAGAAGGTAGGATGATGGGTTCTGTGTATGCTGGTTTAGAAGAGAGAATATCAAAGTCTAAGAACTCCCGATCCAAGAACCGATCTTCACTTGAATTCTCCTCCTAAAGAGTAGGTTTTTGAAAGTAAGGTGTTTCTTCGAAGGTCACATCGAGGCTAACAAATGCCCTTTTGTGGATGGGTCATAACATTTGTGGCTTTTTTGAATGGATAAATACCTAATGAACACACATTTAATAGCACATAGATCAAGTTTGTTCCTCTGATGGAGGTGAACATGTACAAAAGTAGTACTTCCAAACACTTTTAGGGGTAGGTTTCAACTAAGGCGAGAAGTACGGAAGTATTTTTGGAGTTTTTGTATTGGTGAGTTAAAGGAGAGAGTACGACTAGGCATTCAGTTGATGAGATATGGAGATGAGCAATAAATAAAATCAATATCCCTCCATCTGGGGTGCCAGAATTTTTTAGTTTAGTTCTTATTTTATCACATTTAGGAGCTAGGAAATCCTTGGATTTAAAAATTATAGAAATTGTACTCTCCCATGCTCATATATCGCCTATTTTTCACATTAATTTATGATACAATCAAGCAAATTGTGATGAAAGATTCCCCAGAAATATTACCAGCATGGTGCCATAACCATCAGCAACCTTGCATCCAGACATCAGAAATGGCGCTTTTGAATCCTTGTGAACCTGCCAAAAGCAAAAACGAGTAGTGTAAAAGAATATGGCCATGATAACTACCTTGAAATACAGGAGACAATCTATCGATTCTTACAATTTTGCTCTCCCCTGTCATACTTGATTCATCAATTGAAAGGGAGTGGGAGTGACCAGATACTACAATTCCATCAGCAGGTACCTGTTACAAATGTGAAAACAAGACTAAGTGGATAAATAATGAAAGATTTGAACACAAACCCCACATTCCCACCTTCTCGGTGGCTTCCATTCAAATCCTATTTGGCTTCTTTTTGATGTGTGAGGGAGGGCTGGGGGGACGAGAGAGAGATCTTGAAATTTACCTGATCACCAATTTTAAGAGGCACAATATCACCAACAACTATTTCAAATATTGAGATATAAACTCTCCTCCCACCCCTAATGACCTGTAAAGAATTACCTGAAAATGTAATGAGAAAAGCAAAAAGGGAGGAAAATCAATGCAAAGAATATAACTGTTGAGCTATATAATGCTCACCTCCATGTGTATATTTTGCTTCTCTTCATTCAAATTTTGAAACTGAAGGGATTGTCTGTAATCACTAACAGCTGCAAAATGATGAAAATAAGACACATGCAGCAATACTTGAGGTGTTCATTGAAAGAGGCAGTATGCATTATTAACATGAGAGATCATATAAAACAAATTTCAGCAAATAATAATAATAATCTCCGCTGTATGAATCCAATTAATGCAACTGAGGTAACCATCTGTTTCAGGCACATAACGTACATTCTGAGGCATCCCAAAAGCCATAAATAGTTCAAAATGCATGAACAAAGTTTTCAAACAACTTAAAAACTATGGGCCTGTTCAGTAGGGATTAAAATCGGATTAAAATTGAAAAATTAGCCGTTATTGTTGACTTTTATTAGACGAGTGAGACTCAATAACGGCTATATTTTCAATTTTAATTGGATTTTAATCTCTACCAAACGGAGCCTATATGACATCTCAGATTAATCTAAACAACATGGTACATATTCCTCTTGAAACAAAATACTGTGAAGAAGAGCCACAAAGTGATGTCTGAAAGAATGAAGAATGACAATGTCAATAGCATTAGCAGATAAAGTTTCTGCTTGAGCTTACCTGCACATACTCCTACTTGCATTACAAAATTTAGCAGGATAACAGAGATAAAGTAGGTAATAAATTTAAGAATAAAACAAAAAGGCATACGACAGAAAACACATAGCACAATCGCACAGAAACTTATTCCAGGCAAACAAGCGCAAAATAACAGGTTAAAAATCCTTTCTTATTACCTGTAAATATAATAACAATAAGGACTGCCATGGCAATGCTTCCTCCATCATACCATCCTTCTTTTATACCCTATATATAGATTAAAGTTGAATTGGGACCAAAAGAAAATGATAAATAAACAAATCAAAATGATAATAATAATAATAACAGCATTATTAAATAAAGAAATGAAAATACATCTATGTTCGCCATATTTTATATGAATATGATTAACTCCTACGAATAAATAAACGAAACATAAGCTCGTGGACATTATACACCATCTAATCTTTTAATGTCTGAGTAGTCAAAGAAAATCTATTAGGCAATTAGTAAATATCCAGAACAGCTTTCAATGACAAGGCCACTTAGATTCAATCATAGAAATTGATTCAAGCTATTTTTTTATAACTGTGGATGTCCGGCCCAACTTGCGCGCACCTCGACTAATCTCACGAGATCTTGAAGTTTACGATCTGGTACTCACCTCAATGGCCCTAAGGGGACTCGAACTAGTGATCATTGAGGAGCAAACCTAAAGCCTGACCAATTGAGCAACCCCTCAGGGTTAAAACCTAGGAAGCACCGACACGCTACCGGCATCAGCATATCGGTGTCCAACACGTATCGGACACCGGTACGTCGCCGACACGTGTCGGAGGCCCTTGTGGCGTGTCTGATGTAAAGAAAAACTGAAGAAAGCAGCTGAAAAATCAAGTATTGTAGAACTCTTCAAGTAACAGTCAGCATGAGGAAGAAGAGTTGTTCATGCTGCCATTTCAGTCGGCGATTTTGTTGAAGGAGAAATAGAGAAGTGGGTCTGGAAGAACAGTGGCGGCTGAGGAAAAAGAATAGTAAACCCTATTTTGTTGAAGGAGAAATAAAGAGGCAGGTCTCGGGTCTTGTAATTTGTAAATGTAAATGATGCCAATTTTGAATTACTATTTTACCCTCAACTAAAAAACAAGAGATATGTATTCTAAATCTGAAAAGGAGGTAAACTTTTACCATATTACCCCCACTTAAAAAAAATCTTGTAAAAGAAGCCAAATCTCCTTTCTTGCTACACGAAATTGCAAGAAAAAACTAAAAAATTCGCTTAAAAAAAATAAAAAAAATAAAGAATAATATTTTAATCAACGTGTCGATGACGTATCGTGTCGGAACCTTTTCGAAAAATCGCGTGTCGAACACTCTTGTTCGTGTCGGTGCTTCTTAGGTTAAAACTGATTCAAGCTATAGGAAATAAGAGATTGGAAAATTAGCATGGTTGGCTAAGCTTAAAATCTATGATGCACTAACAAGGATATGTGTGTCCGAAACGAATACGCCGACATGAGATTTTTCAAAAAAGTTGTGACACGACACATCACCAACGCGTTGATTAAATTCTTTAATATTCTTCATTTGTATAATATAAATTTATTTTTATATTTGTTATTAATTTTTCTTATTGAAATCTTTTAAATATGAGTACATATTGATTATTTACTAATAATTTGAAGTTAAAAATATAAAATATTTTAATAAAAAAAGAAAATGATGATGGTTGAGTGTCCGAAAAGTGTCGGTATTCAACATGTGCCCGTGTGTCGGATATGCTACCTTGGTTGAAGTATCCATGCAATAGAGCTTAAAATCAAGTTTGAGCAACCTATTTTACGGAACATATTTGGCTTAAACATAAGCAGGGCATAGATTCATTGAAGATATAATGTATTTATCCAAAGTAGTACTGATCGAAGTGTTTCTCTAAAAAGATTGACCAAGTGAAAATTAGATGCTCATCAAGAAGAGAGAAAGTTTGGAGAGAAAAAAAAAAGAAAAAAAAAATATCAATGATGTACCACCTATAAAATGGACAAACGACTAGATTGATAAACGATCTCTTCTCAACCTTACCTCAGTCTTTATGCCTAATGCTAAAGAAGCAGCTGCAGCGACCATCAAGATAATGAGAGTTGTGTCTTTACAAGCCTCCCAGAGGAAGTTCTGTAGGATAAGAAAACAAAACAAAACTAGTTTCCCTTTTCTAGTTATGAAACAATATTATAACACAAAAGACAATAAAAAGAGCTTCTGGAAATTTTCAATACTTACCCAAAAACTTCTGCCTTTCTTCCGAGGATATGTGTTTGATCCAAAAGCATTCTTCCGGTCTATGAGGTCAGTCTCATCTCCAGGTATACCTTTCTCTAAATGCGATTTTAATTTATCTGCCACTTCTTTAACCTGATACCCAAAAAAAAAAAGGTAGAAAAGAAATCAAAGTAACAAAAAGAACCAGTGTGATTTATTGTTTAGTAAAGCAAAGACAGAAATGGACAAATAATATGATTATAGAGAACTTGCCCCTCCAATATGCTTCAGAAAAGTGAGATCATTTTCCCTGGTTATTGAAACTAGCTCCTCCAGGCTAATGTCAAAATTGCCAACAGGGGTGGTCGACTTCGATGGAGGTAACCGCTCTTGAGTTTCTTCTACTAAAAGCAGAAATGTAGCAGTGTAATTAATACTTGTACAGAAAACTGTAATTGATATTTTTAAAAAAAAAAAAAAAAGAAAGAGAATTACCATTTGCATCTTGCCCAGAAATTTGGAAACGAAAAGCAGCCTGTTAAGAAAAAACAATTAATCATCTTTGACATAATACTCAATTTTTTATCACCCAAGAAAGAACTAGAAATATAAATTACCCGAACAACTTGAGCATGTGTTCTAATCTTAGCAATCAATTCCTTCTTTTCTTCTTCCTTTTTCAAGTCCAGAGTATACCGAAATCGACGAGAAGCATTCAATACAAGTGCAGCTTGCTGAAATGGACAATATCAATTTTACATGCATAGTACGTTCAGTTTGAACAGCCAGGCAAAATAATATTTGACAAGAAAACCATCTATCTTCCATCATGGGGATATTTAAAAGTAGTACAATGGTCAAACTTTATTTTCTTGTAGTTAAACAATGCAAATGAATAACACAAACCGTACTTAAAGGAATATGAAATTCTTATTCTAAAAAGAAATCAAAATAATAACACATCATCTTCACTTTCATTAATAATGAAATATCTTCTGCAAGACCAAATACTAAAACAATGAAGCCCCTGTTTGATAATCGTACTTTTAAATATCTTTTGTATTCATACCATAAAACATTTTGCGCGTAAATCCAAATATTTTAACTACGCATCTTCTTAAAAATAACTGTTCAAAACTCTATTTCCCCATTATTGTCAAAACTCTATTTCTATTCAAATAAACTGCAAGTTTAGTTACAACTCGGAACATGTACAAAAAACCACTACTTTTCTACCAAAAACTCGGAACAGGTACAAAATATGTTGTCTGTTTAGCGTTCAAAAATAAACATAATCGTAAAAAATGAACGAAAAAGAAAAAAGTAAAGGTGTGAATAACTTACCCTCCACCTACGCAACCGGTCGAGTGGAGCACTTTTGGTTCGAACTATATCAAACGGTCCAGAACCTACTTCATCATCGTCATGGAAGTCGGTGCTACTGTTACCGGCTTCAAGATCATTCCGGTGAAGCCTGTACGGCGGCGTAATGGCCTCTTCGTTGCTCATTCTCGATTTTCTGTCAAATATGCAGAAGATAACATCGCTTAGATATCTCCGCAAAATCACATCAAATACATGCGCATTGCTTCCAAAAATGATTCTAAACTCGAAAAACTCAAAACCTTTTCACTTAAGAGCGCTTGAGTAAGAGACAAAACTCGCCGACTACGAATATTTAAAGCATTTAATGCACGAATATTTATGTTTATATTATGTATGTGTGTGTGTGTGTATATATATTATTGTCTTTGAAACAGAGATACATCTGGATGAAAATGCAGAACTACACAGCCTCCACTGTAGAGGAAATGAAGAAACTTCCAGGAAATTTCACAGTGAATATTATTGGATCTAATTATGGAAAATACGTATAAGAATATTATTTGATCTATTTATGGGAATAACTTTATTAGTAATTATATTCACCCACCCACCCACTTAAGAGATGGATAAGTAACACGATACATAGTTCAGTAACCATTACAATTATAAGATCAATTATTAAATAGTAGCACTTAGAATAGTTCAATGACCATTCAAATAATTAACTTAAATACACGACTGTAAATTTTTGAATAGAAAGTAAAAATTGGAACCCTTTCCAATAGAGGGCTCACGATTTTTTTTATTGATCATGAACCCCCTATTGTGACAACTAGCAAATAGCAAACCCCAAATTGGAATATGGAGAAATTATGGTCAACTCATTGTGAACCAGAATTAGTGCACTAAAATCAAAATACTAGCAAAAGTTGACAACTTTTCATTATACTTCAATGAGCACCTTGTTGTGTAAATTTTTCCAGTTCTACTTAGAGGTGTTCAAATTATTGATATTTAGTACTTCATATTAAACTTTTTGACATTTACGTCGATCGAACGAGCCAACAAAATAGAGAAAAGATAAACGGAAGATAATTGTGCTGATTTCATTTGAACAATTTTTACCGCGTTTTTCAATGTAACCTTTAACACGAATTTTATGTTAAAATAACAAAATACTGATAAATTTATTTCAATGAAAACTAAAAAGACAAGTAATTTATTGAAATTTCATTTAAATTTGAATAAATTAAATAAGGTATGAAAGAGGAAATTGATTTCTAAGCTTTATTTGCTTGACAAATAAATTTGGCAAAGCATTAGGTGAAAGTTGAATATCTATCCATGTCAAGAATTGTGCAAACATAGTTGGTAAGGCAGTGAAAGGTGGTTTCCTGGTAGCTGTTTTAGTCCTACTGAATGTGATGGCATACCACTTTAGTGAGTGGAAAGAATTTTGATTGAAAAAGAAAAACGCATAGAGTAATTTGGACGATAAGGAAAATTTCGTAACTTAATCTGAATTTTAATTTGAGAATCGAAATTGACAGTGAGTATTCTCTAATGCTCATGCAATCTTAAAATTAAAATACTAATTCACATCGTAGAAACTTATATGTGTGGGTTACACATGACATCTAAAACTAAAACCTTACATTTTACTAGTGATAGGAAAATCCAAAATAACATGCGTGCCATTTCCTCACGAACAAGGAATAAGCAAAACCATTTTATCTCTACGGAATTAGAATAGAAGACTTGACTCGTTTCTTCCTCTCAAAATGTCACATTCGCCTTTAGCATTGTAAATTATTGCTAGCAGTTTTAGAAAGTGTTGTGAACTGATCTCAAGATAATGACAATAATAAAATAAATAAAAATATCAAGATTTATGTGGAAACTCAAAATGGAAACAAATCACATACAAATGAGGGGAAATTCACTATAATCAATAATAATTGTGTTTACGATATCAAGATCTCAATGCTCTTAATTGAAATCTAAGTTCTCAAACTCTCAAAATATTATTGAATGTATATGTGGAGATGAAAAAATGTGGAATATATATAGAAGCCTCTTTTTGAGTTCTAGAAGAAAAAAAAATTATAAAATTCGGGAAAAAAATGAAATCAGCACATCTCACTGGCAACTTCATCAGTATTTTTACCAAAATACAAAAAGTCATTAGAAGATTCCTTCAAGTATCTGAATATTTACTGCCCTGCTTTCCAATGTTTCTTGCCTGGATTTGTCATGTATTTACTAATTGTACTGACTACATGTTCAAAATCTGATCTTGTACAAACCATAGTATATATAAGCAAACCAACAGCACTGGAATAAGAAACTCGAAACAGGTAATCAATGTCTTCATCTGATTGAGGACATAAGCCAAATGATAATTTAAAGTGGGCGGCCAAGGGAGTACTGGCAGCCCTAGAATTTAGGAAATTAAACATTTGAAGCACTATCTCAATGTACCCTTTCCAACAAATATGATCATATCCTTCAAGATTTTCATACTAGGAATCTTCTTTAATGCCCTTAGTCTTTTATCTCAAACCCTCACAAAGCTTAATTTTCACTTTTCTCACATTTGCTTTATCATTAGTTGTTGTGAGATGTAATCGATCCACCATCTCCTTTTCTGAAGTACACAATATCATAGCTTCTACTGAAATTATGAGTAGTCATGAATGAATCAAACTTTTTATACCACTGTTTAGGTGACTGCTTCAGTCCATACAAAAACTTATTTAACGAGCAAAAAAACCCCCTTTCTAGAAACTATGAAACCCTCTTATTGTTTCATATAAATGCTCTCTTCAAATTTTTCATGCAAGAATGCTGTCTTGATATCTATCTGCTCAAACTCCAAGTCATCCTTAACTACAACCCCAAGTAAAGCTCTAGAGATATGGTTTACTATTGGTGAGAAAACATTTGTGAAGTCAACACTTGGAATCTGTGTGTAGCCATTTGCTACCAATCTGGAATTATACCTTATATTTTCAATTCTTGATATGCCTTCCTTCCTTTTGAAAACCCACTTTAACAAATAAAATTTTTATCCTTAGGTAATATCATCAAGTCCCAAGTATTATTTTTATTCAATAACTCTATCTCCTCATGTATAGCAATCAACCACTTGCTAGAATTATTGCAATTGAAGACCACTGAATATGTAGCAGACTCCTCAATTGAATCAATACTATTAGCCACACTCAATGCATAAGCTACAAAATATACTTTTCCACACTTCCGTGGAGGTCTAATTTGTCTGCGAGATCTATCCTTAGTAATTAAATAATGTGGTGTTATAGGTAGTATATGCAAAATAGGTAAATAATTACTATTGTTAGATCTGAACTAGATTGATTTGAAGTAGACTGTTTTGATACCTTTGATTGTTCTCCTAGAGCAATCTCCAACTCCACCTAAATTGAATAATTATGTTCCTCAGTTTTAGCAGAATCCTCACGAGGTGAACCATGAACCACATCAAGTTCATTAAATACCACATCTATACTAACCATCACCTTTTTTGTCTCTGGACACGAAGATTTATACATCTTAACACCTTTATACCAAAAGAAATATGCTTTCGAGACTTAGGCTTCAACTTCACATTATCCACATGAGCATAAGCAAGACACAAAAAATTCTCAAATTAGAATAATAAGAAGATTTACTAGACCATACTCTATCTGGTGTCTTTTTCTTAATGGCAATTGAGGCAATTGAGGGTGATTGATTAATCAGAAAAAGGCTGTAGTAGCAGCTTTGGCACAAAAAGTCTTAGGCAACCCATAATTTAAAAGCATACGTCAAGCATTTTCCATTAATGTTCTATTCATCCATTCTACCACACTATTATTAGAGGACTTTTTGGCACTTTCTAGTGTATTAAGATGCCTTCAACCTTGCAGAATTCATCTGAACAAAATCCAACCTATTATTTGTGCGTAGAAGCTTCACCTACTTTCCAATCTACTTTCCTATCATTATTTTATGCTCCTTGAAGGTCCCAAATACATCACTCGTCTGTTTCAAGAAAATACCCAAACTTCCCTGGAGAAATCATCAATCATTCTCAACAAATAATAATCACCTCATTTAGAAAGTACCCAGCTAATCCCCAAAGATCTGAATGGATATATTCAAGTGTTCTTTTCGTGTTATGTCTTCCTTTAGAGAATCTAACCCTTTTTCGTTTCCTAAAAAGACGATGCTCACAAAACCTCATCTCACTAGTCTTCTGACCATCAAGGAGTTCCTTCATACTCAACTCTATTATACCATTCTCATAATCACATATGCCAAAGTTCAGTAATTTTCTCATATGTCAAAGAAGTAGAAACTACTGAATCCCCTAAACTATAGAACCCTGCAAAATATACAATTGTATAGGCTTTTATATGAGCACCCCTTCTTATCTTCAAGACTCCACCTTCACCAGTGTATCTATAGCCCTTTAAGTTAGGTGCATTAAAAAATATGAGATTTCTGGAACGTGTAGTACATCTATAAGTGTACTAATAGTCCCATCGAACATTTTAATCCTGATTGTGCCACCTCCGACAATTTTGCAATGCGCGTTGTTTCCCATATCACTACACCTCTCGAAACTGATTCATATGTTGTAAACCAATCCTTGTCGGGACACATATGGAAAATACATGCCGGTCAAGAACCGATTCCTCCAAAGGTTCGGAACTTATGTTAGAAATCACAAGAAACTCTCACTCACTTTGCCAATCTTTTACAACATGAGCCTCTACCGTATTTATATGTTACTTTCCTTTATCTGTAGCACCAGCAACTTTATTTATGCTTTTCAAGGCACATCAATCAACTTTAATATACCCATTCTTCTTACAAAAGTGACATGTTTTCTTTACATGTCTAGATTTGATCTGCCCTCATATTTCTACCAAAATTCCTATTTTGATTTCTCTCATGAAAAGCCAAGCCTTCGGCCTTGACTCCTAGATTCTCTAACAAGATGCCTTATCTTCTTCTTAAATAGAAAACATCATATACATCTTTCATAGTGAGAGTACCCCGACTATAAAGAATAGTATATCTAAAAGTCACATACAGTGACGACAATGAGCATAACAACATCAACACCAAGTTCTCTTCATCATACTTAACTTTCAATATCTTCAAATTGGCCACAATTTCTTTGAACATAGTTAAGTGATTATCCAATGATGCACCTTCGGATATCAGGTGAGAATACAAGTGTTGTTTCATATGTAAATTGTTGGTCAAGTTCTCTGTCATACAAATTTGCTTCAACTTCAACCACAAAACGTTGACAATTTTCTCCTATAAAACATAATGAAGAATTTGATTTGAAAGGTATAGATGAACTTGAGATTGGGTTTTCCGATCCCTACATTGTTTTTCATCCTGCATCCAGGTTGAAAGCATTTTATCAAAGCTAAGCAAAACTTCCTTCAAATCCATTTGAGCTAGAACCGCTCGCATCTTCATTTGTCATAAAGTAATTCTCATGCCACAACATTAGCCTCCACCGTATTTATATGTTACTTTCCTTTATTTGTAGCACCAGCACCTTGTTTCTATTTTTCAAGGCATTTCAATCAACTTTAATATGCTCATTCTTCTTACAAAAGTGACATGTTTTCTCTGCATGTCTAGACTTCGATCTGCCATAATATTTCTACCAAGATTTCTATCTTGATTTCTCCCATGAAAACCAAGCTTTCGGCCTTGACTCCTAGATCATCCAGCAAGATCTTCTTCTTAAATAGAAAACATCATGTACATCTTTCATAGGGAGAGTACCCCGACTATAAAGAATGGTATATTTAAAAGTCACATGTAGTGATGACAATGAACACAACAATATCAACACCAAGTTCTCTTCATCATACTTAACTTTCAATATATTCAAATCAGCCATGATTTCTTTGAACATAGTTAAGTGATCATCCAATGACGCAACTTCGGACATCCAACAAGTGTAACTTGTTGGTCAAGTTTTTTGTCATACAAAGTTGCTCCAACTTCAACCACAACACATTGACAATTTTCTCCTTTAGAACATTATGAAGAATTTGATTTGAATAGTATAGATAAATTTGAGATTGAGCTTTCCGATCCTTACACTGCTTTTCATCCTGCATCCAGGTTGAAGGCATTTTATCAAAACTAAGCAAAACTTCCTTCAAATCCATTTGCGCGAGAACCGCTCGCATCTCCATTGGTCATAAAGTAAGTCTCATGGTTCGATCAAATAATGGAATATCATATTTCATCGATGCCATGCGAAAAATCAACATTGCTCTGATACCAGTTTGTCGTGAACTAATCGCAAGACAATAACAAGAATAAAATAAAAATACCAAAAACGGAATCAGCATGTCGAGACGGCACCTTGGGAAATCGCCAATAGGGGCACTGGCATTGTGGTGCAAGGCTCTTTACCTCTTTTTCTTTCACGAGCGCCGCAACACCCACTTTTTGGTAAATACGCTTCCAAAGTATTTTTCTTTATCTCCAAGTCTCTTTCCAAGCCAAACTCCCAATTTTTGATAAAATTTGATATTTATCAATTAGAACTATCAAACCAAAACTTCTTAAACTTCCTTTATCCAGGGACGGATTGGGGGCCTGACCCAGTCCCTAGCCCACTGAATTTTTTTAGGTAGAAAAAAATTATGTAAAAAAAAAATATGTTTTTTTAAGTATTGGCTCAACTTGTAATCCGGTCTTGGATCTGTTCCTGCCTTTATTCGACCAAATACAAAATTACAAGGAATTTGAATCATACCACAACAATAAGGTTGACTGGACGTTATAATGATATATTAATAAATTAAAACTATCGTAAAGTGAGATACATACTAGGAAAATAAAACCCTTCTCATTGTGCTCTTAAAATAGTTTTACAGCGGGAAAGATTATTTCATATTGAATTTGGTAATTAGAGTTAAAATTAATTAAATAATGATTAAATTTTATTTGTTTTGTGCTAAATAAAATAAGTAATATGACATGTCGACTATATAATAAGAAAAATCGAATTTATCATGTAATTAGAATAAGTTTGACACAATTTTTTTGAACAAAATATCATGCATGCACAGCCACGCACGCTAAAGATTACATTCTTTTCCCAATCAAACCTATTTGAGCAACTTCAAGAAATATAAATTAAAAAGAATTTTGTAGAAAAAAAAAATGACAAATCCCACTCGATTTGGGGAAAAATTCATGGATCAGGGATTATCTTTCATGAAATAAAAAATCAGGTTCCAATGTTTAAATTTACAAAACTCAGGTTTTCCATGAATTAATTAATTATATTTGATAATTAATCTATTAAATTAAATATTTAACTATAATATAATATAATTGACCCACCCCACCCCACCCCACCTCCACTTCTCCGGCGACTGCTCCAATGACCGGTGACTGTTCTCCGGCAACTCTTAATGTCGGCGACTACTCCGGTGACAGTTCTGCCGACGTTTAATTCCGGCGACCGCTCCGATTCCAACAATTGTTAAGGTCACAGTTATATGCAATTTGGTAACAGATATCTTATTAATTAATTAAAAATTTAATTTTCAGTCAAAACTTATGGTCACGGATATCTTCTTAATTAGTTAAAAATTAATTTCAGGTCACAGCTTACCAAATTAATTGATCACATATTATTTCGAGTTCACAAATCAAAAAATTTATAGGTTACAAATCAAGAATTTTATGGTCACAAGTTAATTCTCAACTACGAATTAAAATTTTTTATAGGTCACAGATTGAAAAAAATCAAAACTTTTACTAATCACAACTCTATTACAGTGAGTCACAATTACAATTTTTAGATCACAAACATCCACCCGTCATAAATCAAGAACTTTATGGTCACATGTTATTTTTCAACCATGGATTAAAATTTTTTAAAGGTCACAAATTGAAAAAAAATCAAAATTTTTACTGGTCACAGCCCCATTACAGTGAATCACAGTCACAATTTCTAGGTCACAGACACCCACCCCCAACTCATCTCATCCCACCCACCCATCGCCACAGTCAGCCACCACTAATCACAATCACCACAGTCTACTTCTGAGCAGAATCATATTCCCTTGAACACCAATACAACCTAAATACAATCGGCTGGCACAAATCCTCCACTGAAATCAACTCCCCAACCGAATACACAGCTGTCGGCCCAAAAAAAAAAAAGCCAGAAAAAGGAAGAATCGCTGCTAATAATTCCACCATCACCCTCTCCCTCGTGCGTCGCCACCAACGTTTAAGCCCAACCCGCCACCCATCCACCACATACCCGAAACCCACGCATCCATCCACCACAAACCCGAAGTCCACTCATCCATCCAACCGAAGACAGGGAAGAGGAGAAGAAATAGTTAGCGGAACAAGAGAACTCGGAAATTTAAACATGGTTGGTCGCTACTGCTGTTAATCACCACCGCTGCTTTGAACAGGAGAACTTGGAACAACTATCCAACCAACGCCGCTGCTGTGAATCGCAACAGAGGGAGGGAGGGAGGGAGGGAGGGAGGGGGAAGGGGAGATGGAGATGGAGGGAGAAGGAAGAGAGAGGAAAGGGGAGCGGTGGCGATGGCGGTGGAGGCAGCGGATAGAGAGTGAGGAGAAATGAAATGAATTAGAATTTGGATAGGCTTTCTATTTAAAATAAATTTGATGGGGGTGGGTAGTGGGGTGGGTATATAGATTAATTTAATTTAAAATATTATTATTAATAATAATTGTGAAATTAAAACCCGATTTTTAAAAATGTCAAACTTAATTTTGATGTAATTACCACTAGATTTTATGGCTCTATGATATTATTTCCTTTTACGTAACCCAACCCTACAAATAGGGTCGTTCTCTATGTAATATTTAGGCATATACTCCAACATTTTATCTCAATTATATTCATAACAAAACAATAATTACTATGACTGAACAATGAAGCTATTAAACTGCAAAATCGAAATCGCTTCTCTAAAACCATTGATTTGTATCCACAAGGATCCATCAAAGTTTTGGTTTTGAACCTAACTAAATCAATTCGAAGTGATTTGGTTTAAGTTGAATCTTTGCAAATCGTTTCAAAATGCCAAAACGTTTATAAAAAAATCTAAAAATAAATTAATTTAGAACTCAAATAAAATTAAATACGATCTAATTAAATAGATACATTCATGTTAGACAGTATCCAATTAAACTTAATACCTAAATAGTCAATTTTTTATCCAAGCTAATTAATTAAGTCATACACAAATACTCATGAGTCACCACAACAGTGAATGCAAAAATAAATACAAGAATTGTCCTCCAAATTGCTAAAGATGTATTAGTTATTTAAATAGCCACAATTATTTTTTAGTCTGCATTCCCTATTAATGGTTGGATTTTTTTATTTCTTTAGAAGTTCGTTGAACGCAAATATGGTTGAGGCGATAATTCGCCAAAAATATTGGTTGCACAATAACAAGGAGCCTATAGTGATTCAATATTTGAATGAAGTAGAAGCATAAGATAATTCACAAAATATTATAGAAGGTATAATCGTATTTGCTCTTTCTATTCACTCTCTTTCATTAATTGTTTAAGTTCTTATTCTTGAGGAGAGAGTAAATCATGTGTTAAAACTACAATGTTACATCAATTAGTGTCGACCAAGAAGTTAAAATGTTTTATCACGTTGTTGCATTATAATACATTGATTTTTAATATTTTTAATGATATTATTTATGTTTTATTGTGAAATTTTAGACTAATATATATAATTTTAATCCTAGCCGTTTGTTGCTCTTTTCGACCCAAAAAAGGAAAATCGTCGTGGGCTAATGATCTTTGAAATAAATAGAAGATTTTGAATATACAGTTAATCCACGATTCAAGGGAAAACCAGAAGAAAATGGACACGACAGAAAGAAGAAAGGAAGAACTGAAATTTCGTCACGTAAGGAAGTAGAGGTCCAGAGAAGTTGAGGGACTCAAATCGAAAAACAGTCCCTCCAACTCCACTTGAACAATCCATGATTCAAAATTCAGCAAACACACTAGAGTACTTATTCATAATTTCCTTCTACGCAAAACTAGACCATTCAATGCAAACACGCCTTTTTTCCTCTCCTTTTTTTAAGACAGATATTTTTTTTTTTTAAATGTTACTACACTCGTTAAATATGAAATTAATAGCCAACATATACGCGTTTGGATTACTTTTTGAACATTGTTGACGTTAATAGAACAAGGAACTAGGGGTGGGCGTGGGTTGGGTTGGGTTGAGTCGGTTTTTCCCCCAACCCAACATGGTCAGTTTTGCATAAATTAAACCCAACCCAACCCATGTAAAGATTGCAACCCAACCCAACCAAATGTCGGTCGGTTGGATTGGGTTGGTCGAGTTAGCTTGGGAGTTGGGACGACCATCAACAAACATTAAAGTCACCAAAGTACTAAATTTAAAGCAACATTAATATATTACGTTAAAGATAAATGTATTGGAAGAGAGATCTCATTCAAAATCACAACCAATGTTGATGGTTTGGTGAGACGACGCCTGCCGCGTGAGAGAGACGATGGAAGATATGTTAGGTTCTTTTTTTGTCTCTCACTTTTTTTTTTTTTTTACCGGGTCTCTCACTTTTATTCTATTTTAGTTTGGCAAAGTTTTTTAGGTGCCGTTCTCTTTGTCATTTTCAACCCATTTTTTGTTTTCGATTTTTCAAAACGATGAAAACACGTTCTCTTACTCATTTTCGAAAACGAATTTTCCAAAACACAAAAAATATTTGTGAAGAAAACACAAAACGACCTTTTGGCCGTTTTGGGTGTTTTCTTCACAAATACAGAGAAAATAGAAAACAAGGGAAACGGCCCTGTTTCCCCAAAACTTCTCCTCCCTCATTTCTGCCAAGCCACATTCCCACCCTCTAAACTCCGGCGAACCTCCTCCAAATCGGCCGGATTTATATACCATTGTGAAGCCCCCAATCCCCTCTTCAATCACCACACAAACAACAATCCAATCAGATACCAAAATCGATCAAAAATACCCTCAAAAATTGATTCGGCACAAACTGATTCTACCGGAATCTCGACCTCCGGCAACACCTAAAGTCGCGCACCACCACCGGACAATTTCCCACCACCGGACGACTCCATCCACGCCTTCAAAACTCATCGACGGCTTCCGTAAAATCAGTCGATTCTGGGAGATATCAAAGGCGGCTTCCATGAGATCAGATTTTCTGGAGATAATCGAAGGTAACCGAGATAGTATTGGATGCGCCTTTTTCAGAGGAGTGGATTGATGGTGGTTCGCGATCGGAACTGTGGTCGGCGGCGGTGTTTATTGGCTAAAACAGTGAGTGCTACCGCGATTTTTTTGGCTGATTCCGGCTAATTTTTCGTCAATTAATTGGTGGATGTTGTAGAGGGAGGTCAGAGGGTTCGACTGAGGCTGAGATCTGGTGGTTTAGGTGGTTGGTGGTGGCCGGTTTGTGAGGTAGAAACGATGGCTGTGGAGGGGACGATTTTGGAGAATGGCAAAATAGAAAACAATGTGAACGGTTTTTGGACTGATGTTTTGAGAAATATTTTTAGAAAATGATAAAAAGAACGCGTTTTCAATTATCTCAAAATCAACACTCAAAACACAAAATACAAAATGATTTCAAAACTCAAAACACAAAATCGAAACACAAAGAGAACGGCCTCTTAGTTTTTTAATTAGCGGGTCGGGTTGGGTGGTTTTTGTCGGGTTGGATAGGTTAATCCACAACCCGATCCAATCCGACCAACTTAACCTTGCCAACCCAAGAAAAAAATAGAAAAAAACCAACCCAACCCAGTCGGGTTGGGTTGGGCGGGTTGATCGGGTTGGGCGGGTTTTTGCCCACTCCTACAAGGAACATAGTCTAAATAAAATCTATTTCGTCAACGGAGAACGATACTTGATCATTAAAAGTTTGAAAGAAAGTCACTTTACAACACTTATCATACACAATGAGAACAATACTTGACAATCAAACACGGCACGATCATGAATTACAAGAATATAAAATATTCGCATTTGAATAAAGAATACGCATTTACTCAATATATAAAAGCACGTACCTTGAACCTTCTTGAGTAAAGCTCTCAATCTCTTACTACATAAGGAATTGAATCGGATGCTTTGGTGAAGTGAGGTTTGCGTAACCGAAACACAATCACACACACTCTCTCTTTAAAGATAATGAATCGTAACAGCAATGTCAAAGATAATGAATCGTAACAGCAATGACATTTACACGTCATTATGTGGATAATTGAGTAGTTGAGACGTCTTTTGAGAAATTTCCTGGAAATATACCAAACTGAGACATCTCTAACCCCAGCCCCACATGCATATATTATTACACATGCATGTTACTCTGTCACAGTTAAACAGCTTAATAATGAACATTAAATTCCAGATACAGAAGCATATTTCAACTCTTTCTTTAACTACCATGTGAAAATGAGTCAATGTCATACCCTGTTTGGTTTGGGTTAAAAAAATTAGCTTTTGATTAAAATTGATTAAATGTATGATTCAAAAGAAGATAAAAATTGTAGATCCCATAAAATGTGCATTGAAAAATGAATTTTAAAAATAGGGACCAACCAAGAAATAAGTGTCAAAGAAAGCCTAATAAAAACTTCTACTATAAACAATGATGACAATTATCGGAAATTTTAGATTTTTTTTACTAGTATTGTTCGATCTAAAATAAATCATGCTACACGTACATCATTGTTTATACCTAATTTGACATTCTAGTAAGTTGACAAATTTTTGAGCATTGATTTTAACAACAATTTTTTCAAACAAATGTTAGGTTTTTGACACATAGGAGTGTCGTCAAACAAGAAGTACATATTTGAATGTACAAATAGCTTAATCCATCTAAACTAATATTTCCCACATAAAAAATCTGAATGACATTATGGTTAAAGATTCCTCGTCACATTTTCTATCTACTTGTATATTACCTATACAATCTGTTAATAAATATATGATTATTTTGTTTATTATTTATTAAAGGTAGAATAGTCTTTTTCAATTTTCCTTATTTAGCCTATATATAGTCTATTTATATTTAAGTTAAAATTATCTTTTTTGTACTCAATTTCATTATGCATTATCAATGAAACCCTAGCCCCCTCTTTTTCTTTGTTTTCTTTGTATTGTTTAACATGGTATCAGAGCAAAATTTCATGAGACAAGGTTTAATCTCAGGTTAGTTTTTTATTTAGAAAAGCGACGATTTCGAGAGGGTTTTCTTTCAGTTTCTACAATCTGATATTTCTTTTTCCTTTCTTTTGCGACCTGTTTTTCCTTATTTTTTGATTATAACTACTGAAGGAGATTATTCGCTTCAATCTGTGAGTGTGAAGTTGAATGGAAAGAATTATTCGTATTGAAGTTACGTGACGAGAAATTTTTTTAAGGGTAAAAAGATGTGGGGGATACGTTAGTAGAACTTCTGCGAAACTTGAGAATACCGATAAGGGTTATATTGCTTCGATAGATGCCTGAGAAGCAAAAAATGAAAATTATTACTTGGATTAACAATTCTGTTGAGCATTCCATAGGTAGAGAGTTAGCGAAGTATGAGACATCAAATGAGGTTGTGATCATCTACAAAGATTAGTCACTCAATTAAATTTTGCAAAGCAGTATCAATTGAAGAATGACAGACGAGCTCTTCAGTAGATTTCCCTTTGTTTCTTCTTCTTTGCAGTTTGCAGATTTCTTTACCAAGTCACATTTTATTTCTCGTTTTCGTTTTCTAGTTGGCAAACTCTCGATACTTGTAATTGTCGCATCGTGAGTTTGAGGGGAAATGTTAAGAAATATATGATTATTTTGTTTTATTATTTATTAAGGGTAGAATAGTTCCTTTTTAATTTTCCTTATTTAGCCTATATATTGTCTCTTTATATTTAGGTTAAAGTTATCTTTTTATACTCAATTTCATTATGCATTATCAATGAAACCCTAGTCTCATCTTCTTTTTTATTTACTTTGTATTGTTTAACACACTCTAACATCATTAGTGAGTAAAGATTCCCCGTGGAACAGGGTTTAACTGACGGTCAAGTCAAATGTAAAAAAAAAAAGAAGAAAATAAAAGATTTAGGTGCGGAAGAGATAAATAGACAAATCTTTGGTTTGGGTTTAATATATTGTACATTTTCTTTAATGTATTGATAGATGATATAGAAAATAAAAGTTATATATGTATCAAAAATTACATATAGTAAATACAAACAAATTTGTAATTAAGTTCTATAATGTTCGCACATTTTTTTGAGTTGTTACACACAAATGATTTTAAAATAATCATTTGAACTTTACATGACATAATTTACAAGTGCAGTTTCCCTTGTTCTCAACGTGTTTATACTACTATAAGAGATAGTAAAAATTTTCGTTCCACGTCACCACACTATGTGTCACGGACCGCAGCTTTACTTAAGCCCCGTGGCCCGATCACAGTCGCAGTTCGCCCAACTTCGACCGCACATTGTAAATATTTTATTTCATTTGTTAAATAGATAGAAATTATAAAGTTTAGCATGATTCTTCGGCAAAAAAAGGTCTATTCCCGTCATTTAGGTTTTTGTTCCGAAGTCTATTATATGGGGTATTAGTTTTTCAAACATTTTCAAGCTTTCTAGTATTCGCCCCTGCACCAGCCATTGTAATTTCCTACTTTCATCTATTGTAATGTTCAGCTTTCAATCAATCAATGATCAAGTTTATTTCAATGCATTTCAATTTCATGTTGTAAGCTTTTTTTAAATTGTGATCAAATTTACTTTCGTTCCGACATGACCGAGAAAAGATGAAAGGTAGTCTAGCGGAGCATACTATTACTGCACGGTGTCCCTTTCTGTGTTAAGAAGAAAGGTAACTCGTGAAAATTGGTATTAGAGCGGGACCGCTCGAACATGCGGTGTTGTTATGGGACAATGTCGTATGTTCTTGCGGAGAAAAGATTGTAAGGCGCTGCGATTTGGAGACTGTCCACCCAAGGAACCAATGCTCAGAGGGGCGGAAGGTGAAGGTTGGTGTCGGAGGCTACAAGTACGACTTACTGCATGTTTGGAGGTCATCCATATGGAATGGTGTCGTTGTTATGAGACGGATGCATGTTGATGCGAAACTCTTTTCTCGCTACAATGATGTAAGCGAATTCGAATGGGGGAGAATGTCACGCAGTGAGAATGTTTAGCTCCACATTCGGCACGGTAAGCACGCTAACAGTTAGACACGAGACCTATCTTACCAACAGTGCACTAATGATATATGATCATATGCATGTATTCTCCTTTACATCCTACTCATAGCATGCGTGTATGCTAGTTGTTCAGGCTTGTCGACCAAAGAATGAGGGGAAGGCGGTCTTTAGGCGTTGAACATCGGGAGCTAAACCTGCGATTCGTGAAACTACGAGTGGGACGGGAATTCGATTCATGTTCAAAGCTAAAACACCACTCTTGATCTAAGGTGTTTTACTATTACATGCTCTTATATTATAACTTTTCCATATGAACTTCAAATACAGATAGAGGAAAATTAGAATTAAAAATTGGAGTGTTTTTCCCCCTAGCTACATGTATCTTAGTCCATGTTTGGTAGATAACTTTCTAGAATAAATTTTGTAAAAAATGATTTTTTTCCTTTTTATAGAATGTATGATCAAGAAATAAGAAAATCACGAATCCGCGTACAAAATATTTTATTGAAATTATGTGGGGTTTGCAAATGAATTTAGGGAAATGAATTTTTGAAATGTAGGTTAAACATGACATGAATCTAGTCATATTGGGAAACTTCGTGGAAAACAATGTTAATATTAATAAATTAATATATAGCTCATGTTTGATGATGATTAAAATGAATAAATTTTGATAAAAATTGATGAATTGTATAGTTGAAAAGTTATGTCCCATGAAATATGTGTTTAAAATTAATTGTTGATTTTGATTTAGATTAAATTCTAGATTTTATTCCTACCAAATATGGGCTTAATAAAATATTTTGAATCAAGTGATTTAATATGATATCATAGCATGCGAGAGTTATGAGTTTAGCTCTAATCAACTATTTAAATAAATTGTGCACATTTTAAACTTTAACGAAAAAATGAATCATGCCTATACATAAAGGGGACTGTTAATTAAACTATTATTTGATCTTATCTAATAACTTGAGCCTTAAATAGAAAAGGAAGTTGACACCTCGGTGTATAGTCACCTCACAATGGGGATGGAGGGGTGGGGGGAGGGGGGGATGCATGACCCAAAAAAAAAAAAAAATGGTGGACCCTCCTCTTGTGAGAGGGATTGTATACCGTGTTGTCAATCTCGATGTATAAGTAGCATAGCCTAAATAAAAAATTCGTTGGTGTCGTGTTTGTCAAGTTTGAGTCTACAGTTGAGAAGTCAACTAGTCAACTATAGTACCTATATACAACGCACTTGTATTCGAATATTGCTTGGAAATTACGTAGCAAGATTTTGATAATTCACATCATTGACTGAGAAAGTCTATAGGTGACGTTTGTTTATTATCTTCACATTTTCTCAATAATTTCATTTTTAAAATTCTATCTATTATTCCTAACTTTTTATCCTACTATGGATTCGCTCATACCTTATGGGATGTGTCTAGAACTCAATAAATAAATAAATTTATACTCTAAACCTTTTTTAATTCTTACAAAATATAGATAAAATGGAACGCTTTTACATTTTATTTTAATTGTTGTAAATTTGAATTTTTATTCTTCTCCTCTTTTAAACACTGTACACACGACTTTTTCCTTAAATATTCGAATTTGAATCACTTATTAATTTATCATTCCTCCCTAATATCTAGAGTTTGTTAAATCATCAAATTCAACGTCCTCCACTACCCGATACATCAGCACCGTCGACGAGCACATATATTTAACTGCCAGACCACCTCTCTTCTCATCTCTCAAACCTCAATCCACTATTAGTGTGTCATTATGTCATTATTTGAAAAAATAATACCCACAATGAATAATTCTTTCTGTAATAAGATGCATTAAAAAAGACTAGGGCAGTCAATTAATAAGTGTGTATATAAAGCACGCATCATGGTTCTTTGATCTTGATTATTTTAATAAAATAAGTTAATAACATAAACTGCCTATCTATTTCTTCGGACGAAATTCAATAATCGTGATTGGGATTGTGTAATGAATAAGGCAATCCATCATCTCTGTACATAGCAGTGAGTATCTGATTCAAAGGGGACCACTGTCCCTTAGACGGGTGGCTATGACTATGGACACTGATGATAGGCAGCACTAATCTCTGTAGAGCAGAAAACTTTTTAGGGACTCGATAGTGGGCTCTATATATTTGATTCTTTGAGCCCTGCCATGGTAACAAATAGTAAAATGCAGGGACCTTTTTTTTTATTTTTTATTTACCAAACTCATCTTCAGTCCTCATCAGAATAATTGAACTTTATTGAGTGGGATTGCAGGTCAGTCTGGCCTCCTCTATAGCTACCACGCTTCTTCTTGGTCTTTTCATGTCGGAAATCGCCTGTAAGATGAGAGGCATAAAGGAGAATCGTCTTCTGTTTTGGGAAACAGGACCAGAACAAAACCACAATTATGAGGTGCCAAGCAAGCTCGCTGTGGAAAATGAATGGACACTAATGATAAAAGGAGAACAACCTACCCACTATCCTTGCAGGAGAAATATTTTCACCTTAGATTCCCTCGATCACAATAAAGTGAGAAAAAAGATTTGACACTACAAAGCTACGAATATGACATTATTTTTCTGGGGACATGTAAATGCTAGCCTATAGAAGAACATGATTAACATTTCCGGAATCTCTGGTAAAATTATAAATCTATGCATGTGCTTAGACCATGATTTTCAAATCATCTCACATGATCACCAGCCAATATTCTTTTAAAAATGCTATATAGGTTCAGCTTCTACTCATTGATGAGTATATCGTTAAACCTAGTACGTTAAAGAGTTTGTATCTTTTTGTTACGAGGAATGTCCCTTACTTCCCAAAGGTTCACTATTTCCAATTTCATTACTTACAAATTATCCAGTGAGTCAAAATGTCAAAATGTAACATGGACAGGGACAGATCCAAGATTTTAATTTGGGTCTCTGATACTCAGACTAGTCGAAATGGTTAGAGTATCCGTGTTGGATACAACACGATATGGGCATGAGTGTGGGTATATGATATGTGTTGGTCCTCCAAAGTTCAATAGACACTGCCATTTTTGCTACATTTTTGTTCTTTTTTCTTTTCTTTTGCTTTCCTTTCTTTACATTTCCCTTTTCTTCTTTCCCATTTATACTCTCAGTAAACCTAGCATCGCCGCCGAGAAGGTGGAGAAAGGTGGTGACACTAGATTTTACCTTTTTCTTTCTTTCTTTCTTTTTTCTTTCCCTTTTTTTTTTTTTTCCTTTTCCCTCTTGGTATTGGTAATTTAGGGTTTTTGTTTGTATAAAATGAAAATAGATTCTATATAGTACTACTTAGTGCTCCACTAATTTAAAATTGCAATCAAGTCCTTCATTTTCTATTTTCTATAATGTTTAATAATTAACTTCCCATAATTAAAAACTAAATCCAAAAAGTCAATTTTATTCGTCTCAATATCTTGTTCAATACTCATTTCCTTCTATGTAAATAATTGATTTTGGCCTATTTAAAATGACATCTTAGGTTAATAAACAAAAAAAAAATTGAAGTTTGAAAGGTGTAAGCATGTACCCGTGTCCGAAATTTGGCTCTTTTTAAAAATGTCCATGTATCCTACATTTTATAAAATAAAAGATATGTTACTTAGATACGTATCCGTACCCAAGTCCAAACATCATTACTTTGGCTTGGGCTGAAATTTTAAAAGAATTAATATACCAATAAAATTCATATATAATTAAAATAATTATATGACAATACGTACTAAAGTGTCAAGGCTCAAGTGAAGCATTGAAAGGCTGTGTACCAAGAAATTAGATCAACCAAAAGAATTCACATAAAAATATAACTATTGTTGCTTTTTTTAGACGCTAAACAAAATTGAGTTATTCTTCTTGTACATAGGGGGAACATAGGGGGGCACCATGTGTCCATCACCCCCTATGTTATTGGGTATTTTAGTGATGTCCAAATAACTTTTAGGCGATGATGAAAAATTGTGGCCTGTTAACTTCATAGGTTATAAGCCCAGGATTGAAGAATATCATTTAATCCACACCACAAATAGTTGGAACCCAATTGTGTTGGGTGCTTTGGGAAAATCAGCCCATTAGGGATTGATGCTCAATACCCGATTTTTGGAAGATAATGTTGAAGAACAGATTGGATGCACTTGGTATCCTTATCCTCTGTATCTGTATCCTTGATAACTAATTTCATATTTTGAGGAGTCTATCTTTATGAGAAAATCTTGAAAATTCATTTTTCCCTCCTACCTATAAAGTGGAGTCTATGGCCTCAGCTTTAACACACGAAAATTTCATTTGCTTAGTGCATCTTAAAACATTTAAGATCAAAAGACAATTATAGGAAACAATAAAAGATTCCCCCTTTTTAATACTTTTCAAAATTTATCTTACTCAATTTCTCCTCCTAGCATAAGCAAAATAATAGCACATATGAGAGGAATATTATTGTATATAAGATCAAAACTTTAAATCAACCATAAGAGAATGATATATTCCCCATCAATTAAGCACAAGATGCTAAATATATACAAATTTTAAAAAAAAAAATCATCACTTTATAGTAAAATATTAATCAAAGTACGAGTGATGCAAATGACAAAATTAAAATCATTTGAATATAATTTATATAAATTCCAACCAATTATGCACGTAGAATCATACAAGAGCATTTAGTATGAATTCAATTTAGTCACATACTTCAAATTCATCGATAATTCCCAAACTTCTTTGAATATATGAAAAATCTATTAAGTGTTAAAGGTTAAATGAGAATATCGGCCAATTGATCTTCCCTATTCATAAATTCTAATACAATATCCCACATTTGGTTGCTTTAGAATACCATAGACGTAATGTCTTAATGCCATTAAGGAATCTAAAATTCGTTTTATGGCACTAAAGTGTGATTCTTGAGTATTGTGTTGAAATATAGCACATAATTACATACTAAATATAATATCAAGTCAACTTGCAATTAAGTAAATGAGAGATCCGATCATATCTCGATATTTTGTTGTGTATATGGAAATACCTTGATCATCTAGTTGATTGATGAGCTCATTGGTGTATTTATTGATTTCAACTCTTCCATTTCAAACTTATTGAGCATTTCCATGATGTATTTTGTTTGACTCCATTCCTTAGGTAGAGATTAACCACTTTGTTATTTGGAAGATTCTTCTTCATCGTGTTTCACATTTGCTTCTTCCTCATGTAGATCTTCAACATCTTTAGAATCTTCCTTATTTTGATTTAGAATTTAATTTGCCCAAAAGGAATCTCCAAACCAATAATTTCAATGTCGATGATCTTTCTTTGACATTATCTTCAAAAGTATCATGACAGCCATCCTTTATTTTGAAACTTGACAACAAAACTTGATTTCCGGTCATGTGCTTTGAGCAATCATTATCTAAGGTCCATTTGCTATCTATGTTCCTTGGTACCTCATCATTGATTTTTATGAAGCACATGTTTGCGATTTCTTCTTGACTCTCTGATATGATTTGGGATAAGCAATCACTTGGTTGAGTTTTGGAGTCCAAATTGAAGAAGTTTACAAGCCAAGGTTTAAGTTTCGTAAAGGGCTTAGGAGCTGAAACAAGTTGAATTCAAGTTTTGGAAGACATTTGGAAAGAAAACAACCAGCGTGAACGAAAATGGCCATAACTTTCAGCTCGATTGTCAGATTTCCGCCCATGAGTACATTCTGAAAATGGCACGAAATTCTACACAAGGTTATGTGAGCTCATGGTACTTTAGGGCTTGCGATTGCACAGAAACATGCCGAGAATAATTTGCCGAAAATTTTAATTTTATGTGAATTTCCTTATTTTATTAGAATTTTAGTTTAGGTAAGGTTCTTGTAATCTTTAAAGTGATATTTTCGTTTTTCCATATTTTCTTAGGTTTAGTATAAATAGGAAATTTTATTTTATTGTAAGAGAATCTTTTTTTTTGGTCATAATGAAATATTGAGAATTTTTCTCTTCTTATTTTTCATGAACATTCGAACTTATCAAATATATTATTATACTTGTGGCATTCAACCTTATAACTTATCAAAGGATTATGCACCCTTTGTGGCGTTCATAAATCGAGGTTCGTTGGTTTTGTAATCAAGATGTTTTTCAAACACCGTTGTTGTTTGGTTGTTTAGTTCAATAATTTGCGGGTCAAGATTCTACCATCTACAACCTAAATTTTAGACTTTTCTGGTGTTTTCAATTAATTTCGTGATTTTCACGTTGATCCCGTACCCAAATTCGCATCATTTGGTATTAGAGATTGGGCACCAGATTCAAGTTCTATCTTTTTCTTTTGTTTTGAGACTTTTATTTTTGTTCTTGTGTCCAGTAATATTTTTGAATCTTAGATCCAGAAAATTTCAAAAAGAGTCAAAAGTTATTTTTGGGATAATCTAGTATAAAATCAACTCCCGTTTCTTTTGTTAGTTTCGTAATTGATTTTCGAGTTTACAAAAAAAATTTAAAAAAATTTAAAAAATTATTGTTCATCCGTACGGTACTGTAGTCCGAAATATTTTTTTTGATTTATTTGGGAAAGTTGACACTATCATATTATCTATCCGATATCTGTTTATATTTATTCCAATCCAAAATTTCAAGAACCACTTTCTTGAATTTAAATATCACTCATCCAATTGTCAAATTCTTTTGTTGGGTCTTCTTGATTACACCTACGTAGATGATGGATTATGATTGAGGATTTATTTTTCAAACTCGATGACTTGGTTGAATGAGTGTGGGAAGGTAGATGTGACCAAGCGGGTTTTATTGAATGTCACCATTGAAAAATATAGTGAT
This sequence comes from Fraxinus excelsior, assembly GCA_019097785.1. Lineage (NCBI taxonomy): Eukaryota > Viridiplantae > Streptophyta > Magnoliopsida > Lamiales > Oleaceae > Fraxinus > Fraxinus excelsior. The sequence goes on along the minus strand of CM032626.1, from coordinate 35,582,970 downwards.
GAAGTTTGGTGTGATGTGGTTTCATTAAAATCTTTTCATATCTTGTTTGGAAGGCCTTGAAGGTATGAAAGGAAAGCTATTTATGATATGAAGAGGAACATGTATAGGTTTCTTCAGGATGTGGTGAAAATCACTCTAGCTGGGTTGACACTAGAACAATTATTTGCAGACCGATGGAAGGTCAGAGGTGAGGCAGAACGGGAAAAGCAAAAGAGGAAGATGACCACATCTGAGGAGAACATCGAAGTTGAATTGCGGGAGGAGTCTAAAAATAGAGAAGTTGAGATGGAGGATGATGGATTGAAAAATGTAGTTGATGTTGGGGAGAGTGAACAAATTAAAGAGGAGCAGGCTGATAATGTAGCTGATATTAGGGAGAGTAAACCAATTAAAGAGGATGACTATGAGTAGTCTGGTATAAAAATTGTAGAGATGATTCAACAAGAGAGTGAGAAAATAATAAAAGAATGTGTTGAACAAATTGTTGAAAATATTGTGGATAATGAAGAGCAGAGTCTATTGCTAAGCATGATTAGTGGAGATAATACATTATGAGTACGATGACCTATATCTCATTGAGGGTGAAGTTAGCAAATGCAATCGTGTTTTGCTTAATTCCTTCTTTTAGGTTGATCATTGTACGTGAGAGTTCATACAACAATATCTATGGCTGATTGTATTCGTGCTGCAATACATCCATATCTATAAAATGGATGGGTACCATGTATTGATCCTATGCCATGGAGGAAAAAATTTTCATTTGACCCAAGTGGTGCAGTGATGAGTTATGTAGCAAGCAGGTTATCCCCTATGCGATCACAATGCACAGATTCGGGACGATCCTTTTCGAAGAGAGAGTGGATGATATGATCTGCGATAAACAATCACTTGATCGAGTTTTGGAGTCCAAACTGAAGAAGTTTAGAAGCCAATGTTCATAATTTTCAACTCAGCTGTTGGATTTTCGCCCATGAGTACATTCTGGAAATGGGACAAAATTCTACACAAGGCTATCTAGGCTCATGGTACTTTTGGGCTTGCAATCGCACAGAAATAGGTGGAGAACAATTTGTCGAGAATTTTAATTTTACGCGAATTTCCTTATTTTGTTAGAATTTTAAAGTGATATTTTCATTTTTTTCATATTTTTCTAGGTTTAGTATAAATAGGAAACTTTATTTCATTGTAAGAGAACTTTTTTTTTTGTCATAATGAATATTGAGATTTTCTCTCTTCTTGTTCTTCATGAACATTTGAACTTATCAAAGGATTAAGCACCATTTATCGCGTTCATAAATCGAGGTTCATTAGTTTTGTAATCAAGAGATCATTCAAACACCGTTTTTGTTTGGTTACTTGGTTCAATAATTTGCGGATCGAGATTCCACCGTCTACAACCTGAATTTTGGATTTTTCCAGTATTTTCAATTAATTCCACAATTTCCACGCTGATCTCGTACCCGTGTTCGCATCACTCTCATCTTCATTATGATCATCATCTTCACTTGAAGTGCCTTCATCAACTTACAGATTTAAAAGCAAGTTGGCGTCTTTCATCTTCTTTTCTTTTCAACGTTTTCTCCTTTGTCTCGGTGACATTTAGCTCATATATCATCAATGTTCCATAGAGTTCTTCCAATGGATATATATTGATATCTTTGGTATTTTCTATCAACATTCTCAACAAGCTCCACTCTTCCGAGAGTGACCTAAGAATTTTACTTACAAGCTCACCATTAGTAAATTTACGATCCTTGCCTTTGAGACTATTAATAATGTTGGTGAAGTGAGTAATCATACCAACAATATGTTCATTTTTTTTCATGAAGAAATTTTCAAAATCTTTAACTAAGAAATTTATCTTAGTTTCTTTCACTTTGCTAGTTCCAATATGAGTAATTTCTAAAGCATGCCAAATATCATAAGCTGAATCACATGTGCTAATACAATTAAATTCATTTCTAACTAAAGCACAATAAAGTATATTTTTGGCTCTAGTATTTAAAGAAAAATTTCATTTATCATCTTCATTATATTCCTCTCTAGGTTTAGAAATTATTTGATCCGGCTTACCATTTTATTTAATAACCTTTTTAGGCACATAGGGACCAAATTTAGTAACTTCTCAAATATTATAATCTGTTGATTGAATAAATATTGTCATTCTAGCCTTCCAATAGTTATAATAAGTACCATCAAATAAAGGAGGACGATTTGTAGAATAGCCCTCTAGATTATGAAAGATGTGGTTAGTCATTACTCAAGATCGTGAAATCTTTTAAAGAGAGCACCTTGCTCTCATACCAATTGAAAGCTAAAGACTGACAAACCGAAATGGGGGTGAATTGGTTTTTAAAACCTTTTCTAAAATAAATTCAAGTCTTAAACAATATACTAGCAATTATAATAATTCAACAAAATATGCACAAGTATAAAGACAATTAAACACAAGTAATCGAGTAATTAATATAAATTCAAGCAAGTAAAGACTAAATAGATTAATTCAAATAATAAGCACAAATGTAAAAGTGATAAGTAAAAGGGATAGAGAGTGCAAACGATATAGTTATGGAGGTTCGATCCAATGGAATGATCTACGTCTCCCGTTACCAAGCTCTCCGGTACGAACAAGGAGCATCGATCCTTATACAATGTTGATCTTTAAGAGACTTCAACACGACCCATAATTTAAAATAAGTTTACAAATAAAAATCTTCTCTTCTTAATGAATAATAGATTTAAGGTTGAGAACAAGAAGTGAAGAAGACAAACACTTTAATAGATATCAATGAATGATAGCTCAAGTATTAGATGAAAAACTTTCATGAATATGATGATTTTACAAGTTTTAGTTCAATCAATCAAAGTTTTGATATGAAGAAGAAGAAGAAGGATTTATGCAATGTAAGTGCAAAAATCTTCTTCAAAAGTATATCTCTCTTTGAATAATTTGAGTTAAATTAAGTATTAAGAGAAAAATTAGAAACTTTGATGAATATGATGTTTACAAGTTTGATTTAATCAAAGTTTCACTATGTAGAAATAGAATAAGTTTATGCAATGTAAGTACTGAGAACTTCTTTAAAAATATATTTCTCTTTTAAGATAGATATAAGTTAAGCACAAAGAGAAATGAAAAACTTTGATGAGAGAAATGATTTTCAAAAATAAGATCAATCAAAAAATTTTCCAAAGAAAATAAATTAATAAAGATAAATAAAGATTGAAGATCAAATATTTTATCTCAAAAGAACCTCTCTATAATATTTTTAGAAGTGTATGTTTTGAATGCAAGAAGAGATTGTATTTATAGCAATGCAACGGGGAAAAATCTATCTTACTGGATGCATCGTATCGGACGTCCGCTACGTACCGGGCGATCAACTAGCCGTTGCGTCAGAACGGTCAAAATATTGAGTGTTACTACCATACCGGACGTCCGCTAAATACTGGACATCCGCCTGGTCAACCGGATGTTGACTTTGATTGTTGACTTTTTTTATTTTTTATAGGGAGATGTGATCTAAGTTCAAGTATCACTTTAAAAAACTAATCTTACTTTGGATCAAAAATATTTTATGTCAGTGATATGAAAATAACTCTTTGTGTACAAAATGATTTTTGAGTTATTGTCATTCATTACTAAAGATCAAGTGTTATACATTTACATACGATCTCGAAAGCTTAGTCTTTGATCTTGTTTTTAAGTTTCTTTCATTGTTTGGCTTTAATGCTTGACCTTCTTCATGAGCCCGATTTAATAGTCTTGATTTTGATAATACTCGATAAATTTTAACATTGAACTATCATTGTTTGGCTTTAATGCTTGACCTTCTTCATGAGCCCGATTTAATAGTCTTGATTTTGATAATACTCGATAAATTTTAACATTGAACTATCATCACTCAAAATCAATTGTTAGAAACAATATTAATCTTGTTTGTTATAATCAAAGCATTGAGGATGAAATCAACCATAGGTCAATATACCTTGCTCGACCTTCGCCCTACTATCGCTCGAGTGACTGACCATTCACTTGAACGAATCTGCTTTCTCGCTCGAGCTGCGTATTTTACGGCTAGACCTAATTTCTATTTCCAGGATTTTTACTTGGCCCATACAACCTATTTCGTGTAACATATAAATTCTAATGCCGTGTTTTCTGTTGTGAAGAGGTTTAATACATTACATTCTTGAGAGAATTCATTATTCATCATATTCAAAGTTCAATCCTTCCATTGTTTATGTGCCAAACCTTGTGAAAACATCAAAGAGCCAAATCGAACACTGGATTGTATTCTTCGCTTGGATCTGCTGCTAGATTGTGTCGTCAACTGTGCTGCATTGAAGATCAATTAAGAACTGAAGAATAAAAAGTTCTTTAGGAAGATATACAGGAGATAAACTGCGTAAAGAGTCATGATTGGAGTTTGTGTGCTTATTTCAAGAAGACTGCTTTACAATGAAGAGTCGGGATTGATGTTCGTGTGCACATTCCAGAAAGGCTGCTTCGCACTTCAGATAGGAGATCAGAAAGCTTTTGTCGTCAACTTTGCTCGTGGTTTGTAAGTTAATTGACAGTTTATAGTGGATCTTTGACTGAAAAAGGGCCCAAAGTTTTTCCCACGTTGGGTTTCTCTATGAACAATTATGTGTTGTTTACTGCTCCATTTATTGTTTTGATATTGCTATGGTATTCAAAGATAAGCTTAATTTGATTGTTTGACTAATCACCTAGACATAATTAACTTGTGACATGTTGCTAGTTAATTAGTTTTGTTTATTCCGCATTTACATCTAATCACCCATTCTAGGTGTAGTTGGATTGAATCTCACGTTTCTCAATTGGTATCAGAGCCTAATCTTGTGTCCTGACCCATATTTTGATTGTCTAGATGAGTAGTTTTTTGTCTGTGCCTCCATTTTTTTATGGAAGCAACTATGCTATTAGAAAGTTAGAATGAGAGATTTTCTTAAGACGTTGGATGAGCACATATGGTTAAGTGTGCATAATGGGTGGACTCCGCCTTCAACAACTGTTGATTGTGTTATTACACTCACTGATATTTTATTGTGGTCTAAAACTAATCTTGATGATTGTAATTGGAATAGTAAAGGTCTGCATACTTTGTTTATGGCTGTGTCTCCTGAAGAATTTAGGAAAGAAATTGCTAAGGAGGTTTAGGATATTTTGGAGACAACCTACGAGGGTTTTAAGATTGTGAAAAACTCCAAATTGCAAATGTTGACTTCTAAGTTTGAAGAACTTAGAATGAATGATGATGAGAGATTTGATGAGTTCTATACTAAATTGAATGATATTGGGAACTCTAGTTTTAATCTAGGCGAACGGATCGTCGAGTCAAAAATCGTTCGTAAGGTTCTTAGATCCCTACCTGAGAGGTTTAGACCTAAGGTAACTACAATTGAATAAAGTAAGGATTTTGACGTCCTTAAAATAGAAGAACTTGTTGGATCCCTCCAAATCTATGAGTTGACTTTAGCACAACTTAAGAAACAAAAATCTTTTTCCTTGAACACCCATAGGGAAGAAAATTCTGAGTCTAGCGATGTAGATCCCCTTAAAGGTGAGGAGATGGCCTACTTTGTGAAGAAGTTTAAGAAGAACTTAAGGGATAGACCAAAACTACAACTAGGCAGAGGAGTCCCTCTAGGAAATTTCAGAAGGAAAAACGTGATAAGAGTGGTGGTAAAGGGTTTAGTAGTGAGCTCCAATCGGTTAGATGGCATGAGTGACAGAGGTTTGGACACTATAGGAATGAATGTCCTAATCTCAAGAGGAGCTCGACAAAGGATAGAGCAGAGCCTTAGTTGCTGCACCGTTTGATGACGACTCTAGTGAGAGTGGCCTTAGTGTGGAGTCTAAGTGTGAGAAAGTAGGGAAGTACATGGCCTTTGTGTCTCGAGTAGAGAATTAATTTAATAAGGCTAGTGAAAAGACTGAGGTTGAGAGCAATAATGAGGCCTCGGATGATGAGGATAATCTTCAAGTTGTGTACCAGGAGTTGTATGAGGAGAGCCTTAAGATTAAGAAACTCAACCATTCCCTACTTAAGAAAGTTGATTCATTAGAATGAGAGAAAGAGAAACTAACTGGTGAGCTTAAGGACTTGACCAATTTCCTGAATGAGTTGAGATGTACCAATGAGAGGTTACAAGAGAAAGTTAAGACCCTTACGAGCGATTTAGAAAAATCCAATTCTCAATTGGAGGCTTTCTCCAGTGGGACTAAGAATCTTGATAGTCTCTTAGATATTAACAAGCCTGCAGGTGATAGATGAGGTGTAGGTTATGTTAAGAACAATTCCAATTTCGCTAGTACCTCTAAGACTTCTTTCGTTCCTGCTTCTACTCAGCCACACATTGCTAGAAATCTTGATCCTAGAGCTGAGTGTGTCATAGGACAGAGGACACCTAGGTCTTTTAAGAACACTACACATCAAATTCGTTTTCAACAATCGTATGTGTCTGAGCCTAGATTTGTACCCACTTGCCATCGCTATGGTGCTTTGGGTCATATTATGTCGAGGTGTCGTATGCGTGTGCGCAGGGAGAGAAATCAGGATATCCCTATTCGGGTTAATTCTCTTTCCAGTCAAGTTATTCAGCTGACTGAGATGATCTCTCAATTGACTAGGGCTACATCCACTGCTAGGAAGACATGGGTCAAGAAAGTTGATCTTGACCGTATGACAGTCACCAGTGCTTATGCACAACACTGATCTCATTTGTGGGAGTTTGCATGCATTGTCTATTACACTGGTGCATTTTGCATCTATCTCACACTTTGTATGCATTTATTTATTTTCGAGTTTTACTTTTCTTTTCAATAGCTATCTACTTTCTATTTGTCTTGTGTACTTGACATTTTTTTTGGTTGTGTGAGTTTTTTATTTGAAAAAGAAAAACCCAAAAACATTGAGAAAAGTTTTCGAAAAATGTTATTATTTTTGTTTGATTTGTTTTGTGGACTACTGCATTATGTGTGTGAAACTTGACAATACATATTGAGAATGAATATGCATTTATCTAATGAATAGTCCGTACTCCATCACTTGATTGTTGTTTTTTCTAGAGTATTTAGTATATGTCCAATCATGTATTCTTTGCACAGCACACACTATGACATTGTAAATAGGTCTTGACCGCATGTGTGAGACTTGGGATGGCTGTCAATTGTTAATAGGGTGACTCTGAACTTGAATTGACTAATTGTGTTAGACCTAAGGTCATGCATATACTTCCCTATTGATTAAAAAAAAAATTAGATGTGTGCTCATTACCTTAATGTTCTTCTTCGAGATTATTTGACTCTAGATATTAAGTTTGTGGAGTATCTCTATACCTGGCGCATATGGTCAACTGACTCGAGTTAATCAGCCAAAAGCTCACTACATGGTCATCTTAGTTGCTCAATGAACTAGAACCTGCACTTATGATGTAAAATAAAATGAGCCAAATAAAATATTGGTACAAAAACATGTTTATATTTATGGGGGAAAAAGAAAATTTTGTATCATGTCAAACGAGCTTTTAGTATAGGTCATAACGTGTTTAAAAGTTTGACTTATATAAGTAGATAATAGACCCATTGACAATGATTTTTGGCGTGTCCTTTCTCATAAAATTAAAGTTTGAAGTCTGATCTACTTGGAATTAGTGACACGTTACACACGTGAGTCACATATACAACTTACTCCGATTAAACTTGATCTATGTGTATGGGGCAACACATTTTATTAAATTCCACATATTTATATTCAACTACATTTTCTCGTTGATCAACATGTTGAAGTACGTGTCATATGTTTATTTGAAAAAAAAAATCGAGTGGTGTTAAAAATGAAAGTCTTGAAAAAAAAAGGGTGATATTTTTGTCATTTCTGGAAAACTATGTTTAAAAATGAATTTTTCAGATATTGGGTGCTATTTTTGACATTAGAGCTTTCGTTCGATTTACACTTGAATGTCGCTCGAACGACACTTTCAGATTTATTTCGCTTGAGCGAAGGTCATTTATAAGGCACGATTCTAGCCTCATTTTCACGCATTTTCATCCATTTTCTCTCCAACTTTGATCACCCGCCATCAAATTACTGTAATTTCTTTAATTTCAAGGCTTGGGCATTTAGTTTGGAAGTCATTAGCATCATTTACATCATCCAATTCCAACTTTTAGAAGGTAAATTCCTTCAAACCCTAGTTTTGGCTATTTTGGGGTTTCTTGATTTTCATGGATTCTTGCTTCAATTTTTCACATACATTCATACGATCCGGGTGTGTTAGCATTGCTAGATTGTATGTACATCAACGTGGTTCGTTTTTTGCAGGAAATTTGATGGTTTTGGACATCATATTGGATGAACTTCATTGAACTTGCTATCTTTGGCTTATATTGATCGATTTTGATGGAGATTAGGATATGTTTAGATGTTTGATATCATGTTTGTGAGTGTAGGATGTTGGCTGTTCATGGTTGTCACCAATTGTGCTTTGATTTGCATGACTTTACATTGCCCTTAACATGTTCAATGAAATGCCTCTTTGGTTTGATCGTATGATTTTGGCCATGATTTTGCACACAAGAGTCATATGTCATCCCACGAACACTTCTATGCATTCACATGTCAATTTGAAGTTGATTGGCGTTGAATTTCAATTTGGGTGAAATGTCACTCATATTGCACCTCCATTTAGACACCATTGCACCTCCGTCTAGACATCACTGCACCTCCATCCTGCAGTCACTACACTATGCCCATGCACTGCCCTATTTGACACTTTTGCATTGGTTTACAAGCATGTGGCATATGTTTACCTTGTTTTGCATTTCCTGACTTGATTTGCATTGGGTTATGTGTCCTGATACAATTTTGTATCGTTTTGCGTATTTGCTACACTTGCACATCATGTTCATGCATTTTCGTGCATTAGACTACATGGCCGCTCGTGTGGTCTACATTCTCTTTGTCGCATCTCTTGATATGTTCGTTCTGCAATCGTGTTCTAGATGCCGCCAAAGAGAGCCGGACAACCACGTCGTAGGCCAGTGGATCTACTTCCTATAGTCGGGCGCGTTTTATATCTTCCACTACTTTCGAGGTGTTTACTTCTCAGTTCTTACATCATCTAGTCTTCGTAGAGCGTGAGGTTATTTTAGCTGATTTATCCCTCGATATTGCTGCCATTTTCACTTCTCGGGGTTGGAAGTCTTTGTTGACTGGGTTGGTTCTCCCTCCTAGTCTATTGGTTCAGGAGTTTTTCGTGAACATCCATGAGATTTGCGATACCTCCTTTAGAGTCTATCTTAAAGGTCGTACTCTTAGTCTATCTCCTGATGTTTTGGCCAAGTCTCTTCATATTCGTCGGGTTCCTCGCCCAATCTTTCCTTATCTTTCTATTGAGACCGGTCCTTCTAATACTGTAGTATATTATACTTTGTTCGATACCCCATTGATAGGGGGTTCGACTATGGTCCGCACTGGATTGCTTTCGATCAAGCGACAAGTATTGTTGCACATTGTGTGCACAAACCTGTGGTCGTTCGTACACACTTCTTGTTTACCATATGATAGGGCTCGATTTCTATACGCCCTAGTTCATGGAGGCTCGATTGACTTTCATACTTTCATGTGTCAGAATATTCTTCGTACTTTTAGAGTCCCTAGTCGTAGGATATGTCTTCTTTATGCTTGCCTTATTCATCGGTTGGTCACCACCCTTGGCGTTGTTTTTCCCGTGGGTTCTTCATGTCGGATTGGTCATACCACTATTTCGCAGAGTCGATCACAAGGTACTTTATCTTCTACTCAGGTTGTGCCTACTGATCATGTAGTTCCAGCTAACCTTATTGGTGATCTTCTTTCCGCTGATCCGTCATCCATTCCACCTTGTGAGGGTCCGTCCACTTCTGACGTTCCTCCATCTATGTCTTCTTCCATCCATCCTACTTCTTCGACCGTTGATCCCATGGCCACCTTGATGGGTCAGATGTCTACTATGATAAGCTTGTAGGCTCGACTGTTTATAGAGGTGACTCAGATGAGGGCAGAGGTCACTGCCTTGTGTAGGGAGGTTGCGGATGTTCAGCGTGACTTGTGCTGGATGCGTGCACATTAGGACTATGAGAGTGATGCTATTGATGCCTCTAATGAGGATGGTGCTCTCGTAATGTAGTATATGGATCTTCATTATAGATTTTGCACTTTTTGACTATTGACTAGACATTAGGCTTACTTTTGATGTATTATCCATTTTTTGAACAGTTATCTAGTTCATTGATATATAAAATCTTTTTTTTGCTTGATCTATTCTATTCTTGGCATCCAGGGGGTTCAACTATGGTTTGCACTGGATCGTTTTCGACTGAGTGATGGGTATTGTTGCACATTGTGTGCACAAACCTGTGGCCGATCGCACACACTTCTTCTTTACCATCTGATATGGCTTGATTTCTATATGCCCTAGTTCATGGTGACTCGATTGACCTTCCTACTTTCCCGTGCCAGAATATTCTTCGTACTTTAAGAGTCCCCAGTCGTAGGATAGGTTTTCCTTATGCTAGCCTTATTCATTGGTTGGTCACCGCCCTTGGTGTTGTTTTTCCCGAGGGTTCTTCATGTTGGATTGGTATTACCACTGTTTCACAGAGTCAAACATATGCTACTTCATCTTCTACTCAGGCTACACTTACTGATCTATTAGTTCCAGCTGACCGTATTGGTGATCCTCTTTCTACCAATCCATCATCCATTCTACCTTGTGAGGCTCCATCCACTTCCGACGTTCATCCATCTACATCTTCTTACGTCCCTTTTGCATTTTTTACCATTGATCCCATGGCCGCCTTGATGGGCCAGATGTCTACTATGATCAGCCAGCAGGCTCGACTGCTTGCTGAGGTGACTCAGATGAGGGCAGAGGTCACTACCTTATATGGAGAGATTGCGGATGTTCATCGTCGCTTGCGCTAGATGCGTGCGTATTGGGACTATAGGAGTGATGCTACCGATGCCCCTGGTGAGGATGGTGGTCCCGCGACGTAGTATATGGATTTGCATTGTAGATTTTGCACTCTTTGACTATTGACTAGACATTAGGCTTACTTTTAATGTATTATCCATTTTTTGAACAGTTGTCTAGCTCATTGATATATAAAATATTTTTTTGCTTGATCTATTATATTCTTGGCATCCGTTTTTGTATTATTATGTGGTTTTGCTATCCTATTAGTAGGGGGTTCGACTGCGGTCCGCACCGGATCGTTTCCGACTGAGTGACATGAATTGTTGGGCATTGTGTGCACAAATCTGTGGCTGATCGCACACACTTCTTCTTTACCATCTGATAAGTCTCGACTTCTATACACCCTAGTTGATGGTGACTCGATTGACCTTCCTACTTTCATGTGCCAGAATATTCTTCGTACTTTTAGAGTCCCTGGTCATAGGATAGGTCTTCCTTATGATTGCCTTATTCATCGGTTGGTCACTGCCCTTAGTGTTGTTTTTCCCAAGGGTTCTTTATGTCGGATTGGTCGATCGATTGGTCATACCACTGTTTCACAGAGTCGATCACATGCTACTTCATCTTCTACTCAGGCTACGCCTACTGATCCTGTAGTGCCAGCTGACCCTATTGGTGATCTTCATTCTGCTAATCCGTTCTCCATTCCACCTTTTGATGCTCCGTCCACTTTCGACGTTCCTCCATCTACGTCTTCTTCCATCTCTCATACTTCTTCGATCGTTGATCCCATGGTTGTCTTGATGGGCTAGATGTCTACTATGATCAGCCAGTAGGCTCGACTGCTTGCAGAGGTGACTCAAACGAGGGCAGAGGTCACTACCTTGCGTAGGGAGGTTGCTGATGTTCAACGTCACTTGAGCTGGATGCATGCGTACTGGGACTATGAGAGTGATGCTACTAATGCTTCTAGTAAGGATGGTGCTCCCGCTACGTAGTATATGGATCTTCATTGTAGATTTTGTACTTTTTGACTATTGCCTAAACATTAGGCTTAATTTTGATATATTATTCATTTTTTTGCTTGATCTGTTTTGTTCTTGGCATCCATTTTTGTATTATTGTGTGATTTTGATCCGTCCCTTCGACATTTGTGACAAAAATGGAGAGATGATTTTATAGTAAGGGGGAGATCTAATCATACACATTTATTTGTTTAGAGCAGCTTGATATATATTGACACACATCATATGTCTTTTTAGGGGTCGTTGGGGGTGAGACATAGATACTGTATAGACATATTATACTTTAAACTTGGTTTGATCATTTGTATACGTCTTTGTCTTTAGGAGTCGTTGGGATGAGACATCGATACATTTTTTGCATTTGACTTTGATATACATTTGCATTGATTATTGTTATGTTATATTTCAGAGGGATCGTATGGGTGAGATATAGATACATTTCCTACTACTTTAACACTTAGAGCTTGCAGTAGTGGTATTACATTGGCATTGCATATCATGCACTAAGAGGGAGCATGCACATTGTAATTGTGTTGCATTTTATGCATGGCTGTTTGAGTTTTTCTTGATGTTTTATGGTATTAATGTGGTTATGGTGTCTTGTTTAACATTAATAGTGCATCTCAAACTAGCTTGCTTATTTCACTGATTATGCTTCTAAGTACTTTATTACTTATTTTCTGTATCACGTGCTTTTACTCTTGTATGTGAGTTTTTGATTTCAGGATACAGGTTTAACAGAGTAGAAGCTGCATTCAGTTGGTTTAGTTGGACTTGGGTAGTTTTGATAGGTTTTTATTTGTTTTGTATTGTGTTTTGTTACAGAATGCGAAATGGGGAGTTAGGTTTATATTTTGTATTGGCAATTCTGTGAACAAATTGATCAATTTGAACAATTATAAAAGTTTAGGGACTGAATTGTAAAGTTTCATAGTTGGTAGGTTAGGTTACGGTTCGGGATTCCATGTTTGAAACAAGAAGGGTTCACGCCGATTTTTCGCTAGCTACTCGCCGGAGTACTGCTCGAGCGGATGGAACAGAGACTACCTCGCTTGACTTTCGCCCCACTGTCGCTCGAGCGAAGCTGCCTTCTCGCTCGAGTGACGTATTTTACGACCAGACCTAATTTCTATTTTCGAGATTTTTACTTGGCCCATACAACATATTTTGTCCAACATATAAATTCTGGCGACGTTTTCTGCTGTGAAGAGGTTGAACACATTACATTCTTGAAAGAATTCATGCTTCATCACATTCAAAGTTCAGTCCTTCTATTGTTTATGCGCCAAACCTTGTGAAAATATCAAAGAGCCAAATCAAACGCTGAATTGTATTCTTCGCTTGGATCTGTAGCTAAAGATCAAGTAAGAACTGAAGAATGAGTTCTTTGGGAAAATCTACAGGAGATAAGTTGCATAAAGAGTCAAGATTGGAGTTCGTGTGCCCATTCCAGGAGGACTGCTTACAAAGAAGAACCGAGATTTGTGTTCGTGTCCACATTTTAGGAGAGCTGCTTCACACTTCAGACAAGGGATCAGAAAGCTTGTGTCATCAACTTTGTTGGCGGAGTTAATTGACAGTTTATAATGGATCTTTGACTAACAAAGCGCTCAATTTTTATCCCACATTGGGTTTTTCCGTGAACAATTCTGTGTTGTTTACTGTTCTATTTATTGTTTTGATATTGCAGCGATATTTAAAGATGGACTTAATTGGATTATTTGAGTAATCACCTAGACATAATTAACTTGTGACATGTTGCTAGTTAATTAATTTTGTTTATTCTGCATTTACACCTAATTACCCTCCTCTAAGGCTCCGTTTGATTGGCGATATTTTCCCTGGAAGTAGGAAAATACTTCCACTTTTTAACTGTTTGATATGCTAAATTTTCTACGGAAAATGTTTTCCTCCCTTTTTCTAGGTACAACCCTTTAATGCACGAATGGTGGAAAATGTTTTCCAACCTTTTATGTGAGAAAACATTTTCCAACTTTTTTTTTTAGCAATGGCAACCAATTCTATCAACCATTGTAAAAAAGATTTTCATTTTTGTTGACAATTTCTATGCAAAACAAAGTCAAACGAATATGGTAATTTTTTCTAATTGTTTTAATTTTTTTTTTTTACTTTTTGGTAATTGGAACAAATTCTTAACCCAATAGTAGAAAATATTATCACTTTAATGGACAATTTCCATAAAAAAGGAAGTCAAACGGATTTCAAACTTTTAACATTTTCCATGAAAAATTATATCAATCAAACACATTTAATTACAATTCCCCGTAAAATAAATTCTAGGCAAATATTTTCCTTGGAATTCGTTTTCTTTCCACCATATTTTTCATGGTGCAATCAAACGGACCCTAAGTGTAGTTGGGTCGAATCTCGCGTTTCTCAGGTACAATTCGACTTGTTATTTCTCTTGCAATTTTGAAGGACTGGACGATCCATCAACTAGATGTGTAATATTTTTTTGCTTGGTGTTTAAGTAAAGAAGTTTTGCTAAACAGCCTCCTCGTATAAACCATAGGGCAATGAGCAAAAAGTGTATAAGTTGAAAAGGGTTTTGTATGGACTTAAACGACCTCCATGACCTTGGTACAGTTGTGTAGAGTCCTATATTGTGACACAAAGACTCAGAAAGGTGGCCATAAGAATATACATTGTTCATGAACGATGACTTTTGATCAATTGATAGATTTTTGGATAGAAATCCTTAGAGATCCTTCGAGCGTACATTAATTAAAAAGTTTGGGGTGTTTGTGCTAAAATTAGAATGTTTGGTACCTGGCAGTAGGGGTGTAAGCGGTCCGATTTTTGCGATTTTTGACAAATTTTCAAACCAAACCGTTTAAACCGGTTTGAGAAAAACCCAAACCTAAACCAAACCATTTTGAACGGTTTGAAAAAAACTCAAACCTAAACTTAACGGTTTGGTCCGATTTTAAACCACCGGTTTCACCGTATATTTTTTTGTCCGTCTACTTTTATGACATTAATTCATTGAATTCAATATATATATTTATATCTTACTAACAATAAATCTAAAACAAATTAAATATATCTACTACAAATTTAAATATCAACTAAATCAAAGTGAAATCACAATAAAATAAAATATAATTTTTTGTTTGCCATTTTAGGCTAAGACGTTACGATAACGTTATAATACAAGTCTATTAAACTAAATATAAAACCAAAAAAATATAATAATGTTTAACAAGACCTCGTGATCATAATATCTGAAAAACAAAACTACTGATTAAACAGAAAGAATAACCAACCATAATAATAAATCAATTGTTTATAATATCTAAACATAACAATTACACAAGTTTGCCGTTATATTTTTTTACGAATTCAGTTTCTCACATTTACTCAAACACCAATTGTTGTCACACATGATTCAGTCTCCATTGTCAAACAAATGCATTCGTTATATCATCATAGTATTGGATACTAGATAGATAAAAGAATCTTTAAAAATATGGTAATAGAAAATATAAACCACATGCCACAACTTTCATTGAATCATCAACTGCTTCCACTTCATCTAAATATTGACACAGCACTATATGTTCATTTTTAATTTGCAACAAATTCTTTCCGCATATACAAACATCAACCATCCTTGCACCTAATAAACTCCTAAAGGAATCAAGTATCTGACCTCCATTTGAGAATGCAGATTGAAGCAATTGTAGAAATTTGAATTCTAAAGAGGAAAATGGTTTTTGATAGATTATGTTAATTTTGAGATTATTAGATATAAATTATGATTATTTAGTAATAATAATATATATGTAATAGAAAATTATAAATTGACAAAAATATATACAAATGACAAAATTATTGAATTTTACATATTTGGATGAATTTTTAAAAAAAAATTATTTTTTTTATTTTTTTATTTGTATATATTTTTTCACCGGTTCGGTTTGGTTTCAAACCGCAATTAAAATTCTCAAACCTAAACCAAACCGTTTTTGACCTGTTTGGTTTGGTTCAAAATCATTTCGTTGACGGGTCCACGTGGCACCAAATCGACGGTTTCAATTCGATTTTCCGGTTTGACGATTTTTGCTTACAGCCCTACCTGGCAGCACATTTTTGAAAGATTTGAAGTTTGTACTGCAAATTTCCTTAAATTTAATAATGACGAATATATACTCAAATAATTTTCATAATAAGATACTAAGAATATATATACATTGATGCCTTTGAAATCTTAATTAAAACAAGAATCATGTTACAAAAATAAAAGGATTCTAAGAGATTCTCAATTTTATTTATGGAATTTCTATTATATTTCTGTGATAACATATAATCAAATGGTGGATTACATCAACCGAGTCCCCAACAAATTCAGCACAGTATAAATATAGGCATTTCTGCCTGTTCAAGAAGGTGCAAAACATTTGTTAAGGAAAATGGCTACTATGAAGAACATCTCAGTTGTCCTCGTCCTCTTCTTAGTTCTTTGCATGGGTTTGTCATGTCTTTATTATTTACATTTAGGGTTTAGTTTTATTATAGTGCAAACTACTCAATTTTATTTATTATCGACTGCAGGTTGCAAGGATGTAGTTGGAGAAAGATGTTGTAAAAATTTCCACAGTATGGGTAAGTGCATAAA
The DNA here is from genome assembly GCA_019097785.1 of Fraxinus excelsior. NCBI lineage: Eukaryota > Viridiplantae > Streptophyta > Magnoliopsida > Lamiales > Oleaceae > Fraxinus > Fraxinus excelsior. The sequence continues at coordinate 35,566,320 of CM032626.1, read as the reverse complement.
AGGCCAAGATGACACTCCTGAATTGAATGGAAAATGCTGGTCCTTTTGTACCCAAGAGTGTAGAGGAGGCTTCTGCAAAAAAGTTGGAAATGACCACGTTTGCCATTGTTATTGCTAATTGTGTTTGTTTGAAATGAAATAAATAAATAAATAAAAATTCTTCCTTTATGTTTTCTGCTACATTTTTTTTACATTGGTGCATTTCATGTCACTTTTCTTTGGGCATCTTAGAACTAAATAATACTTATTTGACATAGAAATCAAACATGTCTTGATCACATGATTCTTTTGTTTCTAATTCTCAATTGCATTTAAAATATGCAACAAGACTTTAAACCCCTAGAAAATTAATTTTTGAGAGAAACATTAAAAACTATGAAAAATAGAAAATCTGTGGGGTTCGTGGCCCGACCTCTTTAATGTCTTTAAATCATTTTGCAACGAATTATGTTAGAGAAATGTTATTCATCCCCATTGGAATTACAAACACAGTTTAGGTGGCGTTAATGTGACATTAAATGATAGGAGAAATTAAATAAATTTCACCTTTCATTTAACTTATCATTTAGAGCCACCTGTTTGTAAACACACTGAAAATGAATAACATTACTCATTATGTTATCAATCGCGCTACACTACCCAAGTGCATTGACAAAGTTGGGTTACTAAATGACGTGGCGCCAATTAGAAAAAAAAGGAAGGTAAAATTTGAAATGAAATGAAACACGTTCTCTCTCTCCCTCTCTTCGATTATCGTCCCAACTCCCTTCCTCTGCCTCCTCGTTCTCTTTCTCCCTCTTCAATCGATTTCCCAAATAACCGAGATGGAAGGTAGCCCAGTACAGCCGAACACTTCCCAAAGCAAGAACAGTCGGCAGGCACTCAGCTCCGGCAGTCTCCGCACATACGGCATCAACATTTTTCCCCCGAACAAAATACCGTCTGTTGCCTTCAATAACCGTTAACGTACAAGGCCCAGAGGTATGTGTAATTGATCTTTATTTGCTGGTTTATGCTCGATTTTGAAGCAAGTGTTGTGAAATAGAGAATGGGTTTTGTCCTGGTAATTTTGAGTTTCAACTTGCGTTGTTGAGAAATTTGGAACTGTCCGTGTTTGGGTTTTGACTTGCATTTTCAAATTACATTGTTTGGGTTTCAGTTTGAGTTCGTCTACACTGACCTTCATTTTGAAGAATGGGGTTTACTTTGTTGGGAATCTTCTTAATCATGCACAGCGGAATTAGAACAAATTTCGATTCCCAAACGAGGATCTGCTTTATGTTTAGATAGAAACTGTGATAGAAATAATACCTTTGATGAATTCTGCAAACTCTTTTGCTGATTCACGAACTCCAATGATCACGATCTACAATCCAAGCTGTCCAATTGTCCAGCCTCCAATGGTGATCCACACAGAGAATAAGAATGACGGCTAGTGTTTTCTTTTCTCGTGCTAGCAAGAATAATGCAAATTTCATTAGGTTTTTCAAAACCTAGCAGCCTTAATATAAGTCCAAACGGGCTGGCTCATCTATTAACTTAACCCGGTCCAACATTTCATTAATCAAATTAATCAAATCCGGTCCATGAATTAATTAATCCAATTAATTAATTCGGGTCTATTAATAAGCAGCCCAATTAATTAATTATCCAACACTTGTCAATTAATTAATTGATAAATCTCATTCTTCTGATTCTCTTTTGTGTGTGACCCATTAGGTTCCCGATCACGATGTCTAACTACGTGAATTATTATTTTGATCTAATCAAAATTGATAAATTAAAATACCCCTTTTAATTTATCATCAATTCACATTCGTCGTCCCAAATTGACATCTAGCAATGTGTCGGGCAATACATGTGACGGAAAATGTCACGTGGCATGACAAAATCAAACTTGTTCGTTTACCGTGAAACTATAATCCCTTCGTCAATATGATCCGATCAATTACGAGATATGGACGTGTGTCAATCTCAATTATCGATCATATCTTTTATCCTACTGTTAAGTCAATGTAAGTCGAAAACTCTTTCCGACTTATGAGTTCACTTTGGCCAATGATTTCATTATCAACTTAACTGGATGAAATGTAGATCATAATCTCTTACTATCTAAGAGTGACGAATCCTCTATTGATCATTCACAACCTTCATATGATTCTTGACATACCCGAACGATGCCGTATTAACGACTCTTGACAGAACAACATCTGACATCACCAAAACATGACTGTCCTCACATAAGACACTATGATGACCTCAAGTCAAAGGACCAATTCCACTACCGAATGTTAGAGATTAACCACTGACACTCAAATAGTTTTCCACGTGGAATCTCTCAGCGGGTCTCCAATGTTTTGTTCTATAACAAAACATTCACGTGTTCATTCAAGTGTCTCCACACTTTAGCTTGTAAGATCAACTACTTATTTCATAAGTAAGAAATGCCACACGTGATGGTCTATCCATAATAACGATATCTGTATCTCGTTATTACATACGACCACGGACGATTTAAGATTCAGTCATATGTAATTTGTATCTCACAATCACAACTCCTTGTGATTAACAAATCATCAAGATTTAAATCTACGGATTCTATTATTTAATTAATTAGAATATTAATTGAATTAAATAATAGATCTTGCCATAAATATGCATCGGTTATATATACATTAAAAGTGCTTATGTCCAAAATTGATTGGACCTAGGGCATAACACTTACATACTTGCCCAGATCTTCTGTTAATTTGAGTTTGGGTTTACTTATCCTGGTAATAATTTGGGTTTACGTATCCTGGTAATTTCGAGTTTGGGTTTCAGTTTCAGTGCATCTACACTAACCTGCGTTGTAAGAAGATTTTCCCAGATCTTCTTCATTAACAGTTTAAGATTACATTATCCTTCTCAGAACTTGCGTTCGGTGTTTGGAACTTATTTGTTTGGGATTCAGTTTCTGTGCGTCGAGCGTGTCTTGCGTTTTTCAGAAATTGAATTCTAAGTTTAGAGTTTCGGCAATTGTTCAGTTGTTTGGCCTCTATTATTGCTTAAATTTACAGCTTCATGTGTTTTGATACGGCAGAATGCCGGGAAAGAACTCCGGAGCTGGCTGTAGGGGTGTTGGTCACTTCTTTGGTGATTGCCCTATTAAACGCCGATGCCCAGATTGTGCCCAATCTCCGTGAATGTGAGCATTAGCCGCCCTAAACCACTTGCTGAACGAGAAACGAAGGGGAAGGACACGGCATAGTATACTAGGTTAATTATGTCTTTTTGCGCTGATGGAGTTAAAGAAGCAGTCGGATGTTGTAATTCTCTCATGTCATGTACATTGTCTGTTTTCCACCCATGAATGAACTGAATCCTAGTTTTTCTTGAAACACATGGTTTATCTTCTGCTTGGAAGGAATCATTTCTGCGTCACAAAATCTAGGCAGTTATATTCTTCTTTGTTTCGTTTGTTTGCGTGGCTTCTTGTCTGAAGATAAGTGTGGAATTTGTAGTGCAAGCATGAAACAAAATAAGAAAATTAAACAGGGAAAAGACATTGCCGAATGGTTTGAGTATAAACAGCTTATAAACAGATAAATACATTGTATATGATCCTGAAGCTTTCTTCTGACAAGAGCCATAAACTTATCAAAAGTAAACCCAGAAAGTTTACATTCCTAATTCCAAAAGCAATTGTGTAACCATCCCTTGAATCATCTTCAAACTTCAGGGCTTCTGCTTCTCCTTCCACCCAAAACGAGAGATCTATTATCTCCAAGACCTGCAAGTATCAAAAGACAATGCTACTTTCAATCATGAACATCTAGCATGGCTCTATTTTAGACACCATATACTTTCCAAGATCCCAGAAGCAACATCCCCTGAAAAATTAAAAGGACCATTTTACTCAAGATGAGACTATGCCAATGAAAAAGGCTTCGGCGCCAAGGGCGGACGCAGAAGATTTTTGTTAGGGGGGCACACTCGAACTTGCAAAGAAGTTGGGATAAATTTTACACTCGAAAATTTACATAAAAAAAAAAGATCCTATCCCATATAATTTTGCATCCGAAAATTTACATGGGATATGACTTTTTCGGATGTAAAATTTCGAAAATTTTTTATGTCATGTTCCATATAAAGTTTCCTAATAAATGATGAAAATTACATTGAAGTGTATCGCAAAAATAGTAAATTTTAATGAAAAAATTGATTTTTTTTGAAAAAATGCGAATTAGACGTTTTTCTTTAAGACTTACGTTTAACATATTTGGGTAATTGGCGCAAAACGTTCCTACCTATGACGGTTATTGTGGAAAACGTCCCTACGTTCGATTTTTTGGTGCAGAACGTCCCTACCTTTGCATTTTCTTGCGCAAAACGTCCTTTTGACCCGTTTTTAACATAAAATGACCATTATACCCTCTTATATAAATAAAACAAAAAAGAAAAGAAAAATAAAGAATAAATTGTAATCTAGTCCAAAACATTTTTAAATGTGCAAATCAATCCAAATAAATTATTAAAATATTAAAAATAATCAAAAATAAAAATAAAAACTTTTTTCTCCTATCCCCATTTCTTGTCTCGCCCTTTCTTTCCCCGTCTCCTTTTCCACCTCGACGGAAAAGTTTTTATTTTTATTTTTGATTTTTGATTATTTTTATAATTTATTTGGATTGATTTGCACTTTTAAAAATGTTTTGGACTAGATTGCAATTTATTCTTTATTTTTCTTTTCTTTTTTTTTTGTTTTATTTATATAAGGGGGTATAATGGTCATTTTATGTTAAAAACGGGTCAAAAGGACGTTTTGCGCAAGAAAATGCAAAGGTAGGGACGTTCTACACCAAAAAATCGAACGTATGGACGTTTTCCACAACAACCGTCATAGATAGGGACGTTTTGCGCCAATTACCCTATTTTTAACTATTTTCGATATCTATTTGGACTATTCGATATATCCATAATGTAGTTATCGAAATAAGCTTTGAGATTACATAAGCAATTTGTAGATTTGATTAGCATACAATCGTCGGTAAATTTTTAAAATTAGCATGTTATCGAAATTCAATTTATTATGATTTTGCCCCTTTTTGGTGGAAATTAAAATCAAATTTGTAGTAAATTTTGATAAAAGTTAAAACATTTATGGATTCTATGAAATATATTATTAAAATTTAGATTTCAATCAATACCAAACACGAAAAAAAAAAAAAAAAAAAAAAAAAAAAAACTCAAAAGTTAGGGGGGCACGTGCCCCCCCCCAGGACCCCCCCGTGTCCGCCCCAATCGGCGCTGTAAGGAATATAGCTTGATGGTGCATGCGAAGAAAACAAAACATTCACTTTGAAAATAAACAATGGATGATTTTCTAGCTCAAGCTAGAATCACAATATTGAAGCATAATTACACCAAATGACATTCAAATATCCCAAATTCTGCATAATGACACCAAATGAAACCCAGAAAGTTATACATCATGTCCTATTACACAAGGCAAGAAAGTTACAACTTCATATAAGCCTCACAGAGATCGGAACTGTAGAGTTTCCATCTTCCATTGCCCACGAATGAGGAAAAAAAAATGAGAAAAGAGATTAATCAACAATGTAGATGTTATAATGTCAGTATCGTGCTTGAAGAGCTTCTAATCGCCTGGAAGTTCTATTCGACGGGAAGTCGCCGATCGGAGCTGGAAAAGGTATAGCGCGATCGGATTTCCCAATTTCCTCTTTGCCGTCCTCAGTTTCCCTCTCCTTCAGACAAAGACGAATAAAGAAAGAATAATGGTTAGTCAAGAGAGAGAGAATGGGTCTTGCAAGAAATGGGTCAGAACAAATTTTTAATCTCAGCCGTCCATTGCTGTTCAATCTCAGCCCTACACCTCACTTTGTCATCAACTATCGTCATCCATCTTGGTTAAATCAGATGATTCTTTTGTTTCTAATTCCCAATTGCATTTAAAATATGCAACAAGACTTTAAACCCCTAGAAAATTAATTTTTGAGAGAAACATTAAAAACTATGAAAAATAGAAAATCTGTCGGGTTCGTGGCCCAACCTCTTTAATGTCTTTAAATCATTTTGCAACGAATTATGTTATTTATCAGCAGTGATGATATATTTAGATGATCTCATGACTAATAATCAGTAAATAATGCTCATGAATGGTAATACTTAATGAAGAACACAAAATAATAATAGGAATTTAAACTTAAAAACAAAAATGGGAAATAATTAGTAATGATCCCACATATCTTAAATGAACAACGTTACCGGCAATAGCAAGTTCTTGAAGAAGGGTCTCAACCGTTGTTCATTAAAACCATTCAATCATGTGGATGTTCAATATTCATCTCTCTGCGAAATAAAGATCATAAACAATAAAAAGTTCCTTCTTATGTGAATCTAAGCTTTCTTGGATGCAAATCAAATCTTGAATTATAGAGCGAGATTTTTTTAAGATAGAGATGAAACGGTGTGCAAATGAATTTTTTTTTTATAATAAAAATCTCTCGATAATAGATGTATTTTGAACAAACCTCGACTAATGGATTCCAATAATAGAATTAATGGCCACTAAGGAATTGGCTACCTCGACCATTGCATGAACCTACAACATTGACACCACGACAAGTCCAAAACTAGATATATAGCTCAACTGATCTATCGACCCAGACTACTTTTGAATGGCTCGATCACGTGGTTGAGCTCCGACGTCTCTGCCCAAGCACGATAAAGGTGTTGGCTAGGGAAGTCGTCACCTAAGCTCAAATAGGGTTGTCGAGCTTGAGCACGACCACCTTACTTCTGACACCTCTCGTCCGAACTTGATTAACATGTCATGCGGTCTGCTGGCTTTCTTTCCCGAGTCGAACTATAACATCTCCTCCCCACCTTAACAACCTGATCGAGCTTGGCTACCCATATCCACTTAGCTTGTCTAAGCACCAATCGCCAATTAAAGTGGTATGACTTAGCCTCACCTAAACTCAAAATGCAAATCAAAGTGATGAGCCTCGTCCTAGAGTAAGCTTAGAGCAAACCAAAATGGTAAGACAATAAATTTGTAAGGGACCTAAATTTTCCAAACGCCTAGTTGCACCCAGGTTTTTTTTTATTTTTCAGTACAGTATTTTATAATTTTATATGTTTGGTAGGTATTATTTTAATTATGAAATGATTTTTATATTGATTAAAAATTTAAATAATATTAAAATAAGAAAACACTTTCTTACACCTAGGCCTCGCCTAATCCGAAATTTGGCCTCCATGCCTCATCACACTTTATACTTTTTAGAACACTGATCTTTAGAGCTTATTTTTACACATTGACTCTTTAAAATAAAGAATATTTTGTGTTTCACTCGAGCAAAAATTTAGAGTTGGGTCCAAAGTGGGCTTTTGAGGTTGGCTAAATCTTTTTAAGTTTGATTTTATTAAGTGAAAAAATGAAATGAATTTTAGATGAAATAACATTAAATACGTGCTTTTAAATTTCAAACTTACTTTCTTCTTCTTCTCTTTTTGGGAGAATCGCAGTAAGTACCAAACCTTTCATTTAATAGCAAATTTGACCCAAACATTTCATTTGTGTTATCGTAAGTACCAAACCTTTAAAAAATTCGCAGCTCAAGTCCAAAATAATGGCTTCCGTTAGTTTGACTCTTAAAATCATCATTTGACCCCAAAAATTAAAATTTTAATAATTTTTACCATATTAATTTCAATAATTTATACCAAATAAGACAAGGGCATTTTAGACATAACACATTTTTCCTATTAAATCAAATATTAAAAAAAAAACCACAATCCCCACCCCATCTCCTTCACGACTTCACCAACCTCCTTTCTCCAAAACCAAAACTAAAACCAAAACCAACCCAATTGTTGGCCACCACCGCCATCGCTGGCACCATTGATGGTGGCACAATGGTGGTGATGGTGGCACGATGATTGGTGGTTGTAGTGTAGGGGTTGTCGTTAATGGCATTCGAGTGGGTGATTTTTGGCGGAGATAGGAGGCGATGGTGGTGGTATGAAGGCTTGATTTTGAGAATGGTGGATGTATATACGTGCGGTGATTGTGTTACAATAAATATTATAAAAGGTGGTGCCGACGATAGTGGTGTAACAATAAATGTTACCCATGAAAATAGGCAGCAAGATATGTGTAAAATACCATGTTATAAGTGATGGTGGTGGAGTGGTGAAATGTTTGTAATATGATCAAAATTTATTGATTTTTTTTAAAAAAAAGTATTTTAAGAATAAAAAAGGTTTATGGAATTTGTAAAATTTTTAAAGGTAATTGTGTATTGTTCCCTTAATTTTATGTATTGAAAACAAGGGGAAAAAATTGTTCGAAATTTGGGGGGGACTATAGTCAAATTAGCCTCCACAAAGGTCCACCTTTGGTTATGCATCGTTTCTCGCTTTACATCTATTCTTACTGTAATAATATTGACCTCGAATCCCTCCAAAACCGAGCTCAGTTACACCAAATCAACACCACAATCTACAACCAAAAACCTCAACCTCACGCCCCAATCCCAGTTGCTCCGGTTTTGCCCACCAAGGACAAGGTGTGGATAGTAAGGCAGCCTCAAGAAATAGCCACAAAAGCTAGAGGAGAAGAAGAAACCAAGGTAAGCACAAAGCAAGACCCGAGAGCACAAAGCCGCGCTCCTCTCTCAAAAACTCACGGCTCCTACTTCTTTCACACACTCAACAACAGTAAGAGACAACCAATTAAACAGGTTAAGGAAAGATATGGGCTTTAGGTCAAATAGTAGGGCTAAATAACAAAGGGGATAAGTGGGCTAACAACCAAATCAAGCCATCCAAGGGATTGGGTTGGGCCATGAGCAGTACCAATAAATTGGGCTACTTCAAATGGCCCAATAATAGGTTGGAGGAATGGTTCATTCGATTGTGATGTCGACATTTCACTTCACTCATCGGTCGAGACCTATGAAGTATAATTCTACAAAACCGATTTAATATCATCGCTCGGATTTATTGGGTATCAAAACCCAACAATTACTATAGTCTACTATTTTTACAAAGTTTGATCTTACAGAATGATCAAAATACATTTCACAGACCTCAGTTTCAATGATAGATTAGTTGTGTAAACACGGATATACAATGTCAATTCATTATTGTTCGGTTATCAATTTGGCAAAAATATTTTAATTTAATAATGATGGACAAGTGTACTTGGGTAATTTCCCTAATTAGAAGCCCAGAATATGTAATCAAATACCAAGAATATATATATCTGATGCCATTTGTTAAGACTTTTATTTAGAAAGATTTAATAAAAATTAGAGCTACGCCTTGCGAATAGAAAAACATAACAATTTAATTAATTGATTACATTAGGTATACAATCAAATTATCTTCATATTTTTAGTAACAAAATATATGGCCAATTACATAATTTCGGACACAAGGAAATCACCACAGTATAAATTGTTAGGAAAAATACAAAAAGGAAACTAGAAATACTGTCGGAATTGTATGAATAAAATAATGAAAGGAAACATTACAATAAAAAGAGTAACAATAAAATTATAGAAAATAGGTGTTGAGGTAGTATCGGTATTGAAAGGAATCGAGGCCTGTGTTGCATACAGTTTTCTTAAAATAAATTTGTCCCCACTGTGGTGCAAAAAGATTAAAGACGTCTATCTCCCAAAATACAACAATTGAAAGTAGTTGACTAATATCTCGTCACTGTTTTAGACGAACTAAGAATCCTTACAATTCTATCACCAAACTAGAACAAAAAATTAAACTATCTAAGTTAGTAAAAACTAAACTCTTGAAACAAAGAGAAGAGAGAAATTTAGAGTGAAGAATGAATTCTCATTTTTTTTTTTGTTGTGTAAAATAAGGTAAAGAACACCTCCTTATATAGTACTAGGATGAGGGATGTTTCAAATTCTTAATTAATTGTGTACATGGTGATAGAATTCAATGGTCGAAACCTGCATAGGATAGGTAGGTATTACCCTTTGAACCTTCCATTGTGCAAGTATGTTTACTTTACTAACTGATTAGTAGACGGTGATGTTCTGCACTATTTTGCCATTTGTTTAAACAATGACACACACCACATGGGCTTCTTCCTAACACAACTCAATTATAATAGTTATATTCATTTTGGCCATGAATATTTCTTTGATTCTGTGAGAGTTTCTAAAAATTGAACCCCACACAATTCTTTTAGAAGCGGTCACACTTCTCTCTTACATAAGTGATTTCTTATTACAAATAACCCGCATTGCTTCAATTTTCGACGCTTAAGAATTATTAAAAACCTATTATTTATCCTTCATCCTTACATGCATCACTGTTACATCATAAAAATGGACATAAAATCATATCCTCCATCGTGATTTAATTAAATCTTTACAATTAGGTTGTATCTAGATCTTGGGATCTCCAGTCAACTATGCTGAGTTTCCTTTGTATTAAGTCATTCGTTCAAGGGTTTAAGTCACACTCCTGTCGATAATTCTCCAACTAACTTTCTATTTAACCGTTTGATTAGTGAATTCTCAATGTTATCCTTTGACCTTGCATAGGCAATTGAAATAACTCCAGTTGAGAATAGTTGCCTTAGGGTATTATGTCTAGGACGCATATGTTTAGACTTACCATTATACATGTTATTATATGCCCTTTCAATCGCTATTTGGCTTTCACAATATATGCAAATTACGTCACAGGGTTAGACGATCTCAGAATATCCTCTAAGAAGTTACGTAACCACTCATCCTCTTCATCACATTTATCAAGAGCCATTCCATGATAGATCTGATTATAACTGTTTATTTAGAGGATTTTTATAATATAGTTGCACCTCTCAACGTGAACACAAATCCACTAATGAACTTTGAGTCTTTTATATCAGATATCCAATTAGCACACTATATCCTTCAATGACTGGTATAGTGCAGTCCATAGATACAAGTCTATGTTAAGTACCTTAGTACCTGACAAATGTATTTAGTACACTTATCTAAGCCATTAAATTAGAGCTTTTGTTTGTGATCTGGATGAGTTATAGTTTGTGTTAACTATGTTTTTAGGTCGAACTTAATGCAAATAGATGGATTTGGAAGAAAATAATGAAAAACGTGCGAAAACGAAGGAAATTCAAAGTTTTGGGACCAAAGTGTAAACATTCAATAGTTGATCCGAACCATAAAATGATGATTGAAGATCATAAATGATCAATTGGATGGAACTGGAGGTCAAATGAGTGAAATATAGTGGAAGCATTTTCACAAATCAATTTTCAGCCGAAGAAGTTATGTTTCGTGTTTTTAGCCTCAACTTGAGACCCATTTTTCAGATAGCAAACATTCGAATTGGAAATATTGTATCTCTAATGGAATTGTATCCCTTTGAATTATTTTTTCAATACATTTTGAATTACTTAAATCGAATAGCTCTAAAGAACATTATGGCCAAAATACTGAGAACTGCTCAGAGACGAACCGAAGCGAACTTGCGTGCGCACACGATATCCTATTTTCCCCAACCCGATAGCCATTTGCCTCAATGGCGTGCGCAGGGATGGTAAAATAGCTCGTTGGCTCGTGGCTAGGTGGGGTCGAGCCCCATTTTGGGATGTTGGCTCGAGCATGGCCAACCCTTGAACCTAAAAAAAACTTGCATGCCACTTATTTTTTAAAATTGTTTTATTTTTAATTTTAATTTTAGCTGTAATTTTTTATATGTTAATATTTAATTATTATTTATAATACGTATAAATTGCATAAATTTTAAATACTCTAAAAAATCTTAGATTAGTAACAAATTTAAAAAAATCGAGTCGGCTCGGCTCGTAGGGCCCGAGCCGAAAGCTCGGGTCGATATTAAATTTTTGGTCGAACTTTTGTTCAGCTCAACTCGACTTGAGCCAAAAAAAGCTCGAAGTATTTTTACTTGAGCTGAGCCAAAGCAAAAAGTTTCGGCTTGCGCTCGGCTCAGCTCATTAACACCCTTGGACGCGCATGCAATGGTTATGTCTATGCGCGCGCGAGCCATTTCTGGGCCTAAACAGCCCAAACTTCCTAATTTGATATAAATTCTTACGGAAATTAAATTCAACCTATTATTTAACCTACAAGAGGTAGCGAGAGCGGGACAGAACATATCAAAACCTTATTTTTTTCACCACAAAGAGGCTAGCATAAGATTCAAAGACAATTATCATAAGAGATTGAAGATTCAAAGTCCGGGTTGAATATTAATGAAGAAAAAATTGATTTCACTTTCCATTCATTATTTTCAATTTTGGGAGGTGTTTTTCCAAATCATTTTGTGCAATTTACGTAACATGTTAGGTTAATTATTTTCATGTATTGAATGAAGATGAAATATTTTATTATTTATTTTTATATAAGACAAGTAGTTAACTAAATTCTTGTTTTTCTTGATTAGTTTTGCATGCATAATTTTATTATTTGATTACTTGATCACCAATTAAATATATAGTTACTTGTTGTAGTGCTGAGAGACTTACAATAGGTCTAGAACACTGCTTGATTAACATATGTGCAATAGATATTAGGAATAATGTTTATCATGTGTTAAATCTTTGATATAATCGTGAAATTGAATGCATTCTATTCATTCGGATTCGGATTAGGAATAGATTCAGATCGTGACTAGAATATGTTTAATTTGTCTTGAAAAAAAGAATTAACCACAATAGAATTATCGGTTGTCAAGAATGCATAAACGATACTAGCTATGTAATTGAGAATTAAAATAAATAATAATAGTTGGATTCGTAATCCAATACATTCATTCTTTATACATATAACATTCGAATTTTACAAGTATTTGTATATTAATTACAAATCACAAATCTCTTTTGTTCGATTACTTTGAATCTGATTAGAAACTAATACATTTGAATTGAATTTATTTCATATGAGACGATAACTCTTAACTCATCACATATTACTTGTCAACGATCTCGTAGCTTGCGGGTTTCACATGAACAGGTTTTTGGCACAATTCTCTTTTGTTAGCTAACTTTAAATCTGATTAAAAAACTAGTATACTTGAATTGAATTTATTCGCTGTGAGACAATAACTCTTAACCAATCACGTATTACTTGTCAACGATTTCATACATTTACAAGCTTCGTATGAAGATGATTTTAAAACTTCAATAGAGTGGCAACGTATATTAAATCTGAAGATGCAGGAGGTTGTGAGGGCAGAAGTACTGTTGTTGTACACATGGTGGTCTTGCTTGAAAATTTTCCCTTTATCATTTACTTTGAAGAAATTTGGATTATTCCTCTACCTGTAGATTATATGTATCTTGGACATAACTGTGACAAACATAATCGATTATCCTTAAGATCCGCTTGAGGATTGCTTGGTTCATTCAAAAGAAGATCCATCTGAATCAGAAAAGATGGAAGAATGTGTTTGATAGCTAGAAGGAAATCCTCCCATGTTGAGACCGATACAACTGGAGTTAGATGAAGGCCCCTCAAGGTCTTTAGCATCTATTCAAAATGATTTAAATCTTGAACTAAATCAGTTTCCTTCACATTTGATGTATGCCTTCTTGGGAGAGAGATATACACTTCCAGTTATCATCTCAAATGCTCTTAACAAAGATGAAGAAGATCACGTAATAAGGGAAAAGTAGCTGGAGCATTACACAATCCAAACAACATTCTTTTGTATGCAAAGGTCCCAAAAGGACACATAAATATGGTCTTCTCTTAATCTTCTGGTGCTATAGGAATCTGATTTTACCCCGAATACCCATCTAGAAAACAATAATGTGAATGTCTAGCAAGTCTCTCCAACATCTAATCTATGAAAGGAAGGAAAAAGTGATCTTCCCTAGTTGCGGTGTTTAATTTGCGATAGTCAATGCAAACTCTCCAACCTTTGACTGTGTACATAGGAATCAACCCATTGTTTTCATTTTGCACCACTGTAATTCCTCATTCTTTCAAAACTACATGTACTGTACTTACCCAATGACTGTCTGAAATAGGGTATATAATCCCTACATCCAATAACTTCAACACTTCTACCCTCACAACCTTCTGCATCTTTGGATTTAACCTACATTGTCACTCTATAGAAGGTTTAAACTCTTTTTCGTGAGAAACACGCAAGAGTATAGGATCGTTGACAAATAATACGTGATGAGTTATGAGTTATCATCTCACAGTAAATAAATTCAATTCAAGTGTACTAGTTTTTTTACTCAAATTCAAAGTGAGCCAACAAAAGAGATTTGTGGTTGATAATTATTCTAAATTAATCCACGAAAGCTTGTGAAACTTGAGTTTTGTATTTATATAGAATGAGTGTATTGGATTACGAATCCACCTATTATTATTTATTTCAATTTTCAATTATGTAGTTAGTATCATTCATGCATTCTTGACAATCAATAATTCTATTGTAATTAATTCTGTTTTTCAAGACAAATTAAATTTATTCTAATCACGACCCGAATCAATTCTTAGTTCAAATTTGAATGAATAGAACGCATTCAATTTCACAATTATCTCAAAGATTGCACATGTAATATACATTATTCCTAAAAGTGAGACCGACGAGATTCCAACTACAACAACAAAACAAAAAGCCGTCGATTGAGGAATTATTAACTCAATTCCATTACTAAAAGTGAGAGTAATTTCTAAAATCAACGGGTTATTATTCAAAAGCAGCAGGCTGGTGTGCTATCATAGGTACCCAAAAATAAAACCTTAACTTGTAAAAGCAAATGTAGTAGTGGAAGCATGGGTTGATCCCAGAAGAGGGATTAATCTAATTTTATGCTATGTAAATGATGATTGTGGGGTTTTGATTACATGCAAACAACTTTAAATAAATGAACTAATGAATAACTCAAATTAAAATAATGAAAGTTCAAACCTTTGTCTAAATCTACATCCACCATTGGAGTTTCACGGCTGATCATAGATGCAAATATATATTAATTCTCACTTTGAATATTCACCGTTGGAATTATTTTTTCATTTTTCCTTAATTGTAGTTAATTAGAAAACAAGCGATCCAATTAACCATAATTACTTAACAACTCAAGACAAGCGCTATGGGTTTTATCTAATAACGACCTTAATAATTAGAGAAATCGATGAAACTAAATAACACAATCACAAGCATTTGTATTTAATCTAGTCAACCGTTCTTCCCAAGATTTAATAATTTCTAATGCAGCAAATCATTAAACCCTACTTGCTTCATAAATTAAAGATATCAAACAATTATGGATTTGATATTTTAACTTAACAATATATTGTAACAAATAATAAATTAGTAGTCCTCCTAGCAATGAAACGCAACAATCATGAAAATAAGTGTAGAAAAACATTCAATACTCAAAACATGAATTAAACAATGAAAATAACTTAAATCTCACAATTGGATTGATTTCGAGACTTCAGTTTCCTTCAACCAAGTACAAGAATTTAGCTACTCATAAAGAATTCTAAGATAAAAAAAAAAAAAAAAGAGAAAAAAGGGAATGGGGGCGTCTCCATCTTTTTTGGACAGTTTTAGGGTTTAAAAAGCATTTTGAAATATGTTTCCACAAGTGTTTGAGTAAAGTCCGAAAACCAAATTTCGAACACCAGAAATACTCTATGCAACCACATAATAGAAGTGGATGCAACGACATAGTTGATTTGAACTTTGTCCTGAAATTCCCTGAGATAACAGATGCGACCACATTGTTTTAAAGCTATGCGACCCCATAGCTTTATCTATTTCTACCAAACAGCTTTTAGTATTTTGATCATATTTTTTCTCATAATATCAAATTGAAGAGATTTAAAATGCATTCGAAAGATAACTCAAAGGTATACAAATAATCCAGAAATACAATTTTTCTAGTTCAAACGTCCTATGCCAAAAATGGGTCTCAAATGGAGACTGAAAATCCGCAACATAACTTTTTCGGCTATGAGTTTATATGTGATAGTACTTTGACTATATTTCATCCCATTGGCTTCTTTTCTCATCCAATTAATGCCTAACGGCATCTCAAATCTTCACCGTGAGGTTCGACGTAAATTTTGAGTATTTACATTTCAGTCGTAACTTTTGAATATTTGCATTTCGACATATAAAGCACATTACGCCACTCAACAGTTCCTTCAAATAAATCCCTTTCTTAGCATTTTATGAGGAATTATGGACAAGTTTCTAACATTAAAGTCATTCCCTCCATCACAGTCTTTTCTTCTTCTTTTTTCTCAACAATCTCTTTTTGTCTTCTAACATTTTTTTATTACAGCAACAATGGAACTTGGGAATTAAAAATGAAAATCATATTCCAATTCACCAGTCATAGCCCTACCATAACTCCATACACCCCACACTTATTTCTAGCACACCCATACATATCATAATAATGAACACTACTCCACTAGCTCTATAGTTTAGGTAAAGACATTGTTTTTCTAGGTTAAAGCTTGTAACGTGGGTTTACAAAAACGAAAAGGCAATAAAGCTCAAATGGGTTCAACAAAAGGAAAAACTAATTACAAGGTAGGCTATTTGGCTTAGGTAGCTAGCTTATATAATAAAGATGACTTTAATCATGTTCATGTATGCATGTATTAATATGGCTTTGAAGATAATCAAGGCAAGTTCTAGATAAACAAATACATGGAACAATATCACTCATGAAAGAAAATAGTGAGACTGATATGGATGTGTCAGTCTAAAGACTCAAAATCTCACCGGCTTTTGTCTATAAACTTTAGTTACTATCATCCTAAAAAAAAAATAACTAGACTAATTAACTCTAAGTTGGGAGATTACTTATTCAATCATGTTGTGATTTCTTCAAAATCTTAAATTAAATCTAACAAATAGCATACACAACCAAAAATATTTAAAAACCACCACTTTTTTCCGAGATTTTATTTTTATTCTTGTTTTTTTTTTTTTTTTTGCAATATTAAAACTCACATTAATATGAAAACAACTCAAACACAACCTAAATCTAAATCCCCTCCCCCACACTTAAAATTTACATTGTCCTCAATGTAAAGTGAAATGCAAAGAATAGGACAAAAATAACCATAATATGAATGTAAAAATAAAAAGATAAAGGAATGAACTCTCATTGGGTTGCCTCTCAAGCAGCACCTTTGTTATTGTCATTAGCTCGACTCAATGCTTCTTTCTTCAACTAGTATAAATTGGATCCTTGAACACCTTGGAAGTTGCTAAACTTTGAATTTCAACTGCATCATGAGCCTGTAACACAGAGGGTAAATGCCTCTCATTAGATACTGGCAATGCAAAATAAGAAATGTTACTTGACTGCTGTAACTTTCGAAAATTATTCAACGCTACAACGGTTTCCTAAAAGACAATTTTCATGGTTACTTCATCATTCTCTTTCTCAAGGTACTAACTAATGGCAACTTTCAATCCATCATTTCCATCAAGTTCAAAAGCTTCATGTGCTAAATGATCGATCACATTAATAGAATAAACAGGAATATCATCTTCAGGATATTTCATGGCATCATAAATATTAAATTTCATAATTTCTCCATCAAATTCCATGGTAAGTATGCTACTATGAACATCTATTTTAGTTTTGGATGTCTTTAAGAATGGTCTCGCTAATAGGATAGGCGTAGTTTGATCACTATTTTTCATGTCAAGCACACAAAAATCAATGGAGAAAATCAAATCATTAACTTGTACAAGAACATCCTCAACTACACATTTAGGATATGCATTAGATTTATAAGCTAGTTGGATCACAACACCAATTTCATTTATAGGTCCAAGTTACAAAGAAGCACATAAAGAATATGACATGACATTAATAGAAGCTCCTAAATCTAACATGGTCTTCTCGAATCTAGTGTCACCAATCGTACAAGGGATAGTAAACATACATGGATCCTTACACTTTGCAGGGAGTTTCTTTAAGTAATTGCATAGACATTCTCCCCAACTTTTACCTTCTCACATCCTTTAAGTTTCTATTTTTCTCTTAATTGTGCACAGTTCTTTCTGAAATCTAACATAACGAGGTATTTATTTAACATCATCTAATAGTGGAATAGTTACCGCATCTATGAAAAGTTTCATATAGATCTTGATTTTATTAATATTTCCTAGATTCTGCTAAAGCGTGAGGAAAATGGGATACTGATTTATAATCAAAAAGAGGTGAAAACTTAGACTTTGGTACGTCATTTTCATTTGAAACATTTGTGTCTGCAACGACATTTTTCCTTTTTTCTTGCTCCAATGATGTAGGGTACCTTTACTAGAATCTCAGCCTCTTTACCACTTTTCAAGATGATTGTCCTTGCATTTTCTCTTGGATTTAATATTGTTTAAGAGGGTAATTTTTTCGAACTTTGCGCTTCTAGCCGACTAATTGCGATTGCCATCTGGCCAATCTGATTGTCCAAAATTTGAATACTGGCCCTGGTCTCTTGTTGGAATTGTAAAGTGTTAGTGGCAAAGGACTTAACAATATCTTCTAACGATATACCAGAATTGGAAGCTCGGCTCAATTGTTGTCTAGGAGGGTATAACTGCTTATATTGTTGGAAACTTTGGCGATTTTGAGTTGCATGCTGATTTACTTGTGGATTCCCATAGCTAAAATTAGGATGATCCCTCTATCATTGGTTATACGTATTTGAATAAAGATCATAGTTCCTTTGTGGTTGTCCAGGAAAGCCACCTGTCGCATTAACTTGTTCAATGGGTTCATTTTGAAGAGTCGGGCACATGTCGGTTGGATGTCCCACTATTGAACAAATCCCACAAGCCTCTGATGTTTGCATATTACCTACAACCATTTGACGAACAAGTTAAACTCGCAATTTGTTGTTCAATGGATTAGATATTTACCTCATTAACATGTATAGAAGGAAGGTCGAGTCTAGTGACAAATTGTTGAGAGTTGGCTGCCATGTATGCAATTAAGCTCCTTGTTCCCTCTAGAATGTTATCTACCAAAGCTCATCCACTAAAAGTATCAATCATACTCATATCAGTAGGTAGAAGTCCTTCATAGAAATATTGGATGAGAAGTTGCTCACTAATTTGATGATGGGGCAACTTGCACATAACTTCTTGAAACGCTTTCAGTATGCATGTAGGGATTCTCTGTTGTCCTGTCTTACACCACATATTTCTTTTCAAATGTTGGCTACCCTTGAAGTTGGAAAATATTTCTCTAAAAACAACCACTTCATCTCATCTTATGTGGTAAAACTTCAGGAGGGTAGATAATAGAGTCAATCCTTAGCAGAATCCTTAAAAGAAAATGGAAAGGCTCTTAATTTAATCTGCTCGTCAGTCACTCCCGTGGGTTACATGCTCCTGAAAACCACATGAAACTCCTTTAGATGCTTGTGAGGGTCCTCACTTGCAAGACTATGAAAAGTAGGCAAGAGATGTATTAGTCCAGATTTTTGTTCAAAGGTACTGTAGCATCTAAAGTATGAAACATTATGCATAATGGTTGTTGATTCAAATTAAAGGGTGCAAGCTCTTTCAAAGTTCGATTTCTAGCCATGATTTCCTTCTCTTCCAAATCAGTATTATTAGCAAATAGGAGATTAGGATCGAGATTGTTCTCTTCGAGATTCCATCGAGTGCCAATTCTTAACCTGCGCAAATTTCTCTCTATTTCTTGATCGTACTGCATAGTACATTGATTAGAAGATCGAGTTACAGTCATATACAATCAATGAAACTCTAAAAAAAATATCAAAAAAAAGTTTTAAAAAAAAAGCTAGAGTAAAAGAATAACGAACAAAAATCCTACGCTAAAATACAAAAAAAAATAATAATAAAATGCCTAAAAACCATGGAAAAAGATGGAATTTAACTTCTGGAAAGGTTGGTTTGTGGGTCTAAAGGATTGACAACTATTGTTCAGAACGTTGCTTTCCTTCAAAACACAAAAGCTTAGTCCAATCAGAGTCAAAATCATACTGAAAACACAAATATTGAAAATTAATGATTTTTTTAATCAAATAAATAAATAAGAATCACAAAAATAAACTAAATCACTCTCTGACAATGGCGCAAAAATTTGGTGTGCTGTTATAGGCACCCAAAAATAAAACCTTAACTTCTAAAAACAAATGTAGTAGTGGATCGATTCCACGAGAATGATTAATCTAATTTTATGCTATGTAAACGATGATTGGGGGGTTTTATTATACGCAAACAACTTTAAATAAATCAACTATGAATAACTCAAATTAAAATAACAAAAGTAATCAAAAGAACAAACCTTGGTCTAAATCTACATCCACGATTGAAATTTCACAATTGATCATAAATGCAAATATATATTAATTCTCACTTTGAATATTCACTATTGAAATTATTTTCTCATTTCTCCTTAATTGCAGTTAATTAGAAAACAAGCGATCCAATTAACCCTAATTACTAAACAACTCAAGACAAGCGCTATGAATTTCATCTAATAACCGCCTTAATAATTAGAGAAATCGATGAAACTAATTAACACAATCACAAGCGGTTGTATTTAATCTAGTCAAATGTTCTTCCCAAGATTTAATAATTTCTAACGCAACAAATCATTAAACCCTAGTTGCTTCATAAATTAAAGACATCAAATAGATTTGATAATGGGGACGTCTCCATCTTTTTTGGACGATTTTAGGGTTTAAAAAGCGTTTTGAAATATGTTTCCATAAGTTTTTAAGTCAAATTCAGAAACCAGATCTCGCGCATTGGAAATGCTCTATGCAACCACATAGTAGAAATGGATGCGATTGTATAGTTGATTTAAACTTGGCCCTGAAATTCCTTGAAATAACATATGTGACCGCGTTGTTTTAAAGTTATGTGACAATATAGCTTTATCTACTTTTACCAGACAACTTTGAGTATTTTGGTCATACTTTTCTCTCCCAATATCTGATTGAGGAGATTCAAAATGTATTGGAAATTTAACTCAAAGGGATACAAATAGTTCTAAAATACAATTTTTCTAGTTCGAACGTTTCCTATGCCAACAATGGGTCTTAAATTGAGATTGAAAATCCGAAGCATAACTTTTTCGGCTAGGAGTTGATATGTGATAGTACTTTAATTGTATTTAATCCCTTTGGCTTCTTTCCTCATCCAATTGATGCCTAACATTCTCAAATCTTCATTGTGAGGTTCGACGTAACTTTCGAGTATTTGCATTTCAGTCCCCAAACTTTGTATATATTCCATTTTAGTCATTTTCATCCGATTGCAACCTAAATCAAAATATGAGAATATTGAGTACATTTAGGCATTAATTAATCACAAAAGTATAGGATAAAGGAATGAAAAATATAGCATTTTACATTCTCATCACAGTCTGCAATTAAAAATTTGGAGACTTGGATGGGTTAGATGGCAGTTGCATTAGTGGGGAGAACTCAGGGTGTCCTACCAAGCGACATTGGAAAAACCCAAGACAACATGTATTAGCAGTTGAAGTTGTGAATCATGCAATTATTGAGACACCATCATACAAGCCTGCTACCCTTATTTGAGCTTATGTGTGCCGCATGTTCAATTTCCTCAAATGCTTTGAAAACAACATAAAGAAGAAGTAGTCCAGACCATTACAACGAGAAGTGGAGTTCAACTACCAGAAATTACTATGAAGAAAAAATGGATTGATGAGAATCAGGTACCTAACATGGGCGAGGAACAAGTAGTTCAATCTGAAAAATCAACAAAAGTGACACAAGAAGAAAAGTCACACAGTCCATAGGTTAAGGCAGCCGTTTCTATCAATAAATACACACATTCAATCCCATTCCCTCAAAGGCTAAAGAACAATAAGCTGGAAAAGCAATTTAAGAAGTTCTTGGATTCACTTAGACAAACTCACATCAACATCTGCTTCATTGACGTCATTCAACAGATTCTAAATTACCAAAAAATTTAAAAGAGATGTTGACTAAGAGAAAAAAATTGCAAATAGATGAAATAGTGGCATTGATTGAAGAGT
Organism: Fraxinus excelsior; assembly: GCA_019097785.1. Lineage (NCBI taxonomy): Eukaryota > Viridiplantae > Streptophyta > Magnoliopsida > Lamiales > Oleaceae > Fraxinus > Fraxinus excelsior. The sequence continues at coordinate 35,544,272 of CM032626.1, read as the reverse complement.
ACAATGCAATCATAAAGAAGATGCTCTCTCTTAAACTAAAAGATTTAGGGAGTTTTACAATACCTTACTCTATAGGAAATTCACAAAATTTAAATGTGTTAGTTGATTCTGGAGCAAGTATTAATCTAATGTCATTGTCTATCTACAAGAAATTAGGATTGAATGATCTAAAAGCAACATCAATAATCCTATAACTGACTTACATGACACTCAAATATCCTTATGGAGTGGTAGATGATATGTTTGTCAAAGTTGGAGATCACTTCTTTTTACCTGATTTCATTATACTTGATATAGATGCTCAACATATGCCATTAATTTTGGAGAGGCCATTATTATCAACTGCACGAGCATTAATAGATTTTGAAAAAAGTGAAATAATATTAAGGGTAGAAAAAAAACAACAAAGTTTCACTATGAATGCTCCACTCAAGCAACCACCAAACATTGAGGAGTTCAAAATGATAGAAGTTAGAATAGTTGGACATGACAACAATGAAAATATTGTAATCTAGAGGCTTAAAGATACATTAAAAAAAATTGCCAATGCAGCCAATGCGAGTTTTCAAGCCACCATAAATAGCAAAAACAACAAATTCAAGCTGATGACTATAAACAAGCATTTATTTGGAGACAACCCAATTTTTTTCTCTTTTATTTAAGTTTGTTTTCTAGAATATAGACTTATAAATATTATTGCTTTTAAATATATTTCCGTTTAGGACGTGTTAGAGTTTATAAATTATTCCATGTTACAATTATTTTTTATTTTTATTTTGAAGGAATATGACATTTGAACATATTGGACAACAGAAAATACATAGCGAAGTAAGTCAACGCTTTTCATTCCAGTCCATTTACCACTTGCAGTTTTATACCAGTAGAGTACTTAGTTTCTCTTTTTTTCTCCTTAATTTTTATATATTGCTTGTTATATTTTTAGACATTGAGGGCAATGTTTGTTATAAGTTTGAGAGTGGAAAAATATTGAGTCTTTTATTAGTTTGTATGTTTGTTCAGGAGCCAAAAAAAATCTAAAAATTTGAAAAAAAAAATTATTTATTTTTCACTTGTTTATTGATTTTGTGTACTTGTGTGTGTTAGATGAATTTTCTTACCATGATACATATATCTGGAATTATGTATTAGATTATAAATTGTGAAAATATTGTATGATAGTTGATTTATGCTTATTCATGTGAAATTTGATATTTTTGCACACAAGATTTATGTTTTGCATCATGACAAAATAATCAGATTCAAAATTTGAATAAGTTGAAAAAATAAAGTTAATTAGTGGACATAGATACTAAATCCAATTAACCACTAAATTATACATCCTTAAACCAATTTTAGGATAGTTTTGGGGTGATTGAACTATTGTAGGGAGACATTGAGATTGATGTGAATTCCATGTGTACTAAATTTTGTGTGGATTGTCTAAGGCCAATAAAATGAAAATTAGGTTGAAATCTTAAGTTGGGAGTTGATTTTTAAGAATGAGTGTTTAATAAGGGACATTGCACGGATAATAAAAAAAAATATAGAAAAAATAATATATATATGTGTTGTTGTCTTATTGTGAAGTTTCTCTTTATAGCCTTTATAACTCGAATGATTAAACCAACAAGGGTATCTAAAAACCTGCTGCCCTATAGTCATCTGATTTGGGACTTATCGGTCAAAAACTCACTACAATGGTCATTTAGTAAGCTTAATTAAGAGAAGTCTACACAAAAGATGAAAAAAAAATTACTATATGTCTTGATTAAGTCCGAACACTCATTTAAGATAATTAAATTTTTTACACTGGATTATTAGCTTAATTGATTCTAAGAGGTTGAAACAATAAACAATAAGGAGAATCCTCATTTGTTGAAGTGTTGAGCTGCAATTAGTAAAATCTAACCAAACTAGAGAGGGTGATGATTAATAATATATTAAAATTTAAATAAAATATAACACCTTGGGAAAAGAGTGAAAAGAATGCAATTTGGGAGGTTTATCTTACGAGTGAACAAAGGAAACATTTGGCCATAGAGGGTCGGGAATTGAATCAATTTATGACTTTGTGACGCTTTACATGAATCTTCGTACACACACACGTCAATTTTGCATTGAATAGGTAGAGATTGATTTAACGTTGTGATTTTGAAGTAGTGTATAGTTTCAACTATGAAAGTCCAATCTTGAGGCTAAAAGCAGATTATCCAACCAAGTTATTTGTGAAAAGTTGTGTAGCTAAGCTTTGTTTTGTTTGAGTAAAGACAAATGTTCAAGTGTGCGGATATTTGATAAGTGTAATTTGTACACTTATCTATACCCTTATTATTCATTTCCAGTGGTCAGCTTTTGGATTACTCCTGTATCTACTCAATTTACTAATTGTGTAGACTATGTCCGATCTTGTGCAACTTGTCAAATACATCAAACTTTCAATAATTCTATAGTGTTCTACTTGAGAGACACTCTCGCCTTTGTTTTTAGATAGATGCTCTAAAATTTCACTTCCACTTGAGCAAAAATTTAGAGTTTGGTCTAACGCCGGGCTTTTGAGGTGGGCTAAATCTTTATTAGTTTGATTTTATGAAGTAAAAAATGAAATGAATTTTAGAGGAAATTACACTATACATGTGTTAACCTTTTAAATTTCAAACTTATTTTTTTCTTCTCTTTGGGAGAATTACAGCAAGGTCCCAAACCTTTCATTTAGTAGCACACGACCCAAACATTTCATTTGTGTAAACATAGGTACCAAATCTTTAAAAAATTTGCAGCTCAAGTCCAAAATGACAGTTTCTATTAGTTTGACCCCATAAATCATCATTTGATCCTAGAAATTAAAAATAATTTTTCCCAAATAAGACAAGGGCATTTTATACATAACACATTTTTCCTATTAAATCAAATATTAAAAAACCAAAAAATAAAACCCCAATCCCCACCCATCTACTTCTTCACCAACCGCTTCTCCCCAAAACCAAAAATAACCCACCCAGGTGTCGGCCATCGCTGCCATCGCTGACACCATTGATGGTGGCACGATGGTGGTGATAGTGATGCAAATGGTGGTGATAGTGGCACAATGATTGGTAATTGTAGTGGTAGGGGTTGTCATTAATGGCTTTCAAGTGTGTGGTTTTTGGCAGAGATAGGAGGTGACGTGAAGGCTTGATTTTGAGCATGTTGGATTTATATGGATGCGGTGGTGGTGGTACAATAAATATTATAAGAGGTGGTGTCGATGATAATGGTGTAACAATAAAAGTTAACCATGGTAGGATAGAGGATGACGGTATAATAATGAACGTTATAAATAGTGAGGTGGAGGTGGTAGAAACAAAAGCCGCAGTGACAATGAAAATAGGTAGCAAGATATGTATAAAATACCATGTTATAAGTGTGGTGGTGGAGTGGTGAAATGTTTATAATATAATCAAAATTTATTAAATTTGTTTTTTTAAAAAAATTATTTTAAGAATAATAAAGTTTATGGAATTTGTGAAATTTTTAAGGGTGTTTGTTGTTGGAATTAGTTAAGTATAAACCATGAAAAAGTGACTTTCGTGTCAATTTCGAACAAATATCCGGACTTGACCTGATAGTCAAATTATGCAATTATAACATAACATTAAATTCATCTTTTACTAGCTTAAATTCTCCATTAAAAGCCATTTTTTCATTTTCATTTGAAAGAGTACAAAAACCAAATTTCAATTCATTATTCTTGTGGTTTGAAGTACTACTAATACAAGAAGATTGTCATTGTATCTTGGGAGTTGATTTCCATCATCCTAGGCACCATTGCGGGATAAATTCGACTTAAAGACAAAGAGTTCAACTGTTACCTTAACTTTGCATACATTTCTTTTGGCATTACTTTGACATTTATTTTTATTTGGTGTTTTTCACTTATATCTTTACCATTACTCTGTCAAATTTTTGGTAAGGTTGATAAGTTGTTTTTTTTTTTTTTTAAATTCATCACTTAAATTCATCATTTTGATCAACATTCTTAAGTCGAATTTTTCATTTGAGTGATAACTTTATTCTTGTATTGTATTCGGTTAAACTGATTTCGCTTCGATATAACTTCTACTCTTTCTCGAATTTTGATTTTGGTTTATCTTTTGTTATGTGTAAATAGAAATGAATATGGTAACAATAATGATACCTCTTCGAATGATACTTTGAGTATGAGAACTTCATAATGAATGTTACCTAACTTGGCTCCTATCGTTGTGATTCCTTCGGTTGAGGTTGCTCCTACCATCGTTCACACTTATTCAGTTCGACATGGAGAAAAATCAAAAAAGTTTAGTGGGATTGAGTCTAAGAGATAGCATCAGAAAATGTTACTTTATCTCACAATCCTAAACTTGACAAAACTCTTGAAAGAAGATGATCCCGCCGTACAAGAAGGGAAAAATAATAGAGTATCATTGATTGCATTGGATGCTTGGAAACATTCCGACTTCTTATGCAAAACTATATTTTGAATTAGTTGGACAAAACGTTAGATAATGTATATAGTTTCATGAAATCTGCAAAGGAACTATGAGAATCTTTAGAAAGGAAATACAAAATTGAAGATGTTGGAACTAAGAAGTTCACGGTGGGGAAATTCTTAGACTATAAAATGGTAAATTCAAGGAACGGTCGTCAGTTAAGTTCAAGAATTACAGGTTATACTCCATGACATTCACATTGAGAATATGTCTCTAAGTAAATCATTTCAAGTGGTTGCAATTATCGATAAACTTCCACACATGTGGAAAGACTTCAAAAATTATCTCAAATATAAGCGTAATGAGATGAATATTGAAGAGCTCATTGTCTGGTTGAAAATTGAAAAAGATAACTGAAATTTGGACAAGTGTATTGGAAGTCATATACCACAAGTTAAGGCTAATGTGGTGGAATCCTATAACAAAAGCAAGAAAAGAAAGCATTATCTCGAACCATCCAAAAAGAATGCAAAGAAGTTCAAGGAAAATTGCTATAACTATGGAAATGCCGGACATTGCTATGTTGATTGTCATAAACCTAAGAAGCAATCACAAGTGAATATCATCAAATCTGATGCAATACCTAATGGTATATTAGATATAAATTTGTCGGCCGTTATTTCAGAATATAACAATGTTGAAAATCACATGGAATGGTGGATAGATACGGGTGCTACCCATCATATTTGTGCCGACAAATGAATGTTCGCATCCTACACTTTGACCAATGGTGAGAGATTGTTCATGGGAGACTCTTCAAGTTCAAAGGTTGAAGGACAATGCAAAGTTATTTTGAAGACAACATCGGGCAAGGAACTTAACGTTAATAATGTTCTTCATGTGCCGGATATTCGCAAGATCTTAATGTCGGGTTCTTTGTTAAGTAAAATTGTGTTTAAATTAGTATTTGCATCAGATAAGTTTAAACTTATCAAGAATAATATGTATGTAGGCATAGGCTATGTAAAAGATAAACTATTCAAGATAGAATAATTCAAGGAATAATATATCTTCTTCTACTTATATTCTTGAGTCGTCTAATTTATGGTATCATAAATTAGGACATGTAAACTTTAATTTTATACGCAAACTAATGAATTTAAGTTTACTACCGAATATGCATTTTAATACAAATGAAAAATGTGAATTTTGTGTAGAGAATAAGTTAGCTAAAGTGTTGTTTCATTCAATCAAACGTAGCACAACACCTTTGGAAATTATTCACACTGATATATATGTGACTTAAAGTACGTCCAAACAAAATGTGGTAAAAATTATTTCATCACGTTCATAGATAATTGTACAAGATATTGTTGTGTATACTTGTTGAAAAATAAATATGAAGCTTTGGAAGTATTTAAAAACTATAAAACTAAAGTTGAAAATCAACTTTGAAAAATGATAAAGGCGATTCATAGTAATCGATATGGAGAATATGTTGCACCGTTTGAAGAATTTTGTTCAGAATTTAGAATTATTGATCAAACAACGGCGTCATATTCACTTCAATCTAATGGTGTTGATAAAAGCAAGAATCGAACACTTAAGGAAATAATGAATGTAATGTTGATTAATTCAGGCTTATCTCAAAACTTGTGAAGGGAAGTTATACTTTCGGCAAATCATATCCTTAATAAAATATCACACAAGAGTAAGAATGAATTTCCTTTTAAGTTATGGAAAGGTCGAAAACCTTCCTACAAATATCTTAAAGTGTGGGGGTGTTTGGCAAAGGTACAAATACCTAAACCTAAACAAGTAAAAATTGGACCTAAGACAGTTGATTGTCTTTGTCGGATATGCAAACAATAGTAGTGCATATCGATTTTTGATTCATAAATTTGAAATACTTAATGTACATATAAGTACTATCATTGAATCAAGAAATGCTGTATTGTTTGAAAATATCTTTCCTTATAAAGAAAAAAAACTAAGCTCACATAGGCGAAGTTACGATACTGCAATTGGAAACTATCAAGAAGATAGTAATCATAAAATAGATGAAGAACCAAGGCGCAGTAAAAAGCAAATGATTCATAAAACCTTTGATCCGAATTTTCTAACATATCTACTAGAAAAATATCCAAGGACGGTTAACGAATCAATGTCCACTCTCCAAACTCTTTTTTGAAAATAAGCGGTTAATAATGAAATCAAATCCATCATTTTGATTAGAGGTGGCAATTGAGCCGAGCGGCTCGTCGGTTCTCCCGCTCGGCTCGTACTGTTCACGCCCATGAGCCGCTCGGGCTCGTAAAAAAACGAGCTCGAGCACGAGCCGAGCTCGCCCAAACGAGTGACGAGCCGAGCTGTAGACGAGCTGGCTCGTGGGTATAAATAAAAAAAAATAACGAGCCACGAGCCGAGCGGCTCGTGGCTCGTCCATTAATTATAAAAATAAAATAAAATAAAATAAAAGAAAAAGAAAAAGTTAGTGACCGTTCTGGTCACTGAATAAATTCAGTGACCAGAACGGTCACTGAAATCAGTGACCAAATCATTGACCGTTTTGGTCACTGAATTAATTCAGTGACCAGAACGGTCACTGAATTTATTCAGTGACCGTTTTGGTCCTCGAATTTTAATTTTTTTTTTCTATAAATACTCACCTAAATCAAACTTCTTTTTCCACCAATATCAATCTCTATTCTCTCATTCTCTACTCTATACAATTTACATTCTCAAATATCCATTTATTTATCAACAATATCATTCATTCATTCTATAATCATCTTCTACATTTCTATATTCAATTTCTATTATTCTTAACAAATGGATTTACGATCATTTGTTGAAAACTTGTTCGGTATGGAGAATGAAACACAAACACCTGCCCAAAATCAATTTGGGAATGAATTCTCCAGTCTCAATGAATTACCAATTCCAGAAAATATTAAAGATTACGACGTTCATGAAGGTAGTCGTCCAATTGATTTGGATGACGTTGATGTTGATCCTAGTGTTCCAATTGATTTGGAACAAGATGAAGAGCCTACGTCAAATATTATCGATGCAAAAGGGAAAAGAAAGGGGAAGAACAAGGCAAAATGTTGGGACCATTTTAAATTGGTTCAAACCGATCGTTTGGTCGATGGAATCCCCAAAACCAAAGCAGTATGTAAATACTGCCAACAACGACTGGCATGACAAAGAAGCATTGGAACTACCCACCTCAATCGTCACTACAAAGCATGTGTGACCAAACATGGGTTTCTTCCAGCTGGTCAAACTCAACTACAGTTTAGTTCTCCAGGCGCCAGTGGTACTACGCCACTTTCTACATGGATGTATTCAGATGAGGAAGCTCGAACGGGAATGGTGAAGTTTGTTGCCGCGTCTGAGTTGCCACTAGCAATAGCGGACAACCAACATTTCGTGAACTACGTCAAAACATATCTTCAACCGAGGTACGTTGGGGTAAGTCGAAATACTCTCCGTGCTGATACAATTAAATATTTTCTTCATGCAAAACAACTATTGATAAATGATTTAGAGAAATATGGGGGTGTGATATCTTTAACTTCTGATATGTGGGAAGGGATTAATAAGAGAGGTTACATTGCTGCAACTGCACACTATATAGACCCACTTTGGGTTATGCATAAAAGAATTATTGCTTTTAAAATTGTTGAGTACCCGCACAATGCCCAAACTATATTTAATGTTATCATAAATATAGTTAAAGAGTATAAATGCGAGAGCAAAATTCGTTCTTTTACGTTCGACAATGCTACCGTAAATAAAGTTGTTATCGATAAATTGCATAGAATACTTCAACCGATTTTTGTGGTTATTTATTTCATATTCGATGTGTATGTCATATTTTTAATTTAGTAGTACAAGACGGTTTAAAACATGTTAAGGATGAAATTGATCGAATTAGGAGTGCACTTATATATATCACGATTACACCTAGTCGAAAACAAGCATTTGAAGAATTTTGTTCAGAAAATGGAATGACAAATACAAAAACATTTATTACTGACGTAGGCCGTAGATGGAATTCCACTTACTTATTATTAAAATCATGTGAAGATTTCGAATATTTAATTACTGAATTTTATAACAGTAGGCATGTTAGAGATGAAGACGAAACTATTTTGAATGAAACCGATTGGAATATAGTTCTTAAAATAAAAAAAAATTTGTCCACATTTTATGATTCTACAAATATATTGTCTGGCGTTTATTATCCTACAAGTTGTATGGTTCTTGAACGTAATTGCTAGGACTTTTAAAAGATTTCAAAATGACCCCGATTTTTATGCAGTTATATTTCCCATGGAATTAAAATTCAGAAAATATTGGAAATAATTACCTATGTTATTTCCTTTAGCATGCGTCATGGACCCCCGATATAATTTATCGGGTACTAAATTTGTAATTGATAAAATTTCAAATTCTTTAACTTTTAGTATACCTATTACTTATAGGAATTTGGAAGAAACATTACGTGAAATGTACGAATTATATGCTTCACGAATGGGTACACATATTACTCGTGTACCTACATCTATTCCTTCCACTAATCCAACGGATGACGACGATGTAATTTTAGATTTATTCGAAAGCATGAACTCATATAGATTTAATTCATTTGCATATGCATGTGGTTCATCTGGTGGTAGTAGTAGTAGTTTGTCATCCACTGCATGTACTCAAACTTCGAGTAATAGTCCAAATGCGTTGCCATCTGAATTAATTGATTACTTTCGTCATACTTTGCCTACTAACAAAGAAGTTAAGAAAAATTCAGAAGATGTAATTAAATTTTGGCAAGATAATGAACGTCAATGGCCAATAGTCTCTGCAACGGCAAAAGATCTACTAACACTTCCTGTTAGCACTGTAGCTTCGGAGTCTGCTTTTAGTACAGGGAAGAGGGTTCTCTCTGAGGCAGGAGTCAACTAAAAGAAGATATTTTGGAAGCGTTAATGTGCGTGAAAGATTGTGAAGACGCTAGTTATCGAATTCAAGATAAATATGCCGAAATTGCCTGTAACCAAGTAAGTGATATTTAATTTTACCATAATCATCACAAGATTTAATTTTCATACATTTATAATATTTTTTTAAAAATTGTACACGTAACAAGTTGTTCGTGTACAATTTTTAACTCTGCCTACTAAAAATTGAAGTAGCCTGTCCCAAGCTCGGATAAAGGAGGAGGGTCTATCTTTATTTTTTTATTTATAAAAAATAAAAATATTTTGAAAAATGTATATTTAAAAAATGGTTTATAAAATGTGTTTATACTTTACATATATATTATTTTTAAGTTTAAGTATAAAATGGTAAACAAAAAACATATTACATTATTACTCAAGTAACTTAGTAACTCAATAAAACAATTTTTGTTCTTATTTTTTAAAAAATTATAAATTTTTTTGAAAATGTATATTTAGAAATTAATCACAAAATGTGTATATATATATCTTTTACAATTAAACTAGTGTGTTATGTGTATTTTTTTAAAAAAATAAATAAAAATAAACGAGCCGAGCGCTCGGCTCCTTTGGGCGAGCTCGAGCACGAGCCGAGCTCACCCAAAATCCCACGAGCCGAGCCGGTAACAAGCCACGAGCCGAGCTCGTCTTGGCATGGGCCGAGCCGGCTCGACTCGGCCCATTGCCACCACTAATTTTGATCAATATTTATGTATTGTTCCCTTAATTTTATGTAGTGAAAACAGGGGAGGGGAATTGTTCGAATTTTGGGATGGACAAGTGTACTCGGGTAAATTCTATAATTAGAAGCACAGAATATGTAATCAAAAACCAAGAATTTTATATATATATATATAGAAAAACAATATAATTTAATTAATTGATTACATTAGGTATACAATCAAATTATCTTTATATTTTTAGTAACAAAATATATGCCCAATTACATAACTTCGGACACAAGGAAATCACCACAGTATAAATTGTTAGGAATAATTCAAAAAGGAAATTAGAAATTTTGTCCGAATTGTATAAATAAAATAATGAAAGGAAACATTACAATAAATAGAATAACAATAAAATTAGAGGAAATAGTTGTTGAGGTAGTAACAGTATCGAAACGAATCGAAACCTGTGTTGCACACAGTTTTCTTAAAATAGATTCGTCCTCATTGTGGTGCAAAAGGACTAATGACGCATGTCTCCCAGAATACAACGGTTGAAAGTAGATGACTAGTCACTGTTTTACACAAACTAAGAATGGTCACAATTTTATTACCAAACTAAAACAAAGAACTAAATCATCTAAATTAGTAATAACTAAACTCTTGAAACAAAGAGAAGAGAGAAACTTACGGGGGTGTCCTCGACTAAGATTTTGATAGTTTTTAAAAAATTATAAGGAGGGTGTCCTTAATTAAGATTGTAATAGATTTTTAAAATCTTTATAAAATTAGATGTTCTCAATTGAGATTTTAATGGATTTTAATGAAATTCATTAAAATTTAGGTGTTTTTAATTAGGATTTTAATGAAATTTAATGAAGTCTTTTAAAATTTAGGTATCCTCAATAACTAATGAATTTATAAAAAAAAAATATTAATATAATAATTTTAAAAGATTTGGATGGATTTCAAGCTTAAAAATACATATAACCAAATCTTTTAAAATTTTACCATATTTGACGAGATTCTTATGAAATTGTTGAAAATTTATTCAAATCTACGAAATTCATTATGATTTATAATTTTTTTAAAACTATCAAAATCTTAGTCGAGGACACCCCCGTAAATCATAATGAGTTTTGTAGATTTGAATAGATTTGCAACAATTTCATAAGAATCTCGTCAAATATGTTGAAATTTTAAAAGATTTGATTATATGTATTTTTAAGCTTGAAATCCATCCAAATCTTTTAAAATTATTATATTAATATTTTTTTATAAATTCATTAGTTATTGAGGATACCTAAATTTTAAAAGAGTTCATTAAATTTCATTAAAATCATAATTGAAAACACCTAAATTTTAATGAATTTCATTAAAATCTCAATTGAGAACATCTAATTCTATAAAGATTTTAAAAATCTGTTACAATCTTAATTAAGGACACTCCCCTTAGAGTGAATAAAGAATTCTCAACTTTTTTGTTGTGTAAAATAAGGTGGAGAAAACCTCCTTATATAGTACTAGGATGAGGGAGATTTCAAATTCTTAATTAATTTTGTATTTAACACAAATAATGTTACAATAGCCATGAATAAATTTATAACCACAAATTAATTATGGAATTGAATCAATTCAAATACAAATTAACTATATAATTAACTAGATTTGAAACATATCAATTGTTATTACAATTTCATTCAACTTGAATATATTGTTTTAGCCCTGGTCTGATCTACATTATTTTCAAAATACATTTTTCTCCCTTTTTTTTTTCAATCACAAATTATTCAATAACATAATATTACATGCAAATCCAAAACTTTTTCTTATTTTTTAACCACAAATTTTTCATCAATCTACTATTCAAAAACACATTATTTGCCAAATAATGTGGCCAAACAAGGGTTTAATATATTAACTTAATATGTTATTTTCCAACAATCCCCCACATAAATAAGATTAACAACATTTACACATAGACATAGTGATAAAATTCAACGATCGAAACCTGCATAGAATAGGTATGTGTTACCCTTTGAATATTCTCTTCTATAAGTATGTTTACTTTACTAACTAATTGGTAGACGTGATGTCCGAACAAATTTTCCATTTGTTTAAACAATGACACCTTCCACCCAGGCTTATTCTTAATACAACCCAGTTTTTATAGTTATGTTCATTTTGGCCATTAACATTTTCCTAATTCTACGAGAGTTTATAAGAACTGAACCCTAGACAATTCCTTTAAGCGTCTATACTTCTATTTCGCATAGGTGATTTCTTATTACAAGTAACCAACATTACTTCGCTTAGTTTTCGACGTATAAGAATCAATAAAAACTTATTGGTTATCCTTTGTCCTTACTGCATCATTGTTACATCATAGGAATGGACATGAGATTATATCCCCACAATGCTTCAATTAAGTCTTTATATTTAGGCTACCCCATTGAATTTAGATCTTGGGATCTCCAGTCAACTAGGTTGAGTTTTCTTTGTATTAATTCATTTGTTCAAGGGCTTAAGTTACATTCATTTCGATAAATTTTCAACTAACTCTCTATTTAACCATTTAGTTAGCGAATCCGCAATGTTATCCACTGACCTTATATAGTCAGTTGAAATTACTTTCAAATCACTCCAATTGAGAGTAATTTCCTTATGGTATTATGTCTATGATGTATATGTGTAGACTTACCATTGTAAATGTTATTCCGTGCCATCAAATCGCTGATTGACAATCATAGTGTATGCAAATTGCTGGCACATGTTTAGACCATCTCAAAATATCCTCTAAGAATTTACGTAACCACTCAGTCTCTTCACCACATTTATCATGAGCTATTCCATGATAGATTTGGCTATAACTGTTTGTTTAGAGGATTTACATGATATCGTTACACCTCCTAATGTGAACACAAATGCACTAATGGACTTTGAGTCTTTTATATCTGATATCCAATTAGCATCACTATATCCTTCAATAACTGCTGGATATATGGTATAATGCAGTCCATAGATACAAGTATATCTTAAGTACCTTAGTACCCTTACTATTCCTTTCAAGTGATCAGCTCCTAGATTACTTGTATATCTACTCAATTTATTAATTGTGTAGACTATGTCTGGTCTTATGCAACTCATCAACTTCCAATGAGTCTAGAGTATTACTTGTGAGATACTCTCACCTTTATTTTTAGATAAATGCTGACTCATATCTTCGATGTTCTAGTCATGTCAATATCATCATTGCTAGACTTTTCTAGAATTTTGTTCACATAATGTGACTGACTTACAATGAGTCCATCTGATGCTCTTGTAATTGAAACTTTGTATCACATCAACTAAACTCATATCATTCATGTCAAATCTCAAATTCAACATGTTTTTAGTAGAATTAATCATCTTATCATTGCTACCAACAATGAGTATGCTATCAACGTAAAGACATAAAATGACAAACTATTTTCGGTGTTTTTAACGTAAACACATTTTTCACACTCGTTGATTTTAAATCCATGTTATCTTGACATTATCAAATCTTTCATGCAACTGTTTTGGTGCTTGTTTCAAATCATATAATCCTTCATGTCAAATCTCAAATTCAACATGTTTTTAGTATAATTAATTATCTTATCATTGCTACCAACAATAAGTATGCTATCAATGTAAAGACATAAAATGACATAACTATTTTCGGTGTATTTGACGTAAACACATTTGTCACACTCGTTGATTTTAAATCTACGTGCTATCATGATATTATCAAATTTTTCATGCAATTGTTTTTGTGCTTGTTTCAAATCATATAAAGAATTCACAAATTTACAGATTTTTTTTTTCGTGACAAAGAAAAACTCTCAATTTGTTCCATGTAAATTTCCTCTAAATTTCCATTTCATTTGATGTACTTCAAGATTCGCAGAGCTGCAATCGCAAGAATCGTCCTAATAGATGTTATTCTTGTTGTTGGAGAATATGTATTAAAATAATTAAGGCATTCTTGTTGTCTGTAACTTTATATTATTAATCTTACCTTATACTTTTCGACGGTTTCATCTGCTTTCATTTTTCTTTTGAAAATTCATTTGTACTCTAGTGATTTACTTCCTGGATGAAGGTCTATTAGCTTTCATGTTCATTACTTCTTGAGAATTTTTGAGGTTCACTTTCTAACACAGGGCAGGCCTGGCCCAAGACAAGTGAGGCCACTGCCTTGGGCCTCAGGTTTTAAGCGCCTCTAAAAAAAGCCCAAATCTTGCCCAATCCAAAACCCCTCAAATTCCTTAAAGCATAGAAGAATTAATCAAGTGGAAATTACACCAGGCCAGGTGTTTTCTTTTGCATTTTAAATATTCAGGTTTTCACTTTATTTTTGCATTTTTCAGGTTTTTATCATTTTAATAAATTAAATCCAAAAATCTATTAAAACCCTACAATTTATCCCTTTCTCTCCTGTCTCCTCCAACCAACGCCGCCTTCATTTCTATCATCTCACCACCACCACCACTGCCTCCTCCCACCACCGTCCGCCGCCTCCCTTACTTCTCCCTCCCCCTCCATTGTGATCAGCACAACACACCTGCGTATCCACGCAACCATTCCTGGCCGTGCCATTGATGTACACGTGATAGAGGCTGTTGGAGGAGCAGTTTAAGGGGCATATCAAGATGCTGGTGGAGCAGTTGAGGAAGAAGACGGTGTTACTGCTGGTGATGTTGAAGGGGGCAGAGGAGTTGAGTAGTAAGCCATTGGAGGTGAGCCAATCGGATGTGATGCAGGTGTTGGCGAGGAAAGGTGAGGGTTCAATGGTGAGGTGTTGATTGAAAGGGGAAATGGAATTGATTGGGTAAGTGTTATTGAGGGTGTCGAAGAAAATGGAGGTGGCGTTGCACCGGATTTTATACGACTGGTCACCGCAATCTGGAGCAGTGCTAAGAGGATAAGGAACTAGGGTGGAGCCGCAATTGGGGCAGCCCTTTAGGGAGAGTACAAATACAGCGTATGTTAGTATGACCACCGTTGCTAAGTGGAGGCGTTTGGAGGTGGTGAGAGCCATAATGGTTGCCTACCTTCCATATGATCTGTGTTGGTATGTTTTGGGAGATGGTGGTGGATCTGTGGTGATGGTTATCCGTGTGGTGGTGGTTATTTTTTGTTATTGGTGTGGCGGGGTCAGCAGTGGTGGTTTATTTATTTTTATTTTTTTTTGCGTATGTGATCTAGCCATTGAACTGTGGTGGTTTATTTCTGTGTCTGTGACTTAACTATTGAACTGTGTCTTTAAAATTGATAATTTGTAATTAAAAAAAGAATATGTGACCTTTGAAAATACGCGATATGACGTATAATTTTTTGATCTGTGACCTATAAAATTTTAAATTTGTGATCTCGAAATAATCCGTGACTTACAAAATTTCTGTGACCTATAAAATTTTAGATATGTGATCTCGAAAAAATCCGTGACCTGCAAAATTTCTGTGACCTATAAAATTTTAGATATGTGACCTCAAAAAAATCCGTGACCTACAAAATTTCTGTGACCTATAAAATTTTAGACGTGATCTCGAAAAAATTCGTGACCAACAAAATTTTTGATCTTTGACCGGAGAACAGTAGTCGTCGGTCACCGGAGTAGTCGCCGGAACAGTGGGGGTGGTGGAGGTGGGGGTGGGTTAATTATATTATATTACATTTAAATATTTAATTTAATATAACAATTATGAAATATAATTAATTAATAATTTATAAAAAACCTGAATTTTGTAATTTTAAACCTTGAGACCTGATTTTTGATTTTGAGATAGATAAAGCATGACTTGTGAATTTTTCCCATTAATCAACCGTCATCTTCTCGGCTTCTCCAACCGTCTCTCTCCCCTTTTTATCTCAAATTCTTCCTTGAGTTCCTTGAATAAATAAAAGTTTTCTTCTATACTAAGCCACAGTTTCTCTTGGGCACATTTAACACAGTTACACACACTTGATTGTTCCCTTTTCATTGCACGTGCATAGATACATGCAAATATTTATACAGATGCGCACTGTATGCATATGAGATTGTAGTCTGTGATTTAAGGCCTTTGGTGTTCTTGATTGCCTTTGGAATCATGAAGGTGAGATGGGTTATTCGAATTCGATCTTTAATTTTAACGGTATATTTGTGTTCTTGTTTACATGGCTTATGTATTATTTTTTACTTTTCCGTTATGCATATGTGATCGCAATCTGCTCCATTGATTATTGCGGATACTTAAACCGCTTATAGGGATAATTGATCTGGGCAAGTTGTAATTATGTTTCTTGTAAGGAAACTAATATATTTAGACTGGCAAAACAGTATTTCAAAATTTATCGAAAAACTTTGCAAACATAATAATCGAGCAGTGATGCTTTGGCAGCATTTGATGTAGCAGTGTTTGTTCATGACAGGTAGCTGATATGCTGTTTTGCCAATTGACTTAAATAGAATAAAATAAGTGATTGTTAGTGTTTTGAGTCATATTGGTAAAAATCACTTGGTGTTTCTAAAATTTTAATGTATTTCATTTTGCATTTTTCTTTTTCTGAGTGACATTTTCATTAAATATTTTCTTGAAATCATGTTCAATTTTATTCTTTCACTGTCTGATCTCTCAAGTGACTGATATGGTAAAAGATGAATGTATAATTAGCACATTTATAAGAATTCAAAAGATATAAATATTTTTTGGGTAAATTCCATTCAAGCAAGCTGCAAGCAAGGGTTTTAGGCATTTATGTTTTGATGGGAGACCAATTGAAATGCCTAAAGTAAACAAATGAATACAATGAAGTTCTGCAAACAGAGCATAATGCCTTCGAAACTTCCCACACTTGCCTTTTTCAAAGTCTGCTAACATATCTTGCATAGAGTCCCACGTTAATGTGGAAGGATAGTGGTCATGAGTTATATAACAAGAATATGCTCACGATGAAGGAGAGATGTAACTTTGTTTTTAGTTATTTGTTCAATGGGAACTTTGTTCTTATCCTTTGTAACTACATATTTGCATGTCAATTATCATTACTGAATCCTTTCTTTTTCGAGAAGCTTGAGAATTTTTAATTCAGACACATCTGCAAACAAATCAGAAAGAATAACGTCTTCACTCTTATTTTTCATTGTTATTGCTAATTAATAGTGTGTTTAAAAACACTACTAGTTATTGAATTGCTTCTGTGAACCTTTTACAAGTTCCAACATAATTGTTTTACTTTTTACTTTTTTGTTTCACTTTAGCGCATCATCATCAAAATTGATGATACTGCATAAAAATCGGTTAACCGGCTATCCAAATTGGCAAAATTGTGTGTAGAAGTCCATTTCTTGCATCTACACACAATTTTGCCAAATCATGAGACCATTTTGCTACAGTTGCATTTAGCAGGACACGCTCCACTATTTTCAATTCCATGCAGTACTGACATTCAGAGGCTAAGTAAATCCACATTCTATTTTGTGCTATATATTTCATTCACTGGAATCTGGTTACATACTTTCGAGAAGAAAGAAGAAAAAAAATGACACTTTTAGAGGACGAGGTTTGTGCCAAATATAATTGAGAGAGGATTGGATGTTCTTTCTCTCTTACAGCCTCCCAGAAAGAAGTGATCCAGAAGTGCCATCTCTTGTGAGTTACGAGGTGATTATAGATATTAGGATTTTCAATATTTGGTAGTATTTCAAGAACAAACTGGATAGAACAATTAGGTAGCAAAGCATTCAGCCCCCTCTTTTGAGCTTTTTTACTTTAATAGAAGAGTTCTCTAGTGTAGGATATTTAGCGTAGAGTGCCATATCTCCTAACCGAACAAACGGAAGTGTGTCCGTGCCCCCACCTTCCAAAATACAAAGGGTTCAACTCTGCACCAAGTGAATCTCTAAGACCATTTTCAACTCTGGACCAAAATTTGAGGTAAGTCAATTTTACACCAAACTAAAAATCATATCCAACCCATTACATTAAATGTTGAACCAAATAAAGAGTGTTTAATCATTTTCTTTGTTCGTAACAACGAAAAAATGGACACAATACCCATAACAAAGTTTTGGTACAAAATAAAAAAAAATGGACAAGGACAAGGACAAATTGTGGTGTTGGGTTGGAGAGTGGATGATTGCACAAAATTTCTGGTACAAAATGGTGAAATTTGGAGGAATGGTGCGAGGGTTGGAGATGCTTTTAACTTGAAAAAGACTTCGCGCTACAATGGACTGGTAAAGATGTCCGCCATTTAATCTTTTCTCATACTTCAATTCCACTTCCTTTCTTTCCATGCTCTCTCTTATAGCATCTAACTCCTTGGATTTGTTCGATATTGTAACTTTAATGCACGAACTGGGATGTGTCTCATGCAGTTTACAAGCTGCACGTAAACTCGCTTCTTTTGGTGATTCTGCACATGGGTAGACTGTATTTCCTTTTTCTTTCGTTGACGATTTACAGGGATAGTTCTTAATTAAGTAACATAGGTTTGGTTATGGAAAAATGTTATCTCAAGTCTCAAGCTCCCAAAAGAACCACTCGTATACAATTTTAGTTCTTTGTAGAAGACCAATAAATGAAAAGATGAGAAATAAAACCTTTTAACCAATAGGTGAAGTCTTATACTTAAATAATGCATTAATGAGTTCATTAATTTCTTTCATTTGGAGATTAATCTTAAATCATTCATTGTCTAAAAGCATATTTGGGTGAAATGGAATAAATTCTCTAAAAAGTCTTGGAGAAAAGTTTTATGATTTAATTGTGCCTTTCAATCTTAAATCATTTATCCAATGATCCTTGATAACAATTCTTTTATACTTCCCCATCCCGTTTATGTAGACGTTTTCCTTATTTTTTTTGTCCCAATTATATAGTCAGTTTCTTTATTTAGAATATTTTGTTTTGTTCGGTTACTAATATATCCTTATTTTATATGTCTAATTATAACCAATTAACCACTAATTAAATAAGGATAAACTAAGAAAGTTTTTGGCAAAAATTACATTTTCAATAACAATAAATAAAGTTTTTTAATCCGTGTGGAAAACAAAATCATCCTGTATAAATGGGATGGAGAGAGTAATATAATAAATCCTTTTAACTTTATCTTGCTTGATACATATAGAATTTTGATAAAATGGACTATAAAGAAGATGAAAAGTGAAAAATAGTGGCAATGTTTATAGTTCTTTAAAATGTCTCAATTTTCCGAAAAATATTAAAATACTCTTCGCTTTGTCCTTCTTCTCGACTCCTTCCTTGTCCTCCTGCTTCTATTCCTATAGAGTCATTCTCAAAATAATAGTATTCAATAGTTAGAATTAAAGCTTCCTTAGCTTAATTATGTAACATCACAAAGAGCGAAAAAAAAAATGTTAGAAATTGAGTTAATTATTATGAATATTAAAGACGAGATAATGTGCAAGATGAAAAACACAATCTCAAGAACATGAGATTTATGTGAAAATCCAACACGTGAAAAACCACTAACAGAGACGAAGAATTCACTATAATCAAAATTAAGAATTACAATATGTTGGATCCCTAGACCAAACTAATAAGTTGGAAAATTAGTCAATCTCAATGTGTTATACACCACATATTCATAAGCAAAGAGTCTCTAACACACTAAGAGAATATATATATATATATATATATATATATATATATATATATATATAATGAAGAGTCTTAGGTTGGGTTCGGGAATGCTTTTCTCAAACAAAAATCAATTTTTGGGTCAAGTCAAAAGGTCCCATCGACGGCCCTCCTTTGCACGTTTTGCATAGAAATGGAACAAAAAGGACCAATTTATCCTCCATGACATGTGAAAGTTTCTACTTTCTCTCACCTCAAATCATCACCACCTTTGACTATTTCACAAAGACTTGCATCCTTTGAAAATGTGGTGTGTGGGCCCACCGACACAATACAAATTGAAGCAAAGTAACGTGCCCATAATTGTCCAAGATAAATTACTCATATTTTTGTCATTTTCCAATTCGCAAAGCACTACAACGATTCTTACACACGTAATAGTAATTTAAAAGGTAAATGGACAACATTATTGTACGATAACGACGTTGTGTTACGAACATATGCTTACTAACTTTGAGCCAAGTAATCTGGAAAATAATCCCACTCATTTCGTTGCATTTCTGGTGCATTCATTTTTGCAGTGACTTTTTCTTGTTCATCTGGAAGTTCTACCTCCGCTGCGTCCGGATCCATCTCCACAGTTGCGAACGCCTCGTCAACAATTTCGGCCCATCGAAGGAAGTTGTGTATACCCATAGTAGCTATGACAACATCAATTTGCACTTTGAAATTGTAACTTGGCATACGATCAAGAATTTTTCACCGATTTTTCCACACACCAAATGCACGCTCAGTTACGTTCCTGCATGACGAATTCCTGAAGTTAAATTTCTCACGCCGTTTCGAAAGTCTCTTCTCTGACCAGTCTGACCTTCATAGAACTACTGAAAATGATACAATATATTTGACCCCTTATACGGAGCTACGTACCTAGGTCTATGGGCGAATCCTGAGTCTATAAGATAATATTTTCTCAGGGCAGGATGTGGGAAATCAATTTCAGGACTATGTATAGGTCGTACCGTATGGGTGAATCGTGTGTGGTCTATGCCCACCCTGCATGCACAAATGTGAAACATAAATTGAAATCACATGATGCAAGAACATTTTGTGTTGGGATGCCCTTACATCCAATAAAATTTACTCGTTCGTCCCGCAGCATGACAGCTTTGACGTGCATTCCATCAATCGCACCTATGCAATTTTGAAATAATAGATGTTTGTTGATATTTGGTACGTGATGCTCTACACCGTGATTATAGTTTGGATCAGGTCTTATTAGACGTTCACTAAAATTTACTTGTTCGTCCCGCAGCATGACAGCTTTGACGTGCGTTCCATCAATCGCACCTATGCAATTTTGAAATAATAGATGCTTGTTGATATTTGGTACGTGATGCTCTACACCGTGATTATAGTTTGGATCAGGTCTTATTAGACGTTCACTAAATTCCACAACGGCTCTAAGCACAATCTTGAAATAGTGTCCAACAGTTTCCAAAGAATGATTGTATAGCGTTTAAACATGTCTGTACCCTTTTCCATGCACTAACATACACAAAAACATCCCAACTTGTTCATACATGTCTACGTACTGGACACTACGTAGTCCGTATTCGTCGCAGAGTATATGTGTGAATACCCGCAGCGTTGTGGGATACATCCGGAATTCTGCATAACACTTTTTAGGACTATATTTCATGGCATCCATCATGAACATGTGTCCGTTTCTCGCAAATGAGCCTCATCATTTGACTTCTCTATTCACGATTGTACGTTGCTACGTCTATTTCTGTCTGTCGACAGTAGTGAAACCATTCTACAATGTCATCTTGGAGTTGTTACACAATTTCCTCTTCGTTGATGTCAACTTCATTATCGGAGCATAGCATAAGCTCACAATGAAAATGAGAATGGGTCATTCCACTTCGTAATGTTACTGATAATGCCCTACGCACTTTGAGATGAAGAAGTAGTAAGACGAAACTCCAACAACTCTTCCAATGTTTTCTTTGTTTAAGAGATTGGTTGAATGTTTCCTTTTATAGACCGTGCTCCATTCGAAACTGTCACCGGTACAAATAATGGCCTCGTAGCAGGACATGAACCACTAAAAAAAGTTATAAAAAAAAGATTATTGACACTATTGATTGTAAGTCTACTTGTAGGGCATCATGAATGTAGAAAGATTCTTTGGCAAAAAAGTATTCCAACAACAGTGAACCATTATGCATATAATCACAAAAGTTACTGAAAATATGGACACCAAATTCAAAGTACAGATACGGGTGCAGAATATAGTTATTATGAGTACACACCAAATGGTTTTCATGTAAAATCGCGCTACGACAAAGAAAAAAAATACTGCAAACCATCTGAAGTGTTCACATAAATCGACCCTACTATTTTTTTATTTTATCTGTTACACTCATCATTCCGGTCGTCCCTTTCTATCATCGTGCCGCTCCACTCAACCCAATCCATTTTCTCATCTGCATCGTCCTGCATGTCAAACATCTCTATGTTAGCCCTTTTGCTCAGGAACTTGCAGGTCTAGATGTACAAGTCAAATTTTTCTGTAGTCTGCCCGTCGCCAGCAACTCTGTCATGAATGTCTTTCCATCAATCACAATAGGACCTACCAAAATGTCAATTTTTTCAGCTACTTGTTGACTGGTAGAGGCGGCGCGGTCAACAGAGTAGACAAATCCCTGGCTCCTATTTTTGCTCTCTTCTCTTTTATGTTCTTGCTGCCAAATCGACGTTTGTCTCCACATTCGCGACCTGGAGACGTCCATGCTAGTTGCAGCCTAACCAGCTTTGTTTCCCTCATCACTTGACCCGCTGCTTTCCTCGTCGTCCGGATGAGCGTCGCGCAGATCTTAGTAACTACTATCTTCGAACATGGCGAATCTTGTCCGGCACATCTACGACGGTGTGACCACATACTTATCACTGTCGAAGGAATCCCTGAACAACACCTTGTAGTTGTGTACCTCTTTGCGGTCTTTGTCTCTGTATTCTTTGTAGTCCTTGTTCTCCTGTTCGACATGCAAAATATAAAAAAAAGTATCCAGTACAAAATGTGCAAAGTAAAAATCACAAAACAATCATGAACGGAAAATAATATTAGAGGGGCAGTTTGACACAAAATAGTAATGAACATTTTCAATTAAGAGCTATTATTTCAGGAATCAAAGCTATTGATATGAGAGACCTTGGATTGATAAGCTGAGAATTCGAGGAATGATGCTCCAAATAATAGGTATGAATGTAACAGTTTCAGTGATATAACTTGAATAATTTTGACACTTCTTAAACGACTTTATTGCCTTACAGTTTCAATTATTATATTCTTCTATTACTTATAAAGAAATCAGATTTATATCTCACTTCTTTTGACAAGGGAAAATATTATAATGGCCAAACTAATAAATTAATTTATATGTTGAAGTACAATTTAAATTGACAAATAAAGACAAGTTCATCGTACTTTAAGTTGAGTAAAAACATGAATCCAATTGCTAATTCCTCGGCTAAATTGTTAGAGTGCCAAGTTCATGTCAGATTCATCATTCATATGAGAAATTTCAAGTTCCAGCCAATGTTCATCCTTTGATCAACATGAGACGCAATGCTAATGTTTGCACATTAGAGATGAATAAAACTAGATTTCACGAATAATCTACGACAATCATGAAGGAGAAAAGACAAAAGCAAGATGGATAGAAAGGCTTTAAGAACCTATTTAGGATAACTTGACTTTTTATAGAACAACTTCCTCAACAAGCCAATTTGGGTCGGCCTCATCTTAAACTCTTCTAATCAGACAAAAATTTCGAAAAATCATCCAAATAGGTCAAAAAAACTTCTTAGCATCAAAAGGACATCCTAGCTCTTCAAAAGTCATGCCGACAAACCCTAAATGTGTTTGCAAGATATGCAAATGAAAGTAAAGAAAACTTGCATGCTGCAACAAAGTGTTCTCTCTTCTACCAAACACCAACACAGAATGAGAATTATTCACTCAACTTCATTCTTCTTTATAACCTATCTTCAAATTGAAGGATATAAAAAAAGTCTTGTCACTCAAACTATAATTTTAACTTGAATAAATGTGATGCTCCAAATGAGTTTGCGAGTTGGTTGCACATTCAGAATTTCAAGACATAGAAGCATTCAATTTAACAATATAGCGTCCACTTCCAACAATAAAATATCATCGCAGACACAGAGAGATCAAAAATAATGCAAAACGTGAACCGCAATCACAACATAGAACATAGAAAGTATGATATAGTGCAACATGAACATCCAAGCTAAAGACCTAAGACATGGAGTTTCAATTGGAAATGCTGATATTGTAAAAAAATATGGGTAGCTTAATCTTTCGCTCCCATCACTCTTTTGATGCAGCAATTGTTCCCGTTGTGGAGATATACTCGACACCAGAGTAGTTCAACAGCACCGTGAGTCGTTTATGCTTTTGACGAAGACAATCCCAATTATTCTTCAACTGTTGCTTGGTCCAGACGTGCCCGGAGTTAGTTTTGAACAACTGGATCACTTGGTCCCAGCCATGTTACATGAAGCACTTCCTATTACAGTGACTGTCGGCTATCACCGTCTCGCATGCTTCAATGAAAATTTGGTTATCATGTTTGCTCCAATGGACATTCTTTCGGGCCGGTGCTTAGGTCTGGCTTGGAGGAGGGTTGGAGGTGGACGAGGAACCGTTGTAACCCATCTGCGATGACAAGTGGCAAACATCAGATTGTGAATTTTTTTTTGGGACGGTCATGAGGTAATATGCTCTGACGTGAAAATAAAAATCACCGAAATCATCGACCCTTATCGATGATAGCGTGGATCCATGGTGTGAGCGTGGTGTCTCCTGGCCGAAATTTTTTCTCCAATCCAACAATCGACTTCTCCATTCGTCGAGTACTCCTCTTATTCCCAAAAGGAAGGAAATGTCAAGACGTTGTGCTCCGGGAACAGTTTTGACGTAGGAGGTGTCTTGGGTACGGATCTGGGAAGTTACTTCACGACTGGTTATCTTGAAAGATGTTGGAGGCAACGATTTTTGTGGAAGGTGAAGGATTTACCTTGGGAGAGAGGAATAGTTGTGGTTGTGGAGGCGTGTAATGAGAAGGATAAATTTGGGAATGGGATTGTAAATTGCCTGAGTTGGTACTACAAAGTTGTCAGAATTTTTTCAATTAAAAATTGTACAACGGTCCATTTTTAGCTCACCAACAGTCTAAATTGTAATAGCCAGTGCGTCCAAACACGCTCTAATATAATAGGTCTATCAAATAATAGATAATAGTAGAGAAAAAACTGCCAAAATTACAACTCATCCTTGTCCATCTTAGACTCCTTCAGGACTTATTCAAGTCAAACAACCAACTCCGAATAGATCTTCAATAGAATTTGGGTCACACCAAACTTTAACAAAAAATAATAATAACACAGACAATGAATAAACAGGAGAAGAAGAAAGATCGACAAAAATGCGAATGATAGATATATAAAAGGTGGGAAAAGAAACTGTAATATTTTGTGAATTCTAAATTCCTTTGAAAAATAAAGATTGGAAAGATTATTTGGAAATGCAAAGAACCTGTTCAGAATAGTATTACACTATACTACATGAATGAATAATTCAATATAACAAGATATGCAAATAAGTTATATAGACTATGACTCTTTTAAAGTAAAAGTCTAAAAAACTGTGACACTGCAAACTCTACAAGTATATGTTAAATTGAAAATATATAGAAGTTTATAAAATTTTATAAAAAAAAAATGTTGTTGCATCATCATATCAAATTATTATTAGACATCAAGTCCTTTAAGTCTCTCAGCAGTAAATCTTAGTCTTGACAATACTTCAAGCCTTTTTTTTTTGCCAAAAAAAAAAAAAAAACCAGCTGCTAGCCTAAACCCTACACTATTTATATAAATTCCCTTCTCGATAGTTTTTACTTTGTGTAATGCTACTTGTACACTTAGACTTACTACCTAGGTGATAGAATGCAAAGGTGTCCACCAACCAATCATCAATTGTCACCTCTATATTCTGTTACCTAAGCGGTAAATTTGAATGTAAATATAGCATAACTCTTTTACTTTTGCTCGACTATAGATAGTGGGAATTGTGCTTATCATAATTGATAATATTGTGTGCAAAATGTCTATATGTTTCAATTGTTTGCATTTTCACCCTTATTTCTATGTTTCATAGTGGAAAACGTAATCTCATTCAGTTGTGTGAGTGTTACCATTAAATGCATATCTAGACTCACTTTTAATTTGAAACTCGAAGGGTAAAATGGTCAAGCCACTTCAAAAACCTCTTCTTCCCCATAACACGCACGGTTCATCTTCCATCTTCTCTACTCTTCACGTACGTGCATACCCATTTTCTTCATCCTCTTCTCCTTTCATCTACAATATCTTCTCTCGTAGTAGGCTATTATCTGCATGCATTGGAGGGTGAACTAGGAGAAGGTAATATTTCACTGTGTGTCCGTTATTTTTTATTTTATAATTTGAAATTTCAATCTTTGAGTGAACGAGGCTTCCTATCTATTTTTTATGGAATATATTTTTTTTTTCACAGAATTTTGTGTCAAATGAAAATGCTTCCTCCATTTATTAGAGAGCCCGACGATGAGACGCCCACATACGGTATGGACACTGTCCATCCATGATCATTATTTTCCCTTTATTAATTTTGTTGCTATGTGGAAATAAAATTTGGAACTCTATTGAAATGGGAATTGGGAAAAGACTTTCAAAACCCTAAAGGTTATTTTTTGTGGTTTGTAGGCATTCCTCTGAAATTACATGACATTAGTTGGGAGTTGAAATTTCTATGGTTTTCGTTGGGTTTTGAGCATTGTACGACGTGCAATCCATTATTGCCTTGATTTGATCAGTGTGCATTTCTTTATTTCCATATCACACTTCACTGTTTATTCCCTCATCTTTATATTCTTTTGCACCCAGGTGCAAATTCTGCCTACTTCATTGTTGAATTGCATCACTTAGACAATTTCTAAGCTAAGCCAAACAATTTAGCATACAAAAATGGATTTGTGCTTTTCTTCGATTTCTTCTATGCCTCGTTATTTACGAAAGGTGATTTGATGAAGTTCTTAAATGCGGTTGGTCATGATTTGATGTTAGAGTTTTACTAGAAAAAACGAAAATGAGTTTAGGGAAGGAGTTGACTAGATTAGCAAGCGATAATAATATTAAAGAAATGCTTAGGAATAGAGATAGGCATCCAGATATATGTTGTAGCCCCATTGCAATTGCGTGCATTGCCATTGCATGTATCGATCTCAGAAGTTGATATGCAATGCGATGAACCACAAACATTTGAAGATTGTTTCGTACTTTCTGTGGAAGAGAACAAGGGTGGAGATCCTGAAATTGAGTGGTCAGATCATTTTTTTCATGAGAATGCTGAAGAGTTGTAGTCACATTACGAGGAAACCCTCCAATACCATTATGAAGAGGATCAAAATATGGGTAATATAGGTGTTGAAAATTATGAAGTCGGGATAAAGCTCATAATGACGAACAAAGTAGGGGAGATGAAGTTGAAGGTTTGGTAGAATCTGATTACGAGATTGAGGATCAGCCAACATTTAATGTTGAAACTGAGAATGAAAAGGTTAATTTTGATTTTGAATTCGGTGTGGCAGAAGAGCATCAGATTAGGGGTTCGGTTACCGAATATGGGGACTTCGACGAAGAGGTTTTTAAAGTGATCTGACCATTTTACCCTTCAAGTTTCAAATTAAAATTGAGTCCAGATATACATTTAACAGTAAAATTCACAACAAATGGACAGAATGATGTTTTTCACAATGAAATATTGAAATAAGGGTGAAAATGCAAAAAAAATTGAAATGTATGGACATTTTGTACACAAAAGGTCAAACATAGGAACGTTTTGTGCTAATAAGTCAATTGATAACTATATTTTCCAGAATTCTAGTGATGGGATGGGAGTTGGGACCCTTAAAAAATCCCGAGTCTTTGGACAAAACTTAAGGCAGAAAAGGAAACTCTCACCTAACCAAAACCGTGCAAATTTGATACTATACTGTATTTTGGGACCTCACTCAACTATTTTCCGTTAGCATTCTGGGTGTCGAGAATCATGTCGTAGCTATCAACACACGATCAAATACAAACAATTGTCTAATTGTTAGTCAATTACCCTAACTCGACCAGTTATTAATTAAAAATCTTGGCTCTTCCGCAGTCTGCGCTAAATGAATCGTTTGTCGGGATTTGACGGCGAATTTTCATCTACCCAAATCATATTGAATAGTAAACTATTGTATTTTCTAAATGATTGATTAAAAAATTCCAGTCAATTCACGCACGTGTCTACAGTTATCTTCTTGTCAACTTTTGCATTTGAATTACAAAGTATCTCAAAGCATATAAAACACTTGATCGATGCCAGTCGGATTATGCAGAAACATACAAGAACAAGGTAATTGAATGGGGAGAACATATTAAAAGATAGATAAAATCCCTTCCCAGTGCATAATTCACCCAAAAAGATAAATTAGTTTTTTTTCATACAGTTGAATCGAGCTTAGTATAGTACTACATACCAAACATTTTATATTGACTAGGAATACAAGACCAAGCGACGAGCGCAGTGAGTGCAGATATATTTCCTCTTGACTAAAAGGCAAAGGGGAACAAAGCAGAACCTCCTTTTGCACTCGAAATCCACCATGTCTACCTTCGCTTTGCAATGGGGACACGACCCTGTGGCTTGTTGTCTACCCAATTCTCTCTCTTCTTCACCACAAAAATAAACCCAACACATTGTCTATATATGTATGTGTATATTTTATCCTGCATATATATGTGTTTGTGTTTTGTGGTGTTTATATGGTTTTGGAGTTTTGATGGTCAAGTCCGTGTCTAGCTGTTCGTACATATAGAGGTAAATTCTGGTGAAAAAATTACTGTAACTATAGCAGATTGATTAGGTGCCATAAAGCCTTCTTTCTGTGTATTTTGGACTCTTTCACTTTAATATTGTTACCAACATAAATTGAATAATGTTATTTGTAGAAAAGACTATCAGTAGTCGTCATACGTACGTGACATACATATAGCAGTTTATTATTTAATGTATTAATATGATAGTTTTTTATTACCTCATACATTAAAAAACAAATTTCTATGTATATGTTACGTATGATGACTATCGATAGTTTTCATTGTAAATAACATTATTCATAAATTTGGTTTCAACATTCAATGAGTAATGCCAAGTGGCATAATGTCAGTCTAGGCTCCATCCCTACCTTGGTTCTGTTAAGCACCCTCAATGCCGTATAGCATTATTCTTTTGTAAATTGGATTGCAACAATATTATTTATGGTTGCATCAATTTTAATTTTCTATTTTAAGGGTTTGTTTTAAGATTGCTAAAAATGCATCTTGTTTGTTATTTTGAATAATTATATCTCAAAACAGAAATCAGAAATACGTTTGGATTGAGATTTTTAAAAATTATTTTATGACATTTTTATTTCATTAAATTTGATTATTCGGTAAAAATATAAAAAATTTACCTTAATATATTATGAATTAATACATAAATTTTAAATTTGGCGAATCTTACAATATTTTTTCTCGCTACAAAAATAAAATAAACAATAAATTGAATTTAAAACATAGAGAATAAAAATAAAAATTAATTACGTGGACTGAGAATGTTTTTATTTGTGTTTGTTTAAATATTGTTTTAGAATTTTTATGTAAATAATTATTAAGAGCTTGAATTATTTTTATTTTTTATAATTTTACTTTTTAGAAGTTTTTTTTTTTCAGAATTTAGATTTTTTATTTTTATTTTTTGAATATATTATTCTTGATTTTCTTTAGTTTGTTAATTTTATTTAAATTTTTTAAATTTAGGATTTTTTTTTTAATAAAATTTTATTTACACGTTTGTTTTCCATGTTTTTAAGTGTGTTCAAAATTTTCACTGGAAACACTCAAAACTTAAAAAATACATTTTGATTTTTATATTATAAGTTTATCCTTACTTTCAAAAGTACCAGATCCAGGACGTTTTAAGTGCTGCAAAATTGAAAACTACAAACCAAACGTACCCTTAGTTTTTCAATTCATTAATATCCAATCAACCCCTCTATATTTATATTCTAGTAAATCAATTTCAACTTGAAGAGGAAATATTAAAGCCCCTATTTTTTTTAATATAAAATTTATATTTTTCCAAGTAAATTCTTTGGCGTATAAGTCGAGCTACTAATTAAAAATAGCGTTACCATATCCAATTCACAACCTTTAACTATTTGGCATGTTTCATTGTGTTTAAAAGAAAGCTTGACTGACTTATAAGTTATTAATTTATCAAAATCGACTTCAATAAAACTTTATTGATAAAATTTACTTCTTTTTTTTCCAAAAAAAAAAAAAAAAAAAAGTAACTTGTAACTTACTTTGTGAAATAGTAACCAACGAGTTAATACCCTAAATAGTCACTGAACTTTGCCAAAAGTTCTCAGGAGGTCACCGAACTTCAAAACTTCCCTAATTAGTCATTGAACTTTGCAAAAAGTTCCTAAGAAGTCACTAAACTTCAAAACTACCCTAAATAGTCACTAAACTTGGCTAAAACTTCTCAGGAGGTCACCGAACTTTGAAAATTGAGACCCCATACATCAATAATTCAGTGACCCCCAAGAACTTTTTGTAAAGTTGAGTGATTATTTAGGGAAGTTTTGGAAAAGTTCGGTGACTATTTAGGGTAGTTTTAAAGTTCAGTGACCTCCTAGGAACTTTATGCAAAATTTAGTGACTAATTAAGGAAGTTTTGAAATTCAGTGATCTCATGGGAGCTTTTGGCAAAGTTCAGTGACTATTTAGGGTATTAACCCTCTAAAAGACATCTAAACGGCTATCTATATGTAGTGTGATATTAATGTGGGGCAATTATTACCACTACTATTATTGTTTGGTTTACCACATTATAAATGGACCCAAATTAAAAATTTGATTTAGTACAACACATTTATTGTACAAATATGGTCCCGTTCAGTAGGGATTAAAATCCAATTAAAATTGAAAATATGGCCGTTAATGGGTCCCACTCGTCTAATAAAAGTTAACAATAACGACTAATTTTTCAATTTTAATCTGATTTTAATCCCTACCGAACGGGCTAATAATCCTATCTAATTGAAAAGAAAAATATATTTACACCACATTCATTTTCTTCTCAAATATTATCCAAACTGCCCCCTTCCTCCCTTCCCCACCTCACCTGACCCTACCCTACCCTAATTGTCATCAAGAAGCCATCAGGGTTTGTAACCCATCACCACCTCCTTGGATTTCTGAGTTCCCGTGAAAGTACGCTGCCAGCCCACACTTTTCACTAACAAGTCAATACAAGAAGACAACATGTAATACAAGCTGTTAAGGATATATGAATCTTGCAGGGTTTTATGGGATTTAAATTATTTGATAAAAGAATTGCAGAGAATTTACTGAAACTGTAGTAATTAATCTTGTGATTAAATGATCCCTGTGAGCTTCAAAAAAACATTAAAACAATTAAATTTGATTTAATCCAAATGATTCCTCATTGATTTGCAGGCAATGAGGCGCTTGGATTTGACCTGTCCTCGTATGGAGAATTTTGATTTGCTACAATGGAGATATCCACAGTGATGATGCTGCTGAATTTTTTTAAAAAAAAAACACTAAATTATGGAGATTTACGATGAAAATTTCCAAGTGACGTGCCTGAATTATCAATTTTCATACGACTCCTTCACAACACAAACAACACTCCAAAGAATCTAAATTATTTTAAGAATCCAAGCCCTAGAAACTACCAGCAAAATATCAACAATGATTGTGATGGAACAATTAAAAAATATTTTATGAAAAAAAGGTTTAAAAGTATGGTTATTTTATGTAGTATTACTTATGGTCGTATTAGTAAATAGAAAAAAATGTTTAAAAATGTGGTAAACCAAATAAATATCGTAGTGGTAATATAATTAGCGATAAATGTGGTCTCGCAATGCCGCAATCCATTAACAAATTTTATGCACAATTATATATATCTTATTTTGTATGATTGGTTTGTGCCAAAAAAAAAAAAAAAAAAACATTTATTCAACAAAAAATATTTGAGGTTGTAAACCTAATTTACATATTTTGCTATTAATTTCGTGTTTAACTTCGATTATGAAAATAAAATTCTTCATTGTAAAATAAAAATAATATATATATATGGACCACAAAGATACATTCTTCACTTTATCCAATTTTAATTTCTTAGTGATTTTGGGACCATTTTGAAAAGTAAAAAATAAATATCACTTCCCAGTTCTTCATTTGGCTGACGTTTAGTACTTGGATAATATTTGCCTTAATTCTTTTTTTTTTTTTAGTGGAAGGAGGGCGGTACCTCCGAAATTTTATTAATATGTCATCACTTGTGGCGGAGGAATATTGTGGTTACAACTGAAAAGAAACGAGGAATTAAAATGAAGAAGTACTACTTCCCTTACAATAGAACCTCATTACAACTACAAAAAACGAAAACAAGGCAAGTTACACTTATCCAAACGGGTGCAACCAATGGTATAAATAGGAAAACTAGAGATTGATTCTAAGAAGTCAGAACTACCTTGAGCTCCAAGTTGCGCTAATGAATCTGCCGCATGATTAGCTTCTCGACAAATATGTGATATATCCATAGTCATAACATGAGCAAACTCCAAAATATCCTCCCAAATAAGACGAATAGACCAATGTATGTTCACTTGATTATGAAACCAACGGCCCACCACCTTAGAGTCTGTTTCTATTGCAATTCTATCTATGCCAAGTACATAGCATATTTGAAAGCCTAGACTCAGTGCAGATACCTCTGTAAGAGTGTTAGTACCAACCTCTAGGGAATGATAGAATCCAAAAATTATCTTACCTTGCTAGTCCTGAAGCAATCCACCACAACCAGTCAGGCCTGAATTTCCAGCGTTAGCACCATCAATATTAAGTTTGTAATAACCACGTTGTGAAGGGTACCATTTTACAAGGAATGGAGTTTTAACTCGTATTGGAACAGTAAGGATGTGTAATACCTGTGAGAAATAGGAGGAAATAGACATTTTCCTAAGTTCAAGAAAATTATTCAATTCGTGTAGCCAACATTTAACTTTAGCACAGATTTTGTGCAAGTTAACAGCCTCATCCTTAAATCTTGCAGAATTTCTAGCTAACCATAGCTCCCATGAAAGAAAAGGTGGGACAAGTAAAGCTACAAGATGTTCTTGTGTTGAATCGCCAAAATGTGAATGCCAAAGTAACATAGTAGATCGCCAAGAAATATTCGTAGTAACTCTTACCCCAAATAAATTTCCAAAATATTGTCAAGCTTGAAGAGCAGTAGAACTGGTTGCAAAGACATGATCTATTGTTTCTTCATGTCCCTGTGGACAGCAGTGGCACTTGAAGATAACATAGATCCCACAATGCCAGACCATTTCATCGACAGGAACCACATTATTCCAAAGGTGCCAACAAAAAACAGAGATTTTTAGTGGTATGGTGGGATTCCAAATGATCCTATGAGGAAAAGTAGAAGATATAGTAGGTTTGAGAAGAGACCAAGCTGAGCTAGTAGAGAATAAACCATTCCTGCAAGGGGACCAAATTAATTCGTCACTACCTTTATGAAGTTGGACTTGTGAGCGTTGAATATCCTCTACTAAAGCTGAACTACCCAAAGAAAAAAGTTTATTCAAGTTTCATTTGCCATTTAAGACTACCTCATGAAGTCTTAAATTAGGGGATATGATAGTCCAACTAAGTGTAGATAAACTACCCGAACCCTTCCAATTGTCATACTAGAATAGAGCACTGTCATCTCGGATCAGCCATCTGCTGTGTTCTAAAATAAATGGGAAGTGATGGGAAAGATGTTTCCATATTGATGAGTCTTTAGTACTTACGGGAATGTTGGCCATGTCAAGGTGATGATTGGGGTATTTTTGTCGCAAGAAATCAGCCCAGAGAGAGTGCGAAGAAATAATTATCCATGCCATTTTACATTGAAGTGACTTGATCACATCAAAGAGACTGTGAATACCCCAAACATCTTTCCTTCTGTAGAGAACAGATATTATTCCAGGAAACCCAATGACGTCTAAAAGCATTTTCAGAATCCCCAAAAAAGGTTGGCAAAAAAAAAAACATGTATCTCTGTAACAACTTTTATGGGATGGGTGATCACAGAAAATAAGTAGATATGTATGGAACTTAATACTGATTTGATCAATGTGAGCTTACCACCCATGGATAGAAGCTTACCTTTCCAACCCGCTAGTTTTTTTTCCTGATTTTATCAAGCACTGGAGTGAACATAGAGGAGATGGGTTTACCATAATGAAGAGAAGCTCCAAGATAAGTAAATGGGAGGGAGTTTTCTTTGAATCCTGTTGTGGTTGCAATGATACGCTTTCTAGACGTGGCAACTCGCTTGTGGACTATAAAAGAACTCTTAGCCACATTAATTAACTGCCCAGATATAGTCTCATAACACCGAAGAAATCCCATTAAATTATTAAGGCTACGTCAAGTTTCATTAGCAAATACCAAGAAATCATCTGCATAGTGAAGATGTGATATAGGAGAGCATGTAGCAAGAACTTCGTAAGGAGTTGTTCTGCCATCTTCCAGGAGTTTTGTTAGGCCCATACTGAGAGGTTCTTCGCTGAGGATGAATAACAATGGAGATAATGGATCATCTTACCTAAGCCCACGGGAAGGAGTGAAAAATCCAGCTAAAACACCATTAATTTTAATTGGAAATCGTGGTGAAGAAATAGCATTCTTAATAAGGGTTACCCAAGTATCAGCAAGTCCAAATGCCTTTAACACTTCTAACAAATAGCCCCAAGAGACCATATCAAAAGCTTTAGCCATATCTACTTTCATTATCACATTGGCGCCTCAAGAATGCTTATTTAGGTTATGAACTAATTCATGAGCCAGCGCAACATTTTCAGAGATCATTCTACCAGTAACAAAGCCACCTTGAGAAGTTGTGCAACAACATTAATGTATATTTACTATTGAATTTTCTCAGTTTATGTAAAAGGCACAAAAATGGGATTACATATAGGCAAATTTTCAACATATTACGTGAATCTTTTACAAAGTTAAATGTATTATGATAAAAAGAAAAGAAAAAAAAAAGACCTTCTTTATTTGGAAAATTTTCTTTTATGTTACATTGAGTACATTGTACATGACTAAATGCACATATCAAAAGATGAGATGAATCTAATTTTGTTGTGAGCTAGAACTTTTTAGTTTTCATATTATTAGATTGGACGGTGAATTCACTAAAACAAAGTCCGACTCGCATGTGTTAAGCATATAGTCGATAACTTCTTAACGCTGATTGAGTGCATGCCTATAAGCTTCATCAAACTGTTATTACAAAAAAGAAAGTAATCTTAAGACAACCTAATTGGAAGTTAGAAGTTCCATAGTACCTCACATGTTTGGGGTGAGAAGGAAGGGGTTTGGTTAATTGGTCAAATTTTGAGTGTAAAAGAGGTGATTTTGTAAATTTCTAAGGATTCAAAGTATGTTACTACACTAGAGAAATAAGGACCAAGGTTTAAATTCGTATTTTGCTTCCAAAGAAGAATTTTCTTCGTATATATAAATTGTGAAATATTTGGTTAAAAAGATTCATTCATATAAGGTATAAGCAAATAAATTTCAAAATAATAATATTTTTATTAGTGAAAATTAACAATAAATAATTTTTTTCTCGAATTTACATTTAACCTTAGCCAAAACATGACATTTATGGCATTTTAGTATGCCAAACTAGACAAGAAAAAAAAAATCTCCAAGACGAAGTTTATTAGTTATCATGTCTAGTGTGGCTACATAATAAACATCTCAAAATTGTCAAATATATGTTATCCGGGAAGGTTTACATTTTCGAACAAGAAAATAAAGCACTTAGAAGCAGGGACGGAATTGTCCGCGGTACACTATTCCTAGTTAATTTATAATGTATGTTTCAGTTTCGCCCCCCCCCCTCCCCCGCCGCAAAAGATTTTGACTCGCCCCAAATTTTTGAATTTTTTTATTTTTTTCCATTAATAAATATTGAGCAAATAACTTACACTTTAAAATTCAACCATACAAAAATCTTAAATCTAAACAAAAGATCCAATAGTTACTTAAATAAATAAATAGCAAAAATCCAATCCAAAACCTAAGTTCCAAATTCTCAAGCCCAACTAATTAAAACCAAATTCTCAAGTTGGTTTATGCATAATGCATGTTTACTTGTTTTGTCTAGTGTATAATTTTGATTTCTCATTGAAAGGAAAATGTTGGGATTGTGATTTGTGACTGGTGCACTATTAAAGTTGATTTCGTCATTTTGTGTGTTCAATCCTAATAAGTCTTATTCATGAATATTTGAATTTAAGAATTAAGTAGAGTAGTTGCTGTTAGTTTGTGTAATTGTGTTAGTTATTTAATATTTGAATTTAAGAAATAAGTAGTAGAATAGTTAGTAGTGATTGAATTGAATATTGAATTTCAGTACTATTTTGGTACTCAAAATCGTCGTTTTCAATTCTCTTAGTTAAAAAAAAAAATTCGGGGGCGGGGCCCGCCTCCCTCCACCCCCCGTATTTTCGTCCCCCCAACTAAAAATCCTGACTACGTCCCTGCTTAGAAGGTAAAATTAGCTTCTCTAAATGGATCATATATTTAAGGATCCACCTAGATAGCGAAATTTATCGCAACAAATCAATTGGTGCAGCTATCTTTGCTCTTTGTCACTTTCAATGGCTCTACATATGTAAAAGTTCCACAAAATTTTCTAACGTTTGATTGTACCAAAAAGGGAGTTGTAAGCTCACCGTCATAATGTGAATTCTTACTTAATCCCTGTTTGATAGGGATTAAAATCAGATTTTTAGTAAATTTTGAGAAAAATTGATGAAATATGGTTAAAAAGTCGTGTACCCATGAAATATGTTATTAAAATTAATTGTTAACTCTGACTTAAATTAAAATACATATATTAATCACTACCAAATATGAGCTTAGTTTGATCAATTTCTAGTCATTGTCCCATGGTTTCGTTTTCGAATGTATGACCAATAGAATTATATGTGAAAACTATAGATAGATACAACTAATCGACCACGTCGATGTTCACCTTTTTGCCATCTTTCATATTGTGATTAGTACTCTTATGGTATTAAAGAAAATAAACTAATAATTACTAAACGTATAAAATTGCATTACTAGGTGATGGGTGACATTTTTATTTGAAGAGACAAAATGCTAGAAAATGAGAGAAAAATATTTATTTATTATGTATTTAACAATATTCACATACATTGATTTCTTTTAAACTAGTAAATGTATGGAATTGCATTAATATCTTTAAGACATTGATTATAGAAGCCTGTTTTACATAAGCAACCATAATCCTACACCATTTTTATTAAATCTATAGTCTGTTAATTTACTAGTGATGGTTAGGGAATCTAATAATTTGTATGTCATTAACTAAGACTTGATATTTATCCTTTTATTGACAGGAGAACTATTTGCAATTGATGCTCTTTTGTTTTCTTTTCTTCTTATTTGAAGCAATAATTCCAATCATCGTTCGCTTTTCAAAAAACAAGCCAAAATTTTGACTCTTTCTTTCGCAATTCTCGATCGTGATACTTGAACAGTTGGTAAACTTTGACAAGTTTTGATAGTCTCAATTCTCCAACCAAGGGAGAAGCCAGAGAAAGACGTTGGGAGGTGAATTTTAAAAATTTCTAACGGACTCGCTCCATAAAAGAGATTCTACAACATAAGATTTAGTTTAAAAGGATAATCTCATGACATTTGTAACAAAGTGGGTTGGTTATTCAAGCAAGTATATATCTAGATATAAACTCTAAGAGCGTGTTTGATTACATTTATTTTTCTTGATAAATGTCAGTTTTCGACTAAAATTTCTATTTTGGAATGTTTGGTTGCTATATTTTTCATTGAAAATATTTTGCAATTTTTGAAAATATACATAGTTTTCCTTATTTTTAAGGAAAACATTTTCTTTGGAGGAATAGGTTTTTGTTTTCCTCAAAATAAGGAAACCATTTTTTTTCTAAGAGATATTTTTCATACCAATCAGACACACTCTAAGATATTTTACTAAACTTTTATAGATGTCCTTGCAAAATAAGAAATCAACGCCGTTCCTAAGAAATATAAAGTGTTGAAGCAAAATAAACATGGGCAAACTATATATATATTCATGAGTAAGTCCCAAAAAGTTCGACAACTAATCATTCCAAATAATTTAAAATTTTGGCCAGAACACAATAAAGAATAATGATTGTACATCATTGTTCTCAAATATTGTTTGAAATGGGCATCAGTCTTCTACACTAACACATTCCAATCACACTTGTTAGAAAAACTGACCAAAAATATTGATGGCCCAAAAATGTCAATGTTTGGCTTACATCAATAATATACTTATAATCAAATTAGTTTTAAATAAATAATTTTTTAATAAATATTCTTTTTGTTGAAAAAATTAAATATAGAAAAGGTAACTTATTTTGATAATAACATTTTCATTGTCAAATTAATTAAATTTTTACTTTCAAGTATGAATAAGTAAAATGAAAATATATATAAAAACTAGGGTTGGACAAAATTTCCGGACCAAATCGAATCGAATCGAACCGACTGGTCTTTCATAACGATGGATTCGGTTCTAGACGAAGAACCAAAAAATCGAATAAGAATCGAATCTAAATAATTTTTTATATTGAATTAATTAAATTATTTTAATTTTTTCTAAACAAATTAGTAAATTAACTAATTTAGTTATTAATGATCTAACTCACAAGTCAAGTTCATGCCTAACTAGACCCGTCCAACCCAATTTCTAAATTCAATTTTTTGATTTAATTTTTTGGCACAATTATTAATTTCATTGTTAACCCAAAATCTAGACATTTTTTAAGTTTTTATCTTTTTTTCTCAATTTCACACTTTCATTTAGTAAGCACGGGTCTACTAATCACAAATCATTTGATAAATTGAAAAACTATATCTATATGCTCAAATCAAAGTCACTGACTGCTGAGTCCAACTTTTCATCTCCAACTACCTATCGAAGTTACGAATGAACATCTTATTAGTTGTATTTATGTAATATTGTTATAAATGTGAAAAAAATTAATTTTGGTATGGAATCGAACCGAACCCGAATGGTTTCATAATTATATTTGGACCAAACGGTTCCACTTATTAAATACTCGAACTGAATCGGACCATACCAGCCCTAACAAAAACCAAAAAAAGAAAAAAAAATTAATTACTTTTAAACTAAGCAAAACATGTACAATACAACGAAAACAGAACAGACTTTTGTAACGTTAAAAAAACGTTGTCGAAAATCTTTTACAACGTTTTTGAGTATGTTGCAAACCTCAATATTGTCGTAGAGTATAAGGATACAGCAACGTTTTTTGAGTGTTGCCATAACTTTTTTGCAACTTTTTTTTTAACGTTGAGAATAATTTTTTGCAACGTTTTTTGAGTGTTGGCATAACATTTTTGCAATATTTTTCGAGTGTTACTAATAACTTTTTGGCAACATTTTTTAAACGTTGCTAATAACATTTTGCAATGTATTTTGCTTGTTGTTTATACTTATATCTTTATCTTTTGCTACGTAGCATCTCTTACTACAAAAATAAGTCATTTATTTTTAGCATTAATTAATAAAAATTACTGATTATAAAATATACTTTGTTGACTTTATAAAATCAGTCAAACATGCATGAAAAACTGATACACAATTGAATAATTCTTTCTCACTAGCAATAAATAAATAAATAAATAAAGTGCACTTTCTACAATTGTATATTTTGAAAATAATTTAAAGATGATCAAATAACTAAGACAATTGCACAGACAATTTTTACGTATAATACTTCCTTGGTGCAAGGAATAAAAATCATAGGGCTTAATCCAATCAAAACACTTACTATCAACCAAATAACAGATACAAAAAGTCTTCTGTAGACTATATCAACACATCAAATGAGCTTATATATTACAAGTCAAAATTGATTATTCCATCAAATCTATTCATGCTATGCGACATATATTTTTCTATATTCCAAAACTCTGAATAACCTGACGCTTTGATACCACTATTAGGAATTGATGTCAATTCTCATTATTTTGCACACAAGATCCGTGTTAAAGAAAAACAAAACGATATAGGAAATTATAAAAATAAAAATTATTGACTGCCAAAACTTTCCAATATATGAAAAGTTATTAAAATCATATAGAATTTTACTTACCAAACTCTGAAGTATCATAATAAAAATGATGTCCTTAAATAAAAATTTAAAGTGGAGTCTTAGCTCCACAAAATGACAAAAGGGACAACCTGATTGCACAAAGAAATATTTTTTATATGTAATTGATGCCCTTTTAGTTGAGGGGATAATTTCAACAAACGTCTAGAATGAGCTAAGACTCCACTTTAGATTTTTATTTAGTTAAAGTAGGCGTGAAGATGATTTCATAATTTGATTTTGGTTTCAAGATAATTGAACTAAATTATGAATCTAGAATTGAACAACAAAATCGTTCAATCGTAAAATCGAATTGAAACCTTTGTTTTGAATCTGTTGAATAGGGTTTACATGAATCCGTCAACATTTTGGTTTTAAACTGAACCAAATCGTTTCGAAATAATTTGATTTAGGTTTCAATATTTTACAAACCGTTTCAAACTACTAAATTGTCCATTAAAATTATATACCGCAAGTGCACGGGTCGCGTTCAAGTAATAGAGTGGACTTTTTGAGTCCGAGTTATCGATCACTCGAGGAATGCTTACTTTCGATCACAATTTTGGTCAATTTAATTTTAACAATAAAAACAAACACATAATAAAATTAAATTTTGGAAAATTAGGAAAATTTGATGATTTTTACTTACAAAAGCAATAATTACGTAATTGTGAGTAGAAATTCACTCATTTTTATTAATAATAAGCATATTTAGATATTAAATAAGTGTACAAAAATACACTTATCACAGACCATTACAAAAAAATAAATAAAGAAATTCGAGAATAAATTATTTTAAATTTTATTCAATCCAATTAAAACTAAACATGTCATAGTTAACAAGATGCATCCATATTTGATATAACTCAATTAAACTTAATATCAAAATAGATAATTATTCATCCCAATTAACTAATTAAATCATATCCAAATATCTATGTGTCATCACAATTATGAAGCAACATTCTCAAATTGGTTGAAGTGTTAAACAACTGCTACTAAATCATATTCATTGATCGACTATTACAATTTATTAGATACTTAAATCTAGATTTTAATATAAATTCACACATATTTCCCTTCTACTATTTTTTTCGAATTTCAGCTAAATTTTCAGGCCAGTGCATCCAAATTTTCTAATTTTTTGGTAATTGCTTGCTTCATTTTATTGGTAATTGTGTTATTTTGTTCTAACTTGACTCCCTTAAACTTTTAGCAGACATCATTTCTTGTTTATTTGCTTCACAATTGTTTGGTCAATTCATTAAATTAGTTATTTACATTTTAACTTAGTTGCTAGATTTTACTGTTAATTTCTAGAATGATTTTGTGCTATATTTAAATGATCGTTTTGAAGATTTTATCAATAAGCATTTCGACATATTACTTTGGTGAAAATAAATGCAAAAAGGTACAAGAATATCCCCCAAATAGCTAAAAATGTGTTAGTTATTCAAATATTCACAATGATTTTAGAGTCTACATTCCCTACTAGTGATAAGATTCTTGATTCTCTTAGGAGTTCGTTTAATGCAAATAAGGTTGAGGTAGCGATTTACCCTAAAAATTGGTTGTATAGTAACAACGAACTTATAGTGATTCGTCAATATTAAGAGGTGATAGAAGCATTTGATTATTCACATAAAGTTATAGAAGGTATTATCGGCTTTCTATTCATTTTCTTTTATTAATTATTTTATATTATTTAACTATAATCAATATATTCATGTAAGAGTCCGTTTAATTGCAAAAGTGGAATTTGGGAAGAAAAGAAAATGAATTATGAGAATTGAATTGCTTAAAATTTGTTTTATCGGGAATTGTCATTAATTGTGTTTGATTAGTATAATTTTTCACCTGAAAAATGTTGAAAGTTTGGTATCCGTTTTGACTTTATTTTTCATGGAAGTTGTTCATTAAACTGATATTTTTTTTACCGATGGGTCTAGAATTTGTTCCAATTACCAAAAAAAATTAGCATACCGAATATTATTCATTTGACTTTTTTTGTATGGAAATTGTCAATAAAAATGATAATTTTTTTTTTTTACAATTGTGTCTAGGAATTTTTCCCAATTGCTCAAAAAATAAAAATAAAAATAAAGGTAGGAAAACCAAAACCCACCTAAAAGGTGGGAAATGAAATTCATCAAAAACCGGGAAAAAGTGAACGTGTGAATGAAAGTGGGAAAATGATTTTCATGAAAAACTTCTCCCATCAAACAAAGCAAAAGCTAGAAAATAGAAAATAAATTATTAGTTCTAGGGAAAACAAATGCTTTCAAACAGGCCCAAAATGTTTTCTATCATGTTATTGCATCATAGTGATTATAATTATAATACTTTGGTTTGTAATGTTCTTAATGGTACTGTATGTTGGGAACCTACTTATACATACATAGCGGAATTAGAACAAATTTCGATTCCCAAACAAGGATCTACATTGTGTTTAGATAGAAACTGTGTTTAGAATAATACCTTAGATGAATTCCGCAAACTCTTTTGCTGATTCACAAATTCCAATGATCACGATCTGCAATCCAAACTGTCCAATTGTCCAGCCTCCATGGTGATCCACACAGAGAACAAGAATGACGGGTAGGGTTTTCTTTTTTCGTGCTAACAATAATAATGAATAATCACTTTCTATTTTCAAACCTAGGAGCCTATTAATGTAAATCCAAGTGGGCTTGGCCCGTTTCTTAAACTAAACCCGATCCAAAATTTAATTAATCAAATTAATTAAATCTGGTCTATGAATTAATTAATCCAATTAATTAATTCGGGCCTTTTAATAAGCAACTCAATTAATTAATTATCCAACACTGTCAATTAATTAATTGGTAAATTTCATTCTTCTGATTCTCTTTTGTGTGTGACCCATTAGGTTCCCGATCACGATACTTAATGACGTGAATTATTATTTTGATCTAATCAAAATTGATAAATTAAAATACTCCATTTTAATTTATCATCAATTCACATCTGTTGTCCCAGATTGACATCTAGCAATGTGTCAGGGTAATACATGTGACGAGAAATGTCATGTGATATGACAAACCAAACTTGTTCGTTTACCGTGAAAATATAATCCTTTCGTCAACATGATCCAATCAATTATGAGATATGAATATGTGTCAATCTCAATTATCGATCATATCGTTTATCCTACTTTAAGTTAATGTAAATAGAAAACTCATTTTCGACTTATGAGTTCACCTTGGCCAAGAATTTCATTATCAATTTAACTGGATGAAATGTAGACCATAATCTCTTACTATTTAAGAGTGACGATTCCTCTGTTGATAATTCACAACCTTCATATGATTCTTGACATACCCGAACGATGTCGTATTAGCGACCATTGACAGAGCAACATCCGACATCACCAAAGTATGGTTGTTCTCATATAAGGCACTATGATGACCTCAAGTCAAAAGACCAATTCCACTACCGAACGTTAGAGATTAACCACTGACACTCAGATAGTCTTCCATGTGGAATCTCTCAGCGGGTCTTCAATGTTTTGTTCTATAACAAAACATTCATGTGTTCATTCAAGTGTCACCACACTTTAGCTTGTGAGATCAACTACTTACTTCATAAGTAATAAATGCCACACGTGATGGTCTATCTGTAATAACGATATTCGTATCTCGTTATTACATACGACCACAGACGATTTAAGATTCAGTAATATGTAATTTGTATTTCACAATCACAACTCTTTGTGATTAACAAATCACCAAAACTTGAATCTACGGATTCTATTATTTAGAATATTAATTCAATAATAGATCTTACCATAAATATGCATCGGTTATATATACATTAAAAGTGCTTATGTCCAAAGTTGATTGGACCTAGGGATAACACTTACACTGTATAGGTTTTAATGTGAAATCTTAGACTAATATTTATTATTTAACTATTTGATATATGTTTTTTTTTTTTTTTTTGTTAAACCGTGATTTTAATCTAAATCAAACTGAAAAAAATGGTTTTGGATTGATTTTGTTTAGAAATTTAAGTGATTTAGTTTGATTAGTTTTTAAAAAATCTCCAAACATGGTTTTTTTTTTTTTATTTAAAATGTGTAACATAATCGAAACTTAACCATTCAATTTCAGTTTAATTTGGTATGATTATGATTCATTACTTAAACTTTCGAATGATAAATGTAAATTAAAATTTAATATCATATTCATAAGTTAGTAATATATACTTAAATCAAAAAAATAAATATCAAACATTCAGAAAATTTAATATAGGGTGGTGTAGGAGTGCAAATGTGTCTAAAGTTGAAAAGGAGATAAATAAATTAAGTTTGGTCACTTTGTCTAATAGGTGATAAGATAAAATGTAATACTAAATGAAATTTTCGTTCATTTCACACTTGTAATTTTTCAAGTTGAATTGTGTGTGAGAGAGAGAGAGAGATTCACTGATTTATTAAAGAAAGAATGTATAAAAAATAATAAAAATTGAGTTCGGTTCTCAATTTTGGTTCTTGGTTCTAGAACCAGAACCAAATGGTTTTCAGTTTTAATAATCAAAATTATTAATTTTTTTTTTTTTTGATAGAATTGAACAGAACTGCTCGATTTGATTTAGTTCTAATTTTGTTTGATTTTATCTTATCATTTTGTCCACTCCTCAGTTAAAGTAAAGATGTTGGGACATCAAGAACAACCTTAACTGGACCGGATGCATAAGCTCAGATGGAACTTTCCAGTCCTAAAAATTTAT
Source organism: Fraxinus excelsior (assembly GCA_019097785.1). Lineage (NCBI taxonomy): Eukaryota > Viridiplantae > Streptophyta > Magnoliopsida > Lamiales > Oleaceae > Fraxinus > Fraxinus excelsior. Next base: position 35,499,322 of record CM032626.1, on the reverse strand, counting down.
TTAGCTACGTTTTGGTATATCTTAAATTAACTTTTCAGTCATTAATTAATTTTAATCATTTTATAGGATTCAGAATTTTTATTAACTTGTAAACCTGTTTGGCCCCCTTTTCGTTCAACAAAAAAAAATTAATAAAAGAATACACGATTTTTATTATCATTTAATATTTTTTTGTGATTACTTCAATTCAACATTTATATTTTTAATTAAATTGTTGTGACTTCACACCTCGATCTATTTCTACACCAAAATTATTTTTAACTAATTTTTTTGTGACTTCACACCTCGTTTGACTTCTACGCCATAAGCATTTCTGATATATTATAGATTGATAATCAAAGCAACGCACCTCCGTTTACTAGAGTTTTTCTAAAAATAATAACGATAAATACGCGCTCTTGTTTGGCATACATTCTTTAAAAATACATTTTTTTAAAACTCATTTTCAACCACACATTTTTCAATAAAATAGTATTTTTCGTCGAATCAATAACTTTTCATTATTTTATAACCACATATTTCCTATTATATCACGATTTAAAATACATTATTTCCTCAATAATATTCATCAAATACAACGGTACATTTTTTTTTCTTCAATTGATCCAATAATGTTAGCACAATCAGAAGAACTAGAGACTTGAATTGGTCAAGCGAATTGATTTATTTAATTCTTCGCTCAAACGTTAAGAAATTTATTGAAAATTTTCAATAAAGATGGATAACAAGAAGATTTAGTCCCTGTTTGATCCATATTAAAATTTTCATTCTTATTCTTCTACTCATTTTAACCACACATTCTTCAATAAAATAATATTTCTCATTACATTAATAATTTTTTTTTTTTTTCAAACACACATTCTCCATCAATCTACTGTTCCAAAATACATTTTTCCAAAAAAATGTGGCTCAAACAAACTCTTAATTTCAAAATCTACCCATTTAATCTTATATTTAATGCTTAATCCTTTAACAAAAATTGAGATATTTGTTGCATAATTCTCATAAAACCCACAATAATTAATTTACAAATAAACCCGTAAACAGTTTTCTTCCACTATTATACACAAGAAAAGAATCAACACAAAATGTATTCATCAAAGAAACTAAAGAAAGCTACACACATCCAAGTAAGCACCCATTTGATTCAACATCAACCCACATAATTATGCAGAACCAAACGCCTTGAACAAAGAGTACAAAAGTACTTCCTCTTGAACGGGAAACATAAGGGCAAAAAGCAAAATCTCCATTGAATTCCAACGTCAACTGCTTCCACTTTCCCTCCACAGCTAGGGCATGCCCCAGAAGCCTGTTGCCTTCCAACTTCTTTTTCCTCTTTATAACATAGCAATGAACACATTTCTTTCTCACTTTTCACCTTCCACTGTGTGTAATTTTGGTCCAGAAAAACCTTCCCTTACAGCAAATTTATCAGGCCGCTTGTTTTTAAGGAAACATCACGTTAACTTACGCTCCACGCGTATGTTAAAACGAACACGTGGATATCGAACAAGAATATTGATTATTTTTTTCCTAACGTTTGTCATTTGTTTCAAAGAAAAAATTGCACTACAAGTTCTCAACTTATTAAAGCCCCATTTTCGAGAGAGAGAGAGAGAGAGATTTATAATAGTGATTTTTTGAAGAATGTATAGTTAAAAAGTATGAAAAATTTTGAATTTACGTGCAAATTATTTTATTGAAAAAATGTAGATTCAAAATAAATTTGTCGTACGAATTCACATGCAGAATTATTTTAAGCATTTTATGCAAGAATTAAAATTTATTCTTTTAAAATCATTTAGTCATTTGACCGTTAGATATTTCGGTTGAATTCTTCTGGGAAAATTGAACATGGGCAAGTATATTTAGCGGGATTTGAATTCACAAGATTCCACTATTGGAGTCTTTAATGATTCGACTTTTCTTGCATTACATTTCGTCACATTGACAAATTTAAGTCAACAAAAAATCCTTTTTTTGTTACAGTTTATAAGAAACTACAACTTAAATAACGAATAAAATATATTTGGAAGTGGTTGTTGAACTGTCAAGAATCTGACTTGCTTCCAATTTCGTGGCATGACGTCTCACAAATTAGTTATAGTCACCACGTTCCTCTGATTTGTAAGGCGAATATTGTTAGTTTGATGCTCTTTTAAGCAAATATATAACCATGACATTATGAATTAACGTTCAATTACTCGCGTATTATAATTTGCGATAATAATCTAAGATTCCATGATTATCTGAAATACAACAAATTGTATAATTGACTGTTTGGGTATAGTAAGACACAATTCGTTACATATAATCAAAATATGTTGTTCACAATCGGTACATGAATTTGGACGCTTTTATATTGATAAGATTGCATTGTTCTTATTAAGATTTGTCCAGATCTAGGAATAAGAACAATAATGTGTTTTTGAAGCACATTGAACATGACCACGTGGATGACTCATTTGTGACCGCTCGAAATGAGACACCACACGATTATCGAACGAGTCACCTAAATCCTGAGCAAGTAATGTACCTTTAATTGCTAATTCAGGTTCTTTAAGGTGCCAATGAGTGAAGTCTTAAATAGAAGATCGATCTCGATACTTTGGGAATCTGGACAAAGTGGTTAAAGATCATATACATGCAATAGTGGAATTCGTTAATCATTATTATGAGACGATCGTCACTCTAAGATATTTTCTAAAGGGAATTGAACCTGAGCTCAGTAGTTCGACGATGAGATCATTAGATTTGGTGTTGTGATGTGATCACAACAGATTCGCCTTATGAAATGAGACTTAGAGGGTAATACATGTTGAAGGGCAAAACGGTCATTTTGTCGACTTCAACATATTGACGGTCAAACGGGGGTTGACTTGTGGAATGGTAGTCGGAGGACATTGTTATCTAATCATAATTGACTTCCATAACTTTCGCTTGACTCAAGAGTGCAATCTCGGATTTTTTGGTAGAGTAAACCGGAATTAACATATGTATCTCAATTGGTCAAGAGTTGACCCAATTAGAAGCATATATTGGAGCTTGAGTCATGTGAGTCCGATTAGGTCCCTCTTTTGACTCTAATAAAAGTGTATGACTTAATTGGTCTACTACAATAAAGTCCAAGGAAAATTGTATAAATAAGAAACCATAGTTGTTGGTTATAAATATGTCCCTTATGGCACATTTTTCACTAGTGGTTATTTTGCCAATTTCATTCTCCTAAGAGTGTGAGAAATACCTAAAGAGCACAAGGGAAAAGATCTAAGGGAGGAAACAATTAGTTTGGCTATTGAAAGCTCCTTCAAGGTTATCATCTTACCTTAATGTGTGAGGATTCAAAATAAAACACTAATAATCTCAAATGGTTTTCTAAGATCCACCATGCATTTGGGTTTAATCTTCAAAAGAAAATTAATTTCTTATTTTGAGGATTAGATGCCCATTTCCAACAAATATTACAACGTGATGATGCCCGCGCCTCAGGCTCAAAACTGAAGGGGCATCATCTTTTTTATTTTTGTTCGGTCTAGCCCGAACCCGAAGGGCTTCAATTTTGGTCCAATTAATTTTTTTTTAAATAGTAAACGAATCAACGAGGCCCATCTCCTTCCCTTTCATTTCAACTCCAAGTTTCCAATCGTTGCGACGCCTACACCTTTCTGGACTTCGGTCTCTCCACTCTCCTTCCCTTTGTTTTCCTCCCTTCCTTTCCCTCCCTTCTTAGGCCCACTCTTTCCCAAATCTTGCGCTAGATTTTTCAAAAGAACCCTAACCGTGCAGACGACGACTGTGAGTCGCTCTTCGAGGTCGATCGTCGACTGGTCGGTAGTGTGCGTCTGCTAGTACTTTCGCCAGTTTCATAGCCACCCAATTTGTTGCAAACACTTCACGTCATTGCTTATGATTTGGACAATTGGAATTGTCTCCATCCGCTAGGGATTTGATGCTAAGGTAAATAATTGAAATTTATCAAAAATTTATTCAGTTTATATTTGTAATAAACTATCTCTAATTCTAATTTTGGTGGTGAGAAATAAAATCAAACCACGAACAAAAGAACTCGAAGCAAAGATCTAAAAAAATCTAACAAAATGTCAGTTGAACATGCTGAAAATGATGCCCTAAAAGTGATATTTACCTCTCTCGATCTTGAAATAGCTTAGAGGAATCACTGACAAAAAGCTAGATGATTAATTAGCCTTTGGTTGAGTCTATGATAAACAAAATCATATACTCAGTTACTCACTAACAGAAGTAGAAAATGTTTCGAATTTTTGAAATTAGAGTTTGGGATTTACCAAGAACGAATGGACGTGAACCTTCATAAAAAGGTGCGCCTTTCCATGTCTCAACATTCAGATTTTTAAAACCTGCAGCAAGGTTTTTACATTGCTACTCTTGTCCAATCGAGCATGATGAAAGTTGAGAGTGCAAGTTGAAAAACTAGGCCGCCTTGAACGGAAAGAAATCCCTGGATGCTGTATTCTTTACTTGTTTTTGACTATACAGAATTAGAAGTTTAGTCCCTAACTGGTTCTTTCGTTTTCTCTTTGCTGCCAAACATTGTCTATAAAAAAAAGGTGAGAAATACATCTTGTTTGAACAATTTCTTTTCTTGATACTTTATTCATTGCTTTTTGATAAGTGCATTTTATACACGAGTTTTATACCAATTTAACTTAATTGTTGGCCTAATTTTATGGTTGTGGAACGTTTTTTAATATGTTTGCGAGTGTTGTTTTGAAGGTGTAGTAAAAAGGTAAAAAAATGGGGTGTTGAAGCAAGCCATGGAAAATGGACAGAAAATTGGCGCCCAAGCGCCATAACGGAGAGCCCAAGCGTCAGAAAATGAAGAAAAAGATGGCAGCAAGGCATCGCCACCCAGCATGCAAAAACAATTATACTAAAGGCAGTGCCTATTTTTGACTCAAGTATATTATTTGTAGCAAGGCACTGCCACCATAGCATCCACGCATTACCTGGACAATCTTCACAACGTCTAAGCGCTGCACTGCACAAATGGAGTTTTTGCTGTTTTGGCTACGAAAAGCCTGGAAAAAGACTCTAACCTGGCCAATGACGTGCAGGGAACTATAAATAGACCAAAAAATGCACAAATTAGGGGTTCTACACAACAAGAAATCGAATAGTCGACTCACAAGAAGAAATTCATCACGAGATTCAAGTTTAAAGCAAAGTTTGGAAGCAGTAGAAGGCCTTAGTGCAAGAGTTGATTCTTTTCCATATCTTTATTCAATTAATCCGTTGATGTACTCAAAGATGTTTATTTATTTTTCATTTTATATTATGTTTAACTAAACTCTAAATTAGGGCAAATGATGTAGTCTTTTTGTGATCTTAATTCTTTAATTCAAAGATTTCTGTAGCATATTCTTTTATGTGTTAATTTTGTCATGTGATTAATGTTTTGAATTATCTAGCCAATAATTTGATGACTACTTGAGCTTCTTACGAATCAAGAGGTGAGTTTAATGTTTAGAACGTATAACAAGATCTGGTAAAATAGTATAAACTGTAGAGATACATATACTAATTATTGCGGTCATTATAGGAATTCTTAGAATTATAATTCGTTTAACTAAGGATAATTCGCATAGAGATGTGAAATTGAATTAGTTAAATAGGCTCAATGAGAACTCAAGATGAGTAAATTGAATACCATAGAAGGATTCGACCGAACACTACAGTAGGTTAGAATTTTGAATTGAGAATTGAGGTGATAATTAGATGAACTTTTTTTGCCCTAATATTCATCACTCATTCGAATCTTTATTAAATTAATGCCTGCAATTTTCTATTACTTTCCATTAGTTCACAAGTAAGAAAAGTTATTCACAATTATTACCATTTTTTATTTGTCTTTTATCAAATAGAAGTTAGAAAAAGTAGATTAAGACTAAAGTATAGTGGGAACGATAATCCGGACTCAAATGTCCACTATATTACTTGTTACGATATTGTACAATTGCGATATAAAACACAACACTTTTACTACAATAGTGCACTTGGAATAATTAACATTAGTTCAAAGATTCGTTTTTTATATGTAAACCATCATGCATTTGTCTGTATATTTTTGGAAATGAAAAGTTGTGAAGGCCATCGGAATGCTGTTAGATGATTATTTGACTTCAGGCCTCCGTGTTAGATTATTATTTGACTTCAGGCCTCCGTGTTAGATGATTATTTGACTACAGTCCTTCGTGTTCAATTTTGATCTCAGACTTGTGAGATGTGATGGTGGAATTTTCAAGGGCGCGATTCCATAATTTTCGTCGAAATTCTACTTTTTAAGTAAGCAATGACTTGCACTAACTTGATATTGAATATATTGAAAATGTTTGAAACATTGTCGACTTATATAATTGTGGTCTGGTCGACTTATATGAATGATTATTGTAGCCCGTAGGATCAATTGTACAGGCCCAAGAGTAACTGTATCGAAAACTTTAATTGTAAGATGATTGAGATATTTTGTAATTGTCTTTTAGGCTAATCATTAGGCATTAGATATAGACTAATACACCATACCTTCTAAATATGAGTCGGAGCTCTAAAGAGAAAAATGAAACGAAATGAAACACCAAGCTTTCTATACTACATGAGGCGCTCATAATCTGAATCTAGCATTGTGCGATATGATGATTTGCTGTTCTAAAATTGTATCATTCTTTAGAGTGATACAACGTATCTACACATTGTTCTCCTCTTTTACCAAGTGATAGAAAATTTTCAAAGATAATATATAAGGTTTGACATTGAAGCTATTGTCACAAACATGTTGAGAAAGTCATGTTGAGAGTGTGAAGCTTATAATGGAGTAAAATGTACAAATAAGAGATGTTTTACTTAATTTGACAGAAATATAGATGGCAACGGGGGCAGGATGGGGATGTCGTCGCCGCCGACTGTAGGGTGTAGAAGGAGTGGGGCGGGACGGGACGGGACAGGACGGGGCGGGGTGTTGGTGGAGGAGGGGGAGGGGGAGGGGGAGGGGGTGGGGGTGGGTGGAAGAGGGGTTGAGGAAGATTAATATTAGTTTTTCTTTTCTTTTCTTTTCTTTATAATCATTTTAAATGTAAAATACAAAGTTATCATTTTGTCCTTAATGAATTTGGTCAATTTTGACTTTTTTGGTCAACTGAATGGAAACCGTCCATTTGGACTCTAGGTGTGAATTGTTTAAAAGTTTGGTATCGTGGGGACACAAAACAAAAGTTTGGACAAAGTCTACAAAAATGTGAAAGGTTTGGTACCGTATCTGCAATTTTTCCTAAAATAAAATAACACTTTAGCCCCCGTTTGCCACCCATTTTTTTCTTATTCTTATTCTCATTCTCATTCTCTTTCTTTATTTTAACCACACATTTTATCAATAAAATAATATTACATATAAACATAAAAATTCTCCTTACTTTTTAACCACACATTATTCCATCAATCACTATTCAAAAACATATTTTTCTATTAAAATGGGTGTCAAACACCCTCTTAATAAGTTCGTTATATTTATTTCGCAAAAAAATTACTAAGAAAATAAAAGATCAACGGTTGGAAGTGGTTCAATTTTGACGTGGTTTCGAAATAACCACTAAAATTTTAGTCGTGTTTCAATTTAGTCCGTAACAATGGGATAATTGAGGACTGATGGTGCAATTTTCTCAAAAGACCCTCGTTCTCTCTCGTTGAGCTTCGGATCTGGGTAATAGTATTGAGGATGAAATTTTACGCAAAGAAGCAGAAGAAAGGTGCATTTGCGAGATCTTAAAAGGTAAATTTTCGTGGGAAGAAATCAGGTACTATTTATTTTATTTTAATTAAGGTAAACTATGTATTTTCATTTTTCACATCATGTAATTTGAGGGAGAACCGATTAGTAAAAAATGAAGCAGTGATTCTGCTTAGTTTAAAATAAAAAAGCAATGATTTTTATTTTGTGTTGTCAGAGTTTTATCCATAGATGTAAATTAACTAAGAGAACAATTACAGGTGGTTTATGTATTCTATGTATTTCTTTGTGCAAAGAAGTTAATCAAGAATGGCTCTAACTAGCACTGTATATTGCCTGTGTATCTCCATCAATGTTACTTACATTAGAGGCACAAGATTGTAAGACAAAATCACTTAATACAACTTCACATTCTCATAGGGTTCATAAACATTATCAGTATAAAGATAATCATTGTTTTAAAAAATCTATCAGGTGAGGCTTTCGTTAAATGTCTTGCAGTTTACACCTTGATTGCTTTTTGGTAAGGCTCAAGTTACTGAAGCTTATGCCTCAAGACTAACTCGGTGGCTGAGGTGTGCATTTATTTGTATTGTCTTTTTTAGACTTCTTACTATTGGTCTTAGTGTTTTGGGCTCTTCTTTTTATAGCTTAGAACGGTTTAGTAATTTTTGGTTTTATATTTATTGCCTTAACACAGAAGGGGAAGCATAAGGAAAAGAAAATGGCAACCATTCATAAAAATTCACTTCAACTTGATGGTCATACGACTCATACATTACTTATCTAGAATCGTGCAAACCATAGACCAAAGAGATAAATGTATCTTTATACCACCTAAAATGAGTTAAAGATCTACACTTGAGGTTCATAAGTTGACTTCTATTAATTTGCTCGAGAGGGGTATAGGTACCTACAAAGTGTTTTGCAATTGTTTGCAAGAGAGTCACAACTCCATCATCTTCAGCTTGTTCCATTTCCATTTGTCCTTCTCTTTTAACAACAGCACTTTTTGCATGCAGAATCTCATTTCCGCTGCACAAAGAATCATTCTTTGTAGCATATCCCTGATAGTATACACAGCTTGTCCATCCATATTCCATTCATAAATGGTGTTAGGAGTATAGACAAATTGAGAATTTTGATCTCGTCCTTCATATCGTAATTCGTCTACTGTCTGGTAGGTCCAGGGTAATAATTCCTAATTAAGTCAGTTCTATAAGGTGAGACTTTTGAAATATGAACTTTAAGTTCTTCTTCTAGTTAGAATTCTTTTGAAATTTTTTCAAATTCTTCGAAAGATTCTTCCGAAGAAGTGTCAGAGTAAGAATTCATATGTGTCCCAGATTTATTTAAGATATTTATAACTTTTTTATCTTTAGTCTCTTTCAGATTTAATGAAGCAAGTTTTTATTCAAAAATTTAAGTAAATCATCCTCAGGAGTTTTTAATTTCATATCCACGTACTCTATCGAGGGTTGAAAACTGGATTTTTGAATTTGTTTGAACATTAATACTAAATTTTTCTCCAATCTTTTCTAATTTTCTTAGCCATAGATTATAGACATAAATTAGTACAAGTATTCTATTTTATGACAGGTTAAAACATGTTTCAGTAACAATAGCATCCTTTTTTGAAAAGGTTTTAGAGAAAGTATTAGCTTCACAAATTTGGTTATTAACTTCATATACAGTGTAGGTAGGAGGAATTTCCTCATTCCCTATCTTCTATACTTTATTTTCATTAGGATTACTTGACTCAATCACTCCTATTTTTGGTCTAATATCTTTAAACCATTTTACAAAAGGAAGGCCAGTTTTTATTCTTACTTAAGTAATCATAAAATTGCTCTTGAAGAATTTTCTTCTGTTTAGAAGAATGATTTTTAAAAAACCGTTTTCTAAAGTCATTATACTTTTCTTGCAAAAACTCTTTCCTCACTTCTTCTTGCTTGATTCTAAACTCTTTAGAATCTGCATCTTCATATATAAAAGTGAGAGCCAAATCACTAATTTAGATCATATTAACAGATGGGTCCATATTGGAAAAAGTTGGAGACTCATCTCCACCGTGCCCTCTGTTCCTTCTATACACAGGACGAGAGATGTTTTTGGAGGAATTTCTTATTCCTATTAAATCATGGTATATGAGCTCTAGTTAGTAGAGAAGACATAGAGTTACTTCTTTGAATATATCTTGGAATCAAAGAGGTAGAATGTCTACTCTGAAAAGAAGGATTGGATTTTACTTCCTCATAATGGAACGAGCTTTGTCTGGACTTGCTGAAGAGTATTCCAACTTTGACATCTGGTGCTTGAGTTATTTCTTCAATATCATGATTTTCGATTGGTGCAGGTAATAATAATTTGCTGAATGTCTTTCTCGTCTGTATTTCCCTTCTTTATATGATGTTACAAAACTAATTAAGGATACTAAGGTATACAAGGAAACTAGTTGTAAATAATGAACTTCCAATAATAAACCTATTAAATCCTCTAATAGCAGGTTCAGCCGCTCCTCCAAGAGTCCATTGATTTGGGAGAGCAATATCTTTCCAATCAATAGGATGAACCCGAGTTTCATGGGACTTAGCCAGATTTGTTTCTATCATGGTTATTAAAATCTTTTTGCTAACTCATCTTTCCTAAGTACTTAGATAGTTAGATTATTCATAACTTTATAAAATATTCTGTAAGTGATAACAATATGTTCACTTAAAGTTTTCATTTTGTATCCTTTTGATTCAATGATTAAAGTTAAAACATCTAGAATATTTATATCATTTATGGATACTTAAAAATCAGGAAAACAATTAAAATAAACTGGTCCATTACATAAACTAGTCTTCATAAGACTTAGTATAGAATCTTTAAATTCTAAATGTCTCTAATCCCTTAATGCAACTAAAAGATAAGCATTTAATCCTTCTTTAGTAAGCTTATCTGAACTAACCCAATATGTAAAAATTTAAACTTTACTTTCCATTTCATAATTCTTGGATCAAATAGCCGTAATAATTCAAATCCTGGTTTAACATGTATAGTTTGTTCAACAGTTTTAATAACTCTTCTTGATTCTAAATGAAACATTCCGATATTATAAATCTCTTTAATAACGACACGAAGTAGATGTCAATTTTTCAGACGATTCAATTTCAAATGTGTTCTTTAAGAACGTCTTTGAGTTAGATTCAGAACTAGTTCTGATATCTCGAGCAAAACTTTTTCTCGTTATTTATTCTTTAAGAATACTGTACTTCGTCTTAAAGGGATTTATTCCATGACCAAATGACAACTCTTGGTCAAACAGGTCCTCTAGGAAACTCTCTTCGAAGAGATACACAATACACAAAGACTTTAGTAACTGGAAAATGGCTCTGATACCAAAATAGCCCAAGAACTATAATAATGTTGAAAGATACAGGATTAAGACTTAAAATTAAGACCTACTTAATTTATTGCTTTTTCAACCAAGGATTACCAAAGGAATACAAGAACATTAAAAGAAAATATGTATGAAAATTTTCTTTTTTTCAATAACTTACAAAGATCTTTTTTTCTTCTCCTTGAGATTCGAAAGAGATAAGATTAGTGTTGTCTTTAGGACCTTTTTGTGCAAGATTCCCGTATGTTCTGAAAAGCCGCCTCCTCTATTTCTGATTGATTGAGACTCATTTCGTCTTTTTCTTATATCTTCAAAATATTGAATCTTGGTAAAGAAATGCTATGCTGAGATTTTCTTTCATATTTTCATTTAATGGCGTATAATCTTTGTCAGAACTATCATTAGATTCTGAATTAGATTGTGTTTTCTTACCCCTCCCCTTTGAACTGAAAGAAATTGTTTTCATAGATTTGTCATTAGTCCGACAAGAATTTCGGACATAGCGTTAAGAATTTCTTGATTAATACAATTTTAATTGCAACAAGTTGATCTTTAACGAAATTTTCGTTCTTTTCAAAGATAGGATTCTTATGAGGTTCTTTATGGAGATTTTTTCAAATAACCTGAGATTCTTTAATTTTTTCAATGGTATCATTTGGTTGGATATTATGACACCATCTATAATGATGTGATCTACAGAGATTATAGGCATTTAGAATTTAAAGAATCTATGCTAAGTCTTATGGAGACTAGTTTATGCAATGAGCCAGTTTATTTTAATTGTTGACTATGTAGCTCAAATTCATTCTATTGATTGGAAAGACATTGCTCTTCTGAATTAATTGACTCTTAAAGGAGCTACAGAACCTACACCAATGAAAAATCATGATGTTGAAAAGATATCTCACGCACTAGATGGTAAAGTTCGAATACTTTTCAATTGGTCAAGACAAAGCTCGTTCCATTACGAGGAAGTAAAATCTAATCCCTCTCTAGAGAGTAGATATTCTACCTCTTAGATTCCCAGGTATATTTAAAGAAGTAATTATTTGTCTTCTTTACTAACTACAGTTGATATACCTAATTTGATAACAATAAGAAATTCCTCCAAAAACATTTGTCATCATGTGTACAGAAGGAATAGAGGGCATAATAGAAATGAATTTAAAAATAAATTTCTATGAAATTCTGTAGCATCCATTGGATAACAAAGTTACTTAAACTAGTAATTGATAATTCTTTTACTCGAAAAGATCCAAAATAGACGCTCTTGCCACCAGACAAGGCTGCCTCCAAAGGTGTGATATCTATTGTTAAAGCATTTGTATGGGCTACTTATTTTTCGGGTAGGTAATAGGATAATAGAAAGTTCTACACATGCAAATGTTTTTTTCGGAAGCATGTGTGGTGATACTAGATCAGATCTACGATCTTCAAGTCCAATTCCTCGCAGTAGCCCCACGACATTCATGTTACTTTCAATTATTAATGCTCACAGCGTGGTGTTACTCAAACAATCACAAATCTCCACAACTCAAGAACCCTAATCTTGGAATGTTTGTGTCCTATTTATAGGCTCACTAAGAGATAATTTAATTCTACTAGGACTCTCTAAGAGACTGCCTTAATTCCAATTTAAGCCCCTATTTGAGCCACATTATAATTTTCATTCTCATTCTTCTATTCATTTTCAACCACACATTCTCCAATAAAATAATATTTTTCATTACATCAATAACTTTTTCTTCCTTTTCAACGACATATTCACCATCACATCATCAAAAAAATGCATTCTTTCCATTTTAACGTGCATCAAACAAGGGTTATATAAGGATTAAAATCTCTGAGAGTCTATCCAAACCATATGGATAAGATCTAAGACTTTCTCATATGGGCGCACTAATTGTGTCACATATGGCCAGAATTCCAACAGTTTTTGTGTGTTTTGTCCCAAGAGAATTTTAATAACTTATGTCTTGTTTGAATTGAGGTAGTTCCAGCAAATCATCCGTTTCACAATGACTCTTTTCGTAAATAATATGAAGGGTAAGAAATATATCTTGCTTTTTCTGACGTTACATACTTGATGGATTTACAAGCATTACTGATGTTTACATGTATTGCTCTCTATGCACTTTCAACATACACCTATTCTGCTTATATTTCTATCTTTTCCTAAGTACTGCTTCTTCTCCATATTTTCTGGCTCAGCAAAGTTTTGTGGGATCAACCTCCTTAATTCTCTCCAGTTGTTGTTGTGTAGAGTCTGAGCAAGGTTGGAGTCAATACATTGGGACTACAAGCAGACACTGAAATAAGTCCTGGTTTTTTCAAATTTTTGTGTTGTGTTTTACCTGTTGAATTCAAGGACTACAATTTTTCATTTATATTGTTTTTTGTTGCTGATTTTTTACGGCACTTAGGTTCAAATACTGATATGCATATATGCACAAACCTTGATGTCAAAAACATGCTGACAGCAAGGTTTTGAATTTTAACTTCCCTTTAGGCTACCTCCTTCAGTAGATGCTGTGCCTTGCCTGTGCCTTGCTGGTAGTAATGGGACTCTGATTCAATTTTTGCTATATAATATGCTTCTGTTATCAAATCACATTGTTGTATATAGTCTCTTGTGATACCAGCTGGTGAATTGAAGAATTGCTGTGTAGGTTATGAGAAAATCCACCAATTCAGATAAAGACAGAAGTAGTATGGTCTTTTCGACTTGGAAGTTTTGCTCACAATCCAAAGAATTTTTCGCATGATGTTCTATATAATTTTCTTTGGAAGTGATACTCTTCATTGAAAAGCATATACCCTTGTAGAATCTATCATATTCCAGACTTTAATAATAATGGTAGCCTAGATAAGTATTTGTACTACAATTTTTGCCTTCAGCTCAGAATTTATGATAAGCATTCAACATGGTTGTACCTTCAAATTTGACCATCCTCATTGCCCTTCACTTGCACTGCTAGGTTATCTTGAGTCGAAAGCTTTGGTCAATGGGAGGTGGACTCTGCCATTGTTGGATTGCAGAATTGTATTATCTATGATTCTTGTAGAGATCAAGTTCTTCAGCCTATGGAGGATCACTCTTCATTAGTATGACCCCCCTAATTCTTTGTAATGGGAGGTGGACTCTGCCATTGTTGGATTATAGAATTGTATTATCTATGATTCTTGTAGAGATCAAGTTCTTCAGCCTATGGAGGATCACTCTTAATTAGTATTACTAATTCTTTGTAAAATTCTACCGGAGCACCTTCTTATTGCATTTTTCTAATATATTACATGTACACGAGTGGTGGAATTTCTTCGTACCACCACACACAGCCCAAAGGAAACACTGTCTTTCTTTGTACATATGAAGTAGCTAATTTTACCTTCCTACTGTAGTCTTCTACTCTCCTTCCCCCCTTCTGTAAGCACTCTAATTTTCATACTTGAGCTAATGCATGTATTATTTCAAGCTTTTTTGTACATCTTCCTCTGGATTTGACTCTCTGTTTTTAATGAACAATGCTCTGACTCTTTTTCATCGTTCTGTTTTCTTTTTTCATTATTGCTGTGATGCACGACTTGTACCAAGGACTAGCAGTGCCTTTTCTTACATCTTAATCGTTTCTCTAATCTCTAATGAATCGTTTCTTTGTACTACAATATTTCATACAACTTAGCTGCATACTGGTTTTATGATGATTAGTTCTTGTCTAGCTGTGCATTGAAGTGGCTTGTATTACATGGTCTGTTGGTACTCGATGTATTTTTACATTTAAATCGTCGAATTTCAATTTTCGTGGTTCAAGAAATTCGTGAACCGGTCATCTACAAACACCCTCATAACGTGATCAGTGGGCGCAAAATGATGATTTGATATCAATCATTCCTCTATGATAGTGATCTTTTCTCTCAATATACAGTTTTTATTGCAAGATTGAAATCATTTTATTTCTCCATGATATGGTGAGACAACCCCCACTTCCGCCGCTTGATGAAATCATATTTTTGTGTTCTTGATGAGCCTTTTTCAGTCAAAGTAATCATACAGATTCAAAAAGAATTTGAAGTAAAAAAGTGTCATTGTCATATAGTGGAGAAAAGAGTGTTAATTATTGTGTATTGAGGCATGAAATATGCATTCATTTGCTCTTTTTGTGTTGTAATGATGTACACATGAATGGTGATTAATTGCATATCAATTATTAAGGATAAATAATACTTTTGGGTCACTAATTGTGATTAGGATAATATTATTTATGAAAAGGCCTTAAGAAACCTTTGTGGCTAGTGAATTCCACATCCTCTATATATCAAAATCTTCCCATTTTGCATCACTTTGTGACTTAAAATATATTAATGTATATGCTAAATCTTTAATCAAGTAAACCTACTTTGTTCCACCTTTCCAGTTTCTCATTTCAGTTTAACAAATTATTTTCCTTTTTGTTTAGGCAATGCTCGTCCGGAAGAATAATGAGATAAGATTTATGTAGCGGACCTCGAGATTGATTAACACACATTTGAGATTCTTGTATGGCGAGATAAGATTTACATAGTCGAACGGGAGATTATTTAGCACAAGTTTTAAGTTTCTTGTTCAGTAGTATGTAATATGATCCGGGATAGGCAATCACTTGGTCAAGTTTTGGAGTCCAAATTGAAGAAGCTGACAAGCCAAGGTTCAAGTTTCATGAAGGGCTCGGGCGTCGAAACGAGTTGGATTCAAGATTTGAAAGATATTTGAAAAAAAACGAGCGGCGTGGATTAAAATGGGCATAATTTTCAGCTCCATTGTCTGATTTTCGTTCATGAGTACAATTCGGAATCGTCACGAAATTCTGCACAAGGCTAGGCGAGCACATGATACTTTTGGGCTTGCTGTCGCACAGAAACATGCTGAGAACAAGTTGACGGAATTTTCTTATTTTCGCGAGATTTCCTTATTAGTCTAGGATTATATTTTATTTTCAACTCTAACAATATTTCATGACCTAATTACGTTTTATTAGTTTTTCTAGCATTAGTATAAATAATAGATTTATTTCATTGTAAAACCAAGACATTTGATAATGAATTAACGATATTTTCTCTCATTTGGTTCTTGAATGAACTATCGAACTTATCAAATATATTGTTATATTTGTGGCGTTCAACCCTTAGAATTTATAAAAGGATTAGACATCCTTTGTGGTGTTCACAAAATCATAGTTTTTGTTTCCGCACATCAACGGGTTTAGGGTTTAATATATCTTAAGTTTTTTGCTCGGGCCAGGATTCTATCGTCTACAACTTGAATTTGGGCTTTCCCGACGTTTCAGACTAATTATGGGATTTTCACGCTAATCCCCCTTCAAGGTTCGCGTCAGTCTGATATATAGTTTTCTTTTCGATGCCAAAACAAATAGGAGAACCCTTAACGACATGTATGATGCACAGTACTTGACATGTTAGGTGATAAAATATATATTAGGTCTTTATTTATATATTATTTTTATCCTTCCTTAGTACTATCCAAATATGCTTCTTGTGTTTTGATGAATTGGTGAGATAAGATTCATCTAGTAGTCATCGAGTTTATTTAGCCCAAGAGATCCTTTAACAACGTATTTGATGCGCTGGACAATGTTGGATGATATAATAGACGAGTTTTTAGTTTCTTCTTCTAGTTCTGTCCAAACGTGCCTTCTCAATGTTTTGATGGAAAAACTGTAAAAACAAACCAGACATTCTATTAAAAAACCTTTAATTACATGCTACAGAACAGGAAGATCTTGTAACATTTTACAACTTTTAACCTATGAAACAAAGTTGGATCCTTTTAGGAAGACAAGTGCCCATAAATCCATCCTTTGCACAACTCCCCTCTCCTTTCCCTCCTAAACAGAGCCTAATACTAACACCCTCTTCACTTGTACTATCATCCATCACCAAGCTTGTTTGAAAAATGTCTTTTAGCCATTGTTCAAATAAGCTGTTTAGGAATAAGCCACGCCCTTTCAAAACTTCTTTCAACACCATTTCCTCCATGACGAAACAACATGGGATCTTATTTCCACAAACCTCTTGAAAAGAACTCTTGAATTTGGACAAGAACATTTCTCTAACTTGCTCATCTTGATCAGATTTTGTATTGAAAACATAACGGTTTTTGATCTTTTTGAGGAACCTTAAGGGGATTTGTTGACAAATTGTTGTTTCACGAGTTGAGTCACTTGAAATGGGGCTGAACTGTCCCATCGGTTTGCCTTCACTCTCTTCGTCCTCATCAGCTTTGATGTTGAGGTCGAGGATATTGGAGATTAACTGCTTCTTGTAGAAGTCCCTTTTGTAATTTTCAGTATCCTCTGGAGAGGCAACTTCCATTTCACTGTTTCTAGGACACTTTGTTCTGAAATTAGGCGAATCCCAATCCTCTTTACGCTTGTGATTAAGATTTGGCATCCCTGAAGAGACTGTGGTTTCTTTGACAACCAGTTTCATCTGAATTACAGAGTCCGCAATTCCATATCCTGGAGAACCTCCCTCTGTTAAGATGAAAACAACACGGCTAGAATCTCTCTCTTTCTTATTTGGTGTCTCAAACCGTTCATCAAGAAATTTAACCAACTCAGTATCAGCATAATCAACGTCTTCAACTAGAATGACAACCTTTTCTTGATTCCTCAGGGCATTTTCGAGCCTTTCACGGTTCTGATTCGGCGTATTTGAATTCTTTCTCATGTTCATGCACAATAGCAAGTCAGAAGAACCAAACATTGATTTTGCTATTCCAACAGCCAGTCTTCTTTTTCCTATTGAGTCATTTCCCTGAATAAATAACCATGTATCTTCATTTACTCCTCTAGAATCCATCAGTGTTCCTACAATAGAAGCAATGGCTTCTGATTGCCAAGGCACATTTTCTTCCAACACATTATGCAATTCCGTTTTCTCATTTGTTTCTGCATCAGAAAACAAGGAATTCCCTAGGCCGAGGGTGATTTTAACTTCCTTACTGTCCGTGCTTCTAAGCGAATCCAAATTTGGTTCGACTGACTGATGTTTGGGGCTTCCATTGCCAAAACTAAACTCGATATGGCACGATTTCTGTCTTCTAAAACGAGGGAACGGACTCACACTTTGATTAGGATTCACGATTGGATCAGCGAATGACAGCAATTTCGACTCAGTAAAGATGCTATTCTGATTTGAAAAGCACGGATATGATAAACTGTAGGGATAATTCCTCCCAAGGTATCCCTGATTGCTAACAATAGAGCTGGTGTTATTCTGATTATGCCTCCCTTGGTGAAGATTATGGCACAATCTGTTCCATTTTCTCCTCAATTCCACCAAATCATCCTGAAAATTTAAACTACTAAACCTTAAGCCAAGTTATAATCTTATAAGTGAATTAATTGAAAAATAATTAAGCACTACCTTCTCAGATGTGTCGTTGCCACGCGGTTTAAGCCAGTAAGGCAATTGCGCTGAACCATTTTCTGTGTTCTTGCAAGAGTTTGAGTGCACAGAAGATTTCTGCTGGCTATTGATGCCAACTTCTTTTTCATATTTGGAGGTACATTCTGGGCAGCAATTGAGCACATCTTCTTCCACTCCTGAGAATGTCTCCTTTTCTAATACTGGTGATTGATACTGTGAGAAGCTAATTGTTGAATCTCTCGCACTGCACAAAACAATAATGCAATTACACGAGTCAGAAAACATAAAAAGTCTTGTACACTATGATTTTGAAGTTGGCTATGTAAACTCATTACTAGATCTAGAACAACTACATCTTTATCAACTATATGAGTGAAAAGTGTGAATAAAATTTGGTCATGCCCTCATATTCAAAAAAAGAATCCCTTAAATTTTGGTACCAAAATCCATCTTTTCTTTTAACAAAATGTATAGTCAAACTAATAGAAAACATTATCAGCACTAACAGACAAACAAAGCACGAAAGTAATAAAGGTCAGATATTACTTTTTCACTGTCATGCACTGGTCTTTTCACAGAGTTCAGACAACCTAATTTTAACAAAAAAACAAAAGGATGCAAATGAAAAGCTTTAATACAGACTAACCAAATATGATCTACTTCTTTTACATACATTTAGAATCGCTAATTAACAAATAAGTATAAAAAAGAAAATTGAATTGGCTAACCTTGTAGCAGCATTGAGACTCAGCCCTAATCCACCAGATGGAACAGCAACTGGTTGAAGATCCCATTGAACATCCAGTGGGGGCTTCTTCATTTGGCATTTCATATAGGTTTGGTAATTTGCAGTAGCCATTAACCATACCCTTATGCTTGAATTGTTGAACCAAGAAATCAATTTTCCCATCTCATCAACTAAATAATCAACTGGATTACAACCAGAGGCTTCCTTAGGCTCTCTCTCAACATTACCAGTGTCAATAGTCCATTTCAAGTCACCTGTATAGATAATGACACCACCACCTGGTGCTACAGATTCAACCTTCCTTTTCAGTTCTGTAATACTCACCTTCACTTCTTCTATCTTCATGAGCCTGAGAGGTATTGATGAAAACTGGAATTTGATGAAGTGGGCTGGTTTCATCTCCTCAGGAATATCACCTCTCTCCATTTTACTCACCAGTTCGGAAACAAGACCTTCAGTTATGGATAAAGAATCACCAATTATGACTGCGTTTCTTCGTTTTTTCCTCAGGAAAACATCGAGAACAACCTTTACGTCGTCCTTCAAAGAAGATATAGATGCATCGGAAAAATAGTTGCTCAAAGGTTTCTTTTGAGGGGAAAAGAAAAGAGGGTTCTGTTCGGGAGAGTAAGAAAGAAAATGAGAATGCAAGAAACTGGTAGGGTTGGTGAGTTCTCTATGGGTTTCAGTTGGAGGAGAGCTTGGTGTTGAGTAGATCCCACCTGAGGTGTTGTAACAGTGAAATACAGATGAAACTGAAGAGTCCTCTAAATTGGTTTTCACTGCAGTGCTGGAGAAACCAGCTTCTCTCATAACTCGACTGACACTAGGGTCATCCAAGATTGACAAAATAAGTTGTTCCAGTTCTACTTTAATGGCTAGAAGTGGTTGCTGTTGTTGCTGCTCTATACAACCCCTCCTCTGGTGCGCCTGTGCCCTTTTGAGTGCAGCAATCAGTGCATTCGAAAGTGAAGGCTGGCCGTGGAGGAGCGGGCCAGGAGTGGCCGGGAGACGGTTGAGGGCCACGTTGAAGCAAAGCTCAAGGGCTCTGCATTGAAGAGGATGAGAAGCCTGATGAGGCTGAGATTTTAGACAGGCTCGCCGGAGAAGACTGACTCTTGAGCTCAGCAAGGTGGCGGCGACATGAAGAGGAGTGACCTGAGCGTGGCCACGCCGCCGTGCCAGGCTGAGAGAGTGCTTCAAGACTGAAGCAGCCTCCAATGAGAGGGTCTGTTGCAATGCACAAGCTCCTGCACGCATAACTTATCCCACACTCCACCCCCAAAACCCCCTCTTGGATTGAAAACTCCTTATCTTCTTCACAAACTCAACTAAATTTTCTCTCTTTTTTCTTATACCCTTCTCTTCCCCCTTAAATTATAACCCAACCCCACAAATTTTCTTCCGTAATCACTCAGTATAAGTTCTTGAGATTCTCAAGAAACCTGGTTCTGGTTTCTTGTTTATATTAGCAGAGGCAGTATTGAGAGTGCTTACAAAATGGACAAGATTTTCAAATGATATAACACCGCCTCAAATAGATATATAGATAATGAAGGTGATTAGTGGGGCTGGGGTGGGCTGGGGCTGGGGTGGGGTGAAGGTGTACCATTTTGTATAGATTTTTAGGCTTTTTCCCTCTTGTTTTACGCCTTCAAATAATAAGAGAGTTGTATAATTCAAACAGAATAAACAAAAAAGCTACTTTTAATTAATCTACCAGATAAGTTAGCTCCAATTATTTGAAAAAGCTGCAGAATAAGAAAGAACAATCCACACATTTGTTTTTCTTGAACAATTACTCATTTTTAGTTTGTGGGTTTTCATGCAAATTGGAATTAAAGGGACCCATAATTCTTTCTGTCATGTGAACTCAAATTAAAGTGCTCTTTTTTATATTTATTCCTGGGTAAAGAAAGAGATTAATTGTTCATCTTTTTTGTGTTTGAATGAGAGACAGGGCAGCAGAAATTCAAAAAAAGCAGTAAAGTGAAAAGTTAGGGAAAGAAGACAGAATGTGCAAAGAGAGATTAGAGATAAAAGAGAAAGAAATAGTATTATTTTGTGTTTATCATTTGTTGTTAGCATATAAATGTATACATGATACGATGTGCATGGTCTAAATTTTCATAGGGGGAGATAATGTCACGCCAATCCTTGTTGAGACAGCATATTATTCCCCAAGTACCCAAAAAGCAACAATCTGTCTGCTATCCTACATAGCATTATTACCTCTCCCTCTCTCTCTCCCTCTCCCTCTCTCTCTTCACAACTTCTTAAGTTGGCACTTCTTTAATGCGAGAAACAGTTTAGTTGGATGGTTTTATATGCTAATATGATAGGATCAACCATTGAAATCTTGACATCTTGAATTATAAATCATTTAGATCACAACAATTTAGAATTTAGATGATAGTGCATATAAAACCTTCTAATTGAAGTTTTTTTTTTCCTCCTTTACCAACCTCATTGTTTAATCCATTCATACATTTTATTAATAATAGTGATTATGCACGATTTTTGGTAACATCAAATAGGCATGTTTTAGTATATATCGAAATAAATAAACATGAAATTTGGAGTTGTCCACTTCTAAATATGAGAGGCAATGATATGAGCTCTCTCTAGTTCTGCTAAGCAATGCATATCGATTAATAGGTAGATCATTTAATTCTTGAGACGCATCATAAACTTATTCACTAATTAATTGATATGTCATGTCATTTTTACTCAACGAAGCTAAGAAACAATGCTTAACATATCATTTCTTTATGTGGATGGTGTAAGCTTTTGATTTTATATTATATAATCACTTTTGATCACCAAAACCCATTTAAGACCTTTTTGGTTAATCAAGATAAATATTCTGTACAAATTATAGTTAAAAGCATTGTGGTGTATTTTTCAATCTAAAGATAATGACCGCAGAATATTGCACCAAAAAAGAGATGGGAATGAAGTGTTTTCTTGAACTATTCCCACATCTTATATTATTTAAGATCTCTACTCATTCTTGAGATATATTTGAACTCAACAAGCAATGCTATTCATTCTTGAGAATTTATTTTTATTTTTTGAATAGTGTAATAATGATCTCACTAACACGTAAATTGGTGATCACTATCTAGACTCGTGTTAAACATCACTGATTATGCATGCTCATCATTAAAATTTAAACAGTGCTATATATTTTTAGTGACGATCATGACTTATTTAGGTGATATTGAATTCCTTGATTAAGGAATAACTATTATTCACAGGATAACTTGATTAAAACAGTTCATTTAACCAATCATGAACATACTCCTTGATAGCTTTGAATACGTCATTTTTCAACAATATTCGTGTACCTAGTATAATGTAGTCGAGATCTCATTTATACATACGGATTTTGTTTTTCACGCCGATTAAAAAATCTCATTTATCGTTATTGAAAAATTCATTTTTTCAAAGAATTTTTCTAGTTTACCCTTATTTAATTATCAACAATTAGTAGTCGAAAATGTGTTTTTTGTCATTGTTTTTTTTCAAGAAAAGTGGGAAATGTGTGTGTATTTGGATAATTTCAAGAATGTAAATTAAAATCTGTACAATTTCAAGATTAAATGAGAAGAATTGGTTCTAACTAGGCAAATTAAATGAGGGTATATTAGTAAATGAACGAAATAAATGTTTTCTTAATAAAGAAACATGACTATATAAATTGGACAAAAAAAAAAAAAAAAGAGAATAAAAAAAGTCAATCTACATAAATGGGTCGGAGAGAGTATTACATATTTCCAAATTCTGTACTAAGCTATGCATCAAGAGAGTACCTACGATATATTCGTCTAAACCCTTCATAAGTACCCTTTGCCTCTTACAAGGCATTCTATTTGATAGTCGATAGAGTTTAATAAGCCATATCAACTCAACAATGTGAGGAATCAACTCATATTATTGTTAAACATGTAATTAATTAACTTGAGTGTCTCAATCTAAAATCTGAATTATCGAATATCTAGGTGGCATTACTTGATATATCATCTTGTAATTAATTAACTTGAATGTCTCAATCTAAACTGCGAATTAATAAATATCTAGGTGGCATTAATTGATAATTAATTAACTTGAATGTCTCAGTCTAAACTGCAAGTGATCAAATATCTAGGTGGTATTAATTGATATATCATCTTAAATGAATCTATATTTTATGATTGTATATCAATTAATATCACTTAAATGCGAGGTTTAAATAAAAAGCATTATTTTTAGAGATATCAATGGGTCGAGCCGAGGTTGGCCTTGGGCGAGCTCGGCTCATGCCCGAGCTCACCCAAGGCGAGCTGAGCTTAGGCTCGGCTAGTCGGCTCGCCCATTTTTTTTTTTTTAAGGTAAGATAAGCCTTTTTAGAAGGGAAAAAATTTTCCGGCGAGCTAATGAGCCGGCTCGTGGCTTGCCACCCACGAACGGCTCGCCTAACGAGCTGGCCTGCTCGATTCGTTTGCCACCTCTAATTATTCTCATAGAATTTTTTTGATTACATGTACAAGCACCGGCTAAGGCAAAAGTAAATAGAATATTGAAACCTAATAAAAATTGGAAAGTAGGATAGCTATGATTATAGTTTAGAAAAGATAATTCCACTAATGTCCAACTTTCAATCATCCCTCGAAAAAGAGGCAGTTCTCCAGATAAATAATGCATAACCAATCAGGGCTCATATTGGAAATTTTAGTAAGTACAAGAAAAGTTGAAATTTGCAACAAACAATTCAATCTATTTACTCTATAGCAATTTAGCCTTCAACTTTTAATTCTTCCCAATACCATCTTTGACCTTTGAGTGAGATGTCCAATACTGAAAAGAACTGAACTGAATATAAAAATATTGGATATCTTGTATCAAATATAAATTACGGAATCAAACCAAGAACGTTCAGTTCATTACATAATCATAGCTTTCAAAATTCTCCTTGTTTGAAGAGGAACAATGTATCAAGTTTGAACAAAAGGTTCGATCTCAACATAAAATGAGAAACATTTGGTTGAATTTTCCAAAAAATTAAATGAACAATATGAACAGTTCGATTTTATTTTTTATTTTGGGTCTAGATCTGATAATCGAACCATAAATGCTTGGTTCTTAGTTTTACTACCTATTACTGATTTAAAATTAGAAAGAATCGGACTAAATCGCTCAATTCGGTTTAGCTTGGTACTTTTTGTCTACCCTCAAGTGATGTTGTGCTGCTTTGAGATCTGTTTCCAATTAGATGAACCATTATTTTACTTGCAATTTTTGATGGGCAAAATGCTTGAGCGCTACAAAAGCAACTCCCTAAGTAGTTGCCACTTGTCTCTCCATTTAAACTTCATTAATAACATCTATTTAAAGTATTGTACTACAATTTTTATTTAATACACCACATTTTAATTGTAGTTAAACTCTTCAATCTTTTCTCATTGTACAATTATTTCATTAACTTTTTTTTTTTTGTCGAATTTTTATCTTCAACTTTCCATTAATTAGTATGTCTCATTCTTGATGATGATTTAGATCAAAATATTTTGTTTTCATGTTTTGAAATAAGAGAAAAATATTTTTTTTCGCACTTCTTATTTATTTTTTAAAAAATTATTATGGAAAAATAAGTTATTTTGCGCCATTTCAATGGATTTTTGAACATAAAATTATTATCAAAATATAAAATGTGTTAACTAATAAAAAGTCTGAGGACAAGAATGATATTAAAAATCATCAGAAATATAAGTACTATAATGAGCAAAGATTAAGAATTTTAAATGTAATTAAAATGTGGTGTAAAAAATAAAAATTATATTGTGACAATAGTTAACCTAAAGTAAATTATAGCCGCATAAAATCTATTAATAATCTCAATTACTAAGTGACTGTTCTCTCCATGTTTTAATTTTCAGTTTTGAGTTTTGAATTCATTTTCAATTTTGTGTTATGAGTGTTTGTTTTGAAATTGCTGAAAATACATTTTTTTTTGTCATTCTAAAAAACTGTCTCTAAAGATAGAAAACTAAAAAATGCGTTTATTTTGAAATTTTTAGAATCTTTGTTTATAACTTTAGTATCCTGGAAATGAAGCATGCTTAAGCATATTTCAGACTGCATGTAAAAAAAATTCCTTTGTATTGAATTGCGATAAAACGAAATCGACCTCATGACCTTCAGAAAATTCGTGACTCTTCCAATTAAGTTATCTCGCCGTTGACAAAATCTGGCCATTTTCTGCATTTTGAAATTTTGGCGTTTTCCATTTTCTTTGTAAATTTTAAACTCATTTTGAAAATTCGTTTCTAAAAATAAGTAAGTAAACATGTTTTCAGTGTTTTCGAAAACTGAAAATGACCTGAAAACAAGCTCTAATATTTCTGGCCAGTCCCAAATTGGGAGTAAAGTGTTAAATTAATAATACACCAAATTTATAAGATAACACTTTATAAAAATTCATTTAGATCTCACGTTATACATAATTTAAGAAATTCCTAATACATAGGGCTTTATGATTCAACTACGAGACCTTCTTAAAATATTGCTAAATCATTGTTTGTTTGTTCTTGAAATTGATGTCACAATCGATCTCATCTCTAATTTCCTTAACATAGTAAAAAAAATTTAATGTAGTTTTCTCCTACCTTAACAAAAAAATTACTCAATGCCATCACTGCTTTGAGAGCTTCTTTTCCAGAAAGGGTCTCCATAGTAAAACTGTCATTTTCAACTTCATAATCTTGATCATTCTCATGATGCTCTACTCATTAGTTAGCATCTCTAAAGTTGTATCATTTTATTCAAGAGGTCCTTGACATCCATTCCAATACGATAATTCAACTCTTTGATTTACATTCTCTATTTCTTGAACGCCTCCACCATCTAAGAGTTCATCCAAATTATCTAGAGTCAATTTATCTAGAGATTGAAGTTTGCAAAGTCGAAAGCAATCTACATTTGTATTTGCATGAATAACAATTGCCTAAAATAAAATTGCAAGATTCTTTCCTTCTAAAATATTTATAGCATGTTTGGTTTGCTTTTCAGTTTTCATTTTTTTTTTTTTTTTTTTTTTGAATTCATTTTCAGTTTTCTATTTTAAGGGTCTATTTTAAAATTGACAAAAATGAGGTTGATTTATAATTTTGAAAATATCAAAATAGAAAATTGAAAACACATTTGATTTGGATTTTTAGAAATTGTTATATGACATTTTATACAATGAATTTGACTATTTATGCTAATATACTATCAACCAATTTATACATTTTAAAGTTGATGAATCTTATAATATTTTTCACTGCTACAAAAATAAAATACAACCAAATAATAAATTGACTTGACAAAAAAATAGAAATTGAGGAAATAAAAATAATGATGTGAACAGATAATAGTAGAACCAAATTTCATGCCATGCTAGTCACACCACTTCCTTTGGGGTTTTGCTACGTGCACA
Organism: Fraxinus excelsior; assembly: GCA_019097785.1. Lineage (NCBI taxonomy): Eukaryota > Viridiplantae > Streptophyta > Magnoliopsida > Lamiales > Oleaceae > Fraxinus > Fraxinus excelsior. Next base: position 35,472,546 of record CM032626.1, on the reverse strand, counting down.
TCATGTTGTACTGCCCCTTACAATGTAGGGGTCCACGATTTTTTTATTGGGCTTGGACACCCTATTGTGAGGGGGTGTACACCCCTAATGTACAAATAGCAAAACCCCTACCTTTAAGGTAACATGCTGGTCCCCATATTCGTAACTTTTAAATTGTGCTTTGAAATTGGGTTCTATTTGAGTTCTGAAATTTTGAGTTTGGTTGGATTTATAATTTCAATCATGGTTGGTGTACACTTTGAAATGCACCATGGGTTATACTTTGCCGCATGACAAATTGTGATTTGACAGTTAAATTTTTTTACCAATCACTATTTTACAATAAGGACAATGTCAACAAATGTGTAAGTATTGGAATGTAAATGGCATTATCCTTGCAATTTCGAGTCCCTACATTGGCGGTGGTTGAAAATTGGCGGAAGATGGCGGTGATAGATGGGGGTGGGGTTTGGGAAGAAGGTGACTTTTTATTTTTTTATTTTAATTTCTTTCATTTTTCTTTATTTCCCTTTGGGTGGATTAGATTTGTCATTGGAAGGATTAATTGGATTACTTTTATTTTCCGTGTTTTGGGTATTACGTTATTAATTTATCTTATATTTCAAAATGTATTTTTAGAAATACCAAAACAAATAAGTGCATGTTCTCTTTGCTGTTTTGAAACCATTTTCAGATTTCAATTTTCGAAAACACTGAAAACACCAAATTTCCAAAAACGAGTTTAAAATTTATAAAGAAAACGGAAAATGCCAAAAAATCGTTTTGACTGTTTTCAGTTAAAATCAAACCAAAATTTCATTTTTTTATTTTTGAAAATAATTTTCCAAAATGACAAAAAGAACGTGTTTTGAGCAATATCAAAATGGACATTCAAAACACAATACTTAAAATGGATTCAAAACTCAAAACTAAAAAATTGAAACACAAAATGAATAACTCCTTGTTTCGAGTTTTGAGCAATATCAAAATAGCCCTTGCCGTTCTCTTTGTGTTTCATTTTTGTATTTTGAGTTTTGAATTCATTTTGTATTTTGTATTTTATATTTTCAGTGTCCATTTTGAGATTGTTGAAAATGCGTTCTTTTTGGTATTTTGAGAAATTGTTTTAAAAAATTAGGAAATAGAAAACGTGTTCTCCCAAATTCAAATTGAATTCATCTTTGGCGTCTCTCTCTTTCTTCTTCCCACACTCTTTGTCATCTCTCTGTGTCGTCTATCATCTTCCCCTCCTCCGTCGTCTCTCTTCTCTCAAATACCCCAACAATACACACACGAGTTCCCATCGGGCGGCGTCTGAATCTGCCATTTGCCGACCTTGTAGCGCGGTCTTCGCGATTGGTGTAGGGAAAAATTTAGAATAATTTCATGTTGTTTTGGGTAAATTGGAGCTATGGCTGGCGTCCTCTGGGGGTGGGCAATCGACCGATGGTGGTGGTGCACGACCTTCGGTGTTGCCGAAGGTTGAGTTTCCGGTAGAAGCAATTCATTTCGAATCAGTTTTTTGAGGATTTTTTTATTGATTTTGGAATATGATTGAATTGTTGTTTGTGTGGTAATGGAAAAGAGGATTGAGGGCTTCACAATGGTAGCATAATCCGGCCGTTTTGGAGGAGGTTGGCTGGAGTTTAAGGGCTTGGAAAGTGGCGGTGGAGCGTGGGTTGGCAGTAGAAAGGAGGAAGTGTTTTGGCCAGAGGAGAAAATTAGGCGTGGCCGTTTCCCGTGTTTTCTAACTTGGTGTGCATTTGTGAAGAAAACACAGAAAACGACTTTTTGGTCATTTTCTGTTTTCTTCACAATTTTTTTTTTTTTTTTTTTTTTGTGTTTTGGAAAACTAGTTTTCGAAAACGAGTAAGAGAACGCGTTTTCACCGTTTTGAAAAATCGAAAATAGAAAATGGGTTGAAAACAACAAAGAGAACGCTCCCTAAGTTTTGGTGTTTTACAAAACTGTAAATAGTTAGAAAACATCAAACTAAACTCCCCTTAACTTTTCTAGATTTGGTTCCCTACTTAATATCCTCCAAAAGACCACGATAAAATTAATGACGATAATGCACCATTATGTATGATCCCCGATTTACAACGCTAAATATCTAATGTTGTGTTTGGTGGTAAGAGAAATAATTCAATATTTTACAATCCTTCAATAGTTTTTGAATGAGCAAGACAATTATCGACAAGTATAGAGCTTTTCTACCAGCCATTTGTCTATTGGGTCATCAACCATATTATTTGAATAATACTTCAATCCATGCTCGTTACTTGGCATGATACTCACATTTAATATTGTGCAAGTTTACAATTTTTAGACACCATGATTTATCATACTTTCTAATAATCCAGGAAGAAATTTTCCGTGAACCATCCCTGTTACACATATAACAACTATAATATTTTCTAGAACAAGAACCATGACATGAAATCCTAGTTTCTTGGGAATGGACAAGTCCATCAATCAATTAGAAATCTATTTTTTGTGCATTTGGATACTACCGATCCAGTTCAATTATATTTCACCCCTATTGAGAATATCTTACATCTCAAATTAATCCATTCTCTCTCTTTTGGACATCCTCCATATAAACTAATCAACTTTATCCAAAATGTCTATACTTCTTGATTCCATGTCCTGATTTGAAGCACTCGAGCCAACCTTGAGAAAATGGGAATTCTCGAGTCATAAGGGCACATCTTCTTTAGAAAAACTTTTGCCTTTTCCGTTATTAGTTCTTAGGTCATATTGACACGTTCTTGGTAGTGAAGGATGTTAAACAATTCGAAGAAAATATAGAAAAAGAGGAGGATAGGGTTTCATTAATTCTGAAATATAAAACTGAATACAAAAGAATGATTTAATCTAAATATAAAGAGACTATATATAGACTAAATCAAATGAAACTAAAAGGACTATTCTACCCTTAATAAATAATAAAATAAAATACTACACTATATTTCTACATCTCCCCTCAAACTCAAGATGTGGTAGTTACAAGTATCGAGAGTTTGCCAACTAGAAAACGAAAATGGAAAATAGAATGCGACTTGGTAAAGAAATTTGCAAGCTGCAAAGAAGAAAGAAAAAAGGGGCAAAGCAATTGTGCTATGCTTGAGATGATGACGAGTAAGGTGACAATCGATCTCAATGTGCTTAGTTCGTTCATGATGAACCGAGTTGTGAGCAATCTAATTAGAACTCTGGTTGTCGCAATACATAGGAGTGAGATGAGAAAGAAAAACGCTCATCTCTGCAAGTAACTAGCGTAACCAAGCAATCTCTTTGATAGTAGATGTCATAGTACGATATTCTGCTTCGATTGAAGATTGAGACAATAGATTATTTTTTGCTCTTCTAAGAAATAAGAGAATCACAAAAAAAAAATACAGAAATCAGTAACAGATTTGTGATATGTGGGATCACTACCATGATCAGGATCAGAGTATGCACGTAGCTCCAAGAAGGAGGTAGATGGAAGTAAAAGACTCTAAAAGATTGTACCCCGAAGATACTGCAAAATACGAAGAACAAATGCTCAATGAACTGTAGTAGGAAAAGCAACAAACTGACTAACAACATGAACAACATATGCAATATCTGGACACGTAATAGTAAAATATACCAAGCTCCCAACAATAGTATAGTATAAAGTAGGATTTGACAAAGGTAAACCATCAGAAGAAGAATACTTTGCATTAACCTCAATAGAAGTATCAACAGTCTTATCATCAGTAAGTCTAACCCGCTCAAGAATAGTTGAAATATATTTCGACTGAGAAAGAAGATAACCTCTGGGTAAGCAGGCTACCTCAATACCCAAAAAATATCGTAGAGAACTCAAATCATTCATTTCAAACTGTTTAGCTAACTATGTCTTCAAAACTGAAATACCATCAATATTATCACCAGCAATAATCAAGTCATCAACATATAAAGATAGAATGATACGACCTGTATTACTGAACTTAACAGAAGGAGCAGAATCATGACTATTAGAAGTAAATCCTAGAGAAGAGATCACAACACAAAATCTCTCGAACCAAGCATGAGGTGATTGTTTGAGACCATATAAGGCTTTCTTTAGATTGTAAACATACCCAAAATCATGTGAAATACCAGGAGGGGGCGCTATATAAACTTCTTCTTGAAAATCTCCATTCAAAAATGTATTTTTAACATTAAGTTGAGAGATATGTCATTGATAAACCGAAACTCTACAATAAGAGTACGAATATTAGTCATTTTTGCAACAGGAGCAAACGTCTCCTCATAATCCATACCATACTGTTGAGAGTGCCCTTTTACAACCAACCTAGCTTTGTATTGCTCAATTAATCCATCAGAATTAGTTTTGATTTTATACACTCAACGACAACCCACAACACTCTTACCAGGAAGTAAATGAACCAAATCCCAAGTACCTGTCTTATGCAAAGTAGAAAGTTCATCATCCATAGCCTGCTGCTCGTACAATGTTTTATGTAGTTCATATGTTGTTGTTGATTTCTTTACACCTTTAATATGAAAAACCGTTATTGTATTTATAATGTGATGTGTTTGCTATTGCTTTTGTTTATTTCATAGGCTATTTATCTGGTTAAATGTTAATAAAATGGAATAATGTAGTACATTGAACAATGTAGTACATTGAACTCTTGTTTGACAATTATTATTCGAGGAAAATAGAGTTTTGAATAATGATTTTTAGAAGAATGTGTGGCTAAGAAGTAGGGAAAAATTTTGGATTTACGTGCAGAATATTTTATTGTACAAATATGTGGTTGAAAACAAGTATATAGAAAAAAGAATTTGAAAAATAATAGCCGTCAAACAAGGGTTGTACAATCTACTTTTGGAAAATAAATTTACTTGGTTAAACAAATACATAGAATCGTTAGTTTTTGTGAAAAACTAATACAATGTCTAGATAAATTAATAAGTTATCAATTAATCAATAAAATATATCAATTAATTAATAATTTATTGATCGAATATTTTATCTTCATAAAATCACAAGTTTTTCTTTGATACCAAGGCTATTAATTTATAGATGTATAATAGTAGTAATATTATATACTACAAAATCATCTTCAGAAAAAAGTAGTTTCTTCTCTATCAAGAATACACAGCTTTGAAATACTTTCAAAATTGAACTTGACTTGATTGTCGTAATAGATACGACCAACCCTCTCCCAATGGTTGTTTCCACTAGCGAACTCTAGTCTTGCATACCCTCAAGGACGAATATGAATAACTCGGCGATCCACCTTCTCCCCCTCAAAGTTAATAGGGAGAGTGTGAGAAGTTTGGAAAAAGGTTAACCATATCCCTCTTTCCATTAATTTGCTCCTTTCCCTTTGATTCACCATTTTATGTTTTGACTAATTATACTAGAGTAGTCACAGTCGGGTCACAAGTGCCGGAAGCCCATCGTGCTATGATTAGACTCAGTTAAGCTTGTAATCCATTCAAATCTCCATGTTTGTGAGCTCGTATAGACTATCATTATTTTTTTGCTTTCCTTTAGAAATTTAACTAAAAAGCAGATGAAAATTATTTGACTTGGTGATATATTGAGAAAAGTGAGACAACCTGGGATAGGTTGAACTCTTTGTCCATTCGACAAATGTTGTATTTTGGATAGATCACATGACTTAGACTCAGAAAAAATTTATCGTTTTAAGTTTTTGTACTATATAATTCTTTAAAAATATATGTACCATCGACTATGACTATGGTCGACTTGCATAGTCACACCTCTATCTATCTCTAAGGTTTTTTGAATTTTTACTTGTTAATTGAAATTATACAAAGATTCAACATTAATGACTAGGAACTTTTTGGTCAAAGTCGTAGATATCGTCTACATTATTCCATGCAAAGTTTCTTAAGATTCAATAAATTACGTTGTAATGACCGTGTTTCATTTTACAGTCTATGATTGATAATTGATAGGTTCAAAGAGATTAAGAGAATATATACATCGTTTATAATGAAAGATAAAAAGTTAAAAAGAAAAAGTGGAGTGGTTTGATCAATGTTGAAGTTTTTTTGCATGAAAAAATGTGGAATTTGTTGTTCAAATCATTGGAACATTATATTTTATATTTTAATTCATTAAAAAGTTTAAAGATAAAAGAAATTAATTGGGTTCCTCTACTTACAAGAAAAGTATCCCTTTATGAATTAATTGAGAAATGAATAAAAGTTTTAACGTTTGGAGTCAAATGATTTGGTTTAAATGTTCCCTGACAGATATTCAACAAAGCAATAACCAGAAATATTACAAACTGTGAAAAATGAGACATTCTTGGCCCACCCTCTAAAAGTAAAATTAAAGTTGAACCTCGAATATTGAACCCTTTAATGTGAACATTTTTCTATTTAGAGAATAGTTAATGCATATTGAAAGATTTATTTCAAATACTAGAGTAAAATACGTATGGAGTGGAATATTTAGACGAGCTGTTTCAATGTGATTGCAGATATTAAATACTTCAAATGTCGAAATTGTTCAAATTATAATAAAGAGTGGATTGTGTAAAGTGTATTTTGACAATCAAAGAGAGCGTTAACTTGATACATACGAGCAAGTATTGCACGCACGAGTAGAGAGAGAAGGCAAAACCCTTGCAGTTTTCGTCACTCGAGCCAGCATATTGCGCGAATTTTAGATTTGAACTTATGGCATGAAAAATCATATCGTTTTCATTGAGCACTTGTGTACATTTATCTAAAGAGGTTTTCGGTGATTCTTGATGGAAAGTTTTGATAGATAACAATTACAATTATCATTTCTAGGGATGTGCATTTTAACCCTAACGGAACTCTCAAAACGGAACCAAAAATTACATAGAACCGAATGAGAAGTACATGTTGGAAAAAATTGGTTTAATTAGTTGGTATGACCAACTTTTGACCAATTATTTTAGTGGATCTCGTTAGTTGGACAAAAGTTTTATTTGGCCGAGTGTGTTTTATTCCATGAGTCAATTAATATAGTGTATTTATTTTCTCAAAACCAATTTAGGGTGAATGAGAAATTAAGATCAAAAGATGACAACTTGGAGTTAAAATAAATTGTGAATAAAAATTGGTGGGAAATTGGAAAATGACAATCCTACATATGAAAACTAGAAGAATAGAAACCACTTTATATTGCTCAAGTTTGGGTCAAGACACTATACAATGTATACAGTTCGGCCAAGATAGCTAAATTACCGTGTGAGTCATCGGAAAAGAAGTACAAAATGGAAGATGCCGAATTAAAGAAATTCGTTGTAGGCAAATTCCTAGATTTCAAAATGGTAGATTCTAAAACAGTAATGAATCAAGTTCAAGAGTTACAAATCATCTTGCACGATATACATGCAGAAGGTATGAAGCTCTGTGAGTCATTTCAGGTCGCTGCGATTATCGAAAAATTACCACCAATGTGGAAAGATTTCAAGAACTACCTAAAATATAAACGCAATGAAATGAGACTTGAAGATCTGATTGTAAGATTAAGAATTGAGGAAGATAATCGAAATTCTGAAAAGGAATTTGGAAAGCTGCAAATAGAGGCCAAAGTCAATTTGGTGGAGCCAAATATTAACAAGAAAAGGAAGCACGTGAGTAATGACAATCAAAAGAGCAAGACCAAGAAATTCAAAAGGAGATTGTTATAATTGCGGTAAGCTTGGTCATATTGCAAAGGACTGCCGATAGAAAAAGCAAAAAAAGGACCTAATGCACTTAACCGAGGAAGACGAATTATCTAACAGTGTGTTTGTACTAATGATATCAGCTGTTGTATTCGAAGCAAACATGGTGGACAATCCGAGAGAATGGTTCGTAGATACTGGCGTTACTTGTCACATTTGTACTGATAGGGAGATTTTTTCATCTTATACTCCTATCAATGGACGACAACTATTTATGGGCAAATCGGCAACATCAAAAGTTGTTGGTCTAGGTAAAATAATGTTGAAGATGACATCGAGGAAAGAAGTAATACTCATTAATGTTTTGTATGTTTTTGATATTCATAAAAACTTGATATCTGGAGCTAAATGGGTTTAGGCTAGTATTTAAGTTTGACAAGTTTGTATTCACCAAAAATGGCATGTTTGTGGTCAAGGGGTACTTAGCCAATGGGCTATTCAAAATGAATGTAATGCATGTACTTCCTAATTTTGATATTAATAAAAATAAATCTTCTACTTAATTAAATCTTCTAACTTATGACATGATATGTTAGGACATACTTAACGTAAATTAGTAAGTTTAAATTTATTGCATTCTATTTCATTTAATCAAAATTATCGGTGCGAAACATGTGTATAAGCTAAATTAGCCAAAACACCGTTCCATTCAGTTGAAATGAACTTGAATCCTCTAGAACTAATTCACATTAATAGCTGTGATCTAAAATTTGTGCAAACTAGATGAGGTAAAAAATATTTTATTATTTTTATAGATGATTGTACAAGGTACTGTTATATCTATTTGTTAAGGAGCAAAGATGAGGCCTTAGAAGCATTTAAATATTATAAGAATAAGGTTCAGAATCAACTAAACAAACGAATAAAAGTTGTTCGTAGTGACAAATGTGAGGAATACGGAGCACCGTTGAAAGAATTTTGTTCATATTCTGGGATTATTCATCAAACTACCGTTCCTTATTCACCTCAGTTGAACGATATTGTAGAATGCAAAAATCGTACTATGCAAGAAATGATGAACGCTATGTTGATTAGTTTAGGTTTACCTCAAAATTTGTGGGAGAAAGCAATTCTCCTAGCTAATCACATTCTAAATAAATTACCACACAAAAGTAGGAACGAAACTCCTTATGAATTATGTAAAAGTCATAAACCTTCGTACACATACTTAAAAGTATGGGGGTGTTTGGCTAATGTACAAATATCAAAGCCTAAACAAGTAAAAATAGGGTCTAAAACCATCGATTGCATATTCATCGGATATGCTAATAATAGTAATACTAATCGGTTCCTCGTACATAAGTCGACATTTAGAATGTACATGAAAATACTATCATTGAATCTAAGAATACTATATTTTTTTAGGATAATTTTCCTTGTAAGGATAGGAAAAGGTAAGTTCGCAAAAAAAAAAAAAAAAACAAAACAAAACAAAACTTATGATACTGCAATTAGTAATCATTAAAGTGATGAAGAACCAATGATTCTATTATGCAGAATCATATTGGGAATTAGTGGATCTCCCACCTGGTAACAAACCATTAGGTTGTAAATGGATTTAAAAAAATAAAAATATAAAAAATTAAAAAACTGATAGATCAATTGATAAATATAATGTCAGATTGGTAGCTAAATGATTCAAATAAAAAGAATACCTTAATTTTTTCGATACATACTCACATGTGACAATGATAATATCTATTAGAGTATTAATTGTAATCGTAGCATCACATAATTTGGAAATCCATCATATGGACGTCAAAACATATTTCTTAAATTGTGAGCTAGAAGAAGAAATTTATATGGAACAACTCGAAATGTTGATTGCTCCTAGATAGGAGAAAAATGTGTGTAAACTCGTTAAGTCATTATATGGTCTAAAACAAGTGCCAAAACATGTCATACAAAATTTGACAAATTATGTTGTCAAATGGTTTTAAGATTAACAAGTGTGATAAATGTGTTTATATTAAAACTACTCATAATGCATATGTAATCGTATGTCTATATGTTGATGACATATTAATTATGAGTAGTAATTGTGACATCATAACAACTACCAAGGAAAAGTTGAAAAGACATTTTGACATGAAATATATGAGTATTACAGATGTAATATTAGGAATTAAAATCTTTAAAATATCTAAGGGACTTGTTCTATCTCAATCTCACTATATTGAGATTGTACTTAAAAAGTTTCAAATATACGATGAAAGTCTAGTTAAAATATCGATAAACTTAAAAGTCTACATTTGTCCTAACATAAAGACGAACACATATATGAATTAGTGTACTCTCGGATAATAAGCAGTCTAATGTATATTACAAACTGCCTTATTCGGATATTGCATTTGCAGTGAACAAGTTTTGTAGATTTACAAATAACCCAAATAATGACCATTGAAAGGCACTGGTAAGGGTTCTTAGATATCTACGATACAACTCAAATATTAGATTACATTATACTAGATATTCAGCTGTATTAGAAGGATACATTGATGCTAATTGGATATCAGATACAAAAGACTCAAAAATTCACTATTGGGTATTTTTACCATTGGTGGTGCGGCCGTATATTGAAAATCCTCCAAACAAACATTTATAGTTCGATCAACGATGAAATTTGAGTTCATAGCTTTACATAAAGTTGGAGAGGAAGCATAATGACTTCATAATTTTTTAGATGATATTCCATGTTGACATAAACATGTGCCTACAATTAGTATACATTGTGATAGTCAGTTGACTATCGGTAGAGCACAAAGTAGTATGTATAATGGTAAGTCTCGACATATTCGTCAAAAATATAATACAATTAAGCAGTTGATCTCAAATTGTGTTATTTCCATAGATTATGTAAAGTCTAGAGAAAATCTTGCGGATCCGTTTACCAAATGCTTACCAAGAGATCAAGTATACTGCCTATCAAGGGGAATGAGCTTAAAGCCTACTACGTAAGAATCTTTGTAATGGTAACCTAACATTGCTGATTGCAGATCCCAAAATATTGGTTTAATGAGACAACTAAGTTATGAAAATTCAAAGAAACACTTCAGAGTTAACTCTTACCCATTCTTACGATAAGAAAGTGCTATCTGCAAATTTTTTTTAGGTTAAGCTATACTTTTAATGACTCATATATTTTGGACTATTTAAGTGGGGTATGCCAGATACTCTTAATATGAGATCACATATACAAGTGTAAGTGTGGCTGCTTTTATGAGAATGTTTCAAAGGCTTAAATTCTCTAAAATACTTATGAAATCTAGAGTTGTCCAGGGGTAAAATGAACACAACTGTGAGAACTCGAAAATGTTAGAGAGATTATTGTGTTAATACTATTGTCTTGATTTACACCAACTACTGACAGTTCAAGACGCGTTCACTGATTAGCCAAGTAAATCTGATAGTATTCTATTACAGAAGGTTCAAACCCATAAGGTACCTATCCGGATGCGATAACATTATGTCTGATCTCTCTATAGGGTTTGCATAGTTTATTGCATTAATTTCTATTCATGTGGGGGATTGTTGGAAAAAAATGGTTTAATTAGTTGATTTGACCAACTTTTGACTAATTATTTTAGTGGGTTTCTTTAGTTGGACAAAAAAAATTTGTATTTTACTCCATGAGTAGATTAATGTAATGTATTTATTTTCTGAAAATCAATTTAGGGTGAATGAGAAATTAATGCCAAAAGATGATCACTTGAAGTTGAAATAAATTTGGAATAAAAATTGGTGGGAATTTGGAAAATGATAATCCCACATAAAAAAATTAGAAGAATAGAAACCATTTTATATGCTCAAGTTTGAGACTTTGATTTGGGCTCCAAGTGGTATCAATAGTTTTTGAAGGGGAGAGAACTTATATGCTAGTGGGTTGAGGAGCCAAGACCACACGCGGGTGCCACCGTCCCCCGTCGTCATCCTTCGTCCAACCGATTGGCACGGCACGGACACGGGTCATGAGTCACGGGTCGTAGTCTTGGGCCAAGTTGGTATATACTTTTTTGATAAAATAATATTTGAATTATATTATTTAAAATAATAGTATATATATTTATTTATTGTCCCCTAATTTTCTATATGTGACAGTGACTTCTTTTAGAATCTGGCGGTTGATAGTTGAACTGTCTGTCCAAAGGGGTTGTGTCTGTTTAAGATACAACTTTTCGAATGTTGTGTCTTAAACAGACACAATTTTCCAACTTCTATATAAAAGTCCACATACCACGGGTTTTATTCATTCAAAAAATCAATTCCGGTTCTTCTCTCTTGCAAATTATATTATTTCATCATGCATTATTTCATATTTTACATTTCGATCTCGAAAGTTGTTTTCGTGTATTTTAGTCCTCCAATTTTAGAGAGATAAAAAATGTAAGTAGGTTCGCCAGATCTTATAATTTGGAGTGCTACTACTACAAGTCAATGTCGTTGTATCTTGGGAGACGAGTGTCAAAATAATATCAACACTAGTGTGGGTCATGATCGTCTTAAGGAGAAAGAGTTGAACTCTTGTTTCGACCATTATCATTTTATTTCGTTTATTTTTGCAAGCCGTTATTCTATCCAAATCTTTACCTTTTTTGTTTAATTGCGTTCACTAGTAGATTCTGCAAGACTGTAGTCTTAATAATGCCGTTGGTTTCCTTTGGTTATTGTACAGAAAACTTGTTAAAGGAGACCTATGATGGTTGAAAAGAAAACTTTTGGAAACCAATGAGGAGTACATAATTTCTCATTCTTCACCTTTTTTTGTTTAAAAATATAACCAATTGAATGAACTAATGTAAAAACTGTTCATTATTTTTTTGCTGCTTATGCTTTTCTGTTTCTGTTTCTGTTTCTGTTTCCTTTTTTTTTTTTTTTTTTTTTTTATAATTGCTATGGTAGAACCAAACCTAAATCAGAATTCACAGCTTCAGTTCGATTACAAAAATGACAAGGAACCTAATGAGTCTTGTTTACTAAATCCCCTAAATTTAAGGGATGATTACGGTTCTTGAAATATCCGGATCCACCCACTCAACAATCCCACATACTTACTTCATGTTTGAAAGCTTAGGATGCGTTTGATTTAATATTTTCAAGGCGCCGTTTTCAGTTTTTGGTTTTGCAAAACACTTTTATCTGTTATTTATAAAAAATGTATTTTTGAAAACAACGATAAATTTATAACATAAATCTCAAAACATATTTTTGATTTTTTAGTGAAAAATTCTAAAAACACTGAAAATATGAAAAACAAGCATTTAAATAAAACTTTATTTATACAAAATTTTTAAAAATAAAAATATAAAAAATTTAAACTCAAAAAATAAATTCAAAAAATAAAATTGTTAAATTTTAAAAAATAAAAAATTTAAATCTAAAATTCTAAAAAAAAAATTCTAGAAAAACAAAGTTCGAAAAAATTAAAATTAAAATTCTGAAAAAGTAAAAATTATAAAAAATTCTAGAAAAAAAATTATAAAAAATAAAAATAGTTCTATCTCTTAATGATTATTTACATAAAATTCTTTAAAAAAGATTTAAATGAACAAAGACAAAAAAAATTTCAAGTCCACATACTAGGTGTTTTTTTTCCCCTATACTTTGAAATAAGGCTGGACAAAACTCTCGACCCGAATCGAGCTAAACAGTTCTTCGTAAGTTAAATACCTGAATGAGTATTTGAATCAATAATCAATGAGTTTGGTTCGATTCTCAATTCTAAACGAAGAATCGAATCTAAATAATTTTTATACTAAATTAATTAAATTATTTTACTTTTTTCTAAAACAAATTAGCAAATTAACTAATTTAGTGATTAATGATCCAATTCTCAAACCAATTCCATGCCTAGCTAGCCCAGCCCAACCCAATTTCTAAATTCAGTTTTTTGTTTTAATTTTTTAGTTCAATTATTAATTTCATTGTTAGCCAAAGATCCAGACCTTTTTAAATTTTTATCATTCATTTTCCAATTTCATACTTTCATTCGATAAGCACATATCTACTAGCCCCAAATTATTTGATAAATTGAAAACCTACATCTATACGCCCAAATCGAAGCCATCAACTACTGAGTCTGACTTTCCCTTTCCAACTGTCCATCGAAACTATGAATGAACATGTCATTAGTTGTATTTATGTAGTGTTGCTGTAAATGTTAAAAAAATTTAATTATGGAACCGAACCGAGCTCCGAACAGTTCCATAATTATCTTTGAACTCGACGGTTCTATTTATTAAATACCCGAAGATTTTGGTTCGGTTCGGTTCTCTTCAGATTATGTCCAACCCTACTTTGAATTTAATTTATTATTTAAATTTTTTGTAAGAAAATGTATTATAAGATTCATAAACTTTAAAATGTATTTAATAATCGATAACATATTAACGTAAAATTGTTCTTTTTTACTGAATAATCAAATGTAATGGAATAAAATGTAATAAAATATTTTTTTTCAAAATTTCAAATCAAACGTGTTTTTTAGTTTTCTATTTTGGGAAATGATTTTTCAAAATGACGAACCAAATGCACTTTTAGAAATTTTAATACAAACGCTTAAAACAAAAAATAGAAAATGAATTTAAAACCCAAAACTGAAAATCGAAACACAAAACAAAAGACCTTAATTTTCGGAATTGCAAATTGTGTAGCTCTATAGGTTAGTTTTCAATCTTGTTTTGTGCAAATTCACCAAATACTTGTCATACCTCGAAATTATTTGTCGATGAGACCAAAAAGCAATCTCAAACCAAGTGGGGATAAAAATTGCTTAGAAGAAACATATTTAACTCATGTTTGGTGGTGATTAAAATCAATTTTTTAGTATATTTTTATAAAAGTTGATGAATGTGTGGTTAAAAAATTGTGTCTCGTATGACATATGAGGTTAGAGTTAATTGTTGACTTTGATTTAAATTTAAATTTCAATTTCAATTTATTCCGAATCTGAGCTTAATATGTATTTTAGGTCTTGATTACCGGATTCTTTTCTATCATTTATTTCAAATTTAAGAGTGTTCCCAATTGTTTTCCTACAACTCCAAATATTATTGACACTCGTTTATAAAATGTTCGATGGGCTTAAATATGATATATGCACGTAAAGATACACATTGAACATACAAAAATCCTACTAAACATATTTTTATTTTTCAAATAGTTCAAACTTTTGGATGCGATAATTCATTGTGCTTGAGATTTGCCAAGCAACTTTGATGATTTTTTTCCGAAATCGAGTTGTTTATCATGATATTATCTTTGGATCCATGTTCTATTGTCTCCTTTACTCTTTAGAAATTAATCTTGACTTAAAGTTGGTGATGATAAGGGTGAGGACTGAGGACCATTTTGATTATGATACAATAATTGATGCATGTAAAAAGTTGTAAGATCAAATATAGATATATAGATGCAAAAGTCTGAAATCATATACCTGCAGCTATTTATTGCTAAAAGTTTGATGTGTTCAGAATGATGAAATCAATCAAATTATAAGATTGTAAAGCTGTTTAATGTCATCCACATAACATTCTTGTTTTTTACCCATCTTTGGGTAAGGTTAGAACTCTTCTTATGAGTAAATAAGTAACTTTTTTTCTAGCTAATTATGGTAGATCGATAACACATAAACTAATGCGTTCTATTTTCTAGCAAGTTAAAATGTGTATATTCCAAGTAAGCTCTAACCTATTCACACACAGTCGATCTACTGGTCAACTTTAAAATCAGTTAATTTACAGAAATTCAACCATTTTCTTTCATTTAACTGTTCGAATTTCTTACCCCTCTCCTATTCCAAGATGTGAGTCAAAAAAAGAAACGAATTAAGAGGAAAAGTTTAAAGAACAAAAGCCCCACATTCTGCACTGAGTCATATGTCTATTGGGCAGTCAATCAAAACAAGCTGACACAATAATACATAAAAAAAGAATAGAGGAATATGTCAAAATTCTCCATAGACTGTTGCTTCGAAATAAACAAACAAAGCGTGCAACTTTTTGCAATAAATGTGAATGCATGATAACCCCCCCCCCCCCCCCCTCCAAACAACCCCCCACCCCACCCCGTATCCAACAATTCAATAGATATATCTTATCATTTTATGTGTGTTTTCTCTGCCTACAATCAACTTTTGCTTTACATTCACTTTCTTTTCCTTTCACAACTTTATTACGTACTCTCTTCTCAATTCATTCTTATTCCATTCCTCGGCCTTTGGGATCTAAACTCCACCTTGCATTCAAAGAGCCTTCAATGCACTTTTTAAGTTAGAGTAACGTTTTTCATCCAGAGTTTAAATAGATATCGATTTATATGTGTTAATTAAGATACTGTCACATTGTATTGTTTAATGTCTAGATAAGTAGCATTACTCTCCAAATTAATCTAATAATGATATGTCCTATTATTGGTGTTTAGTACTTGTCTATCTGGCTATATCGTAAAACCAACTTAATACGTTCATGTATAGGGTTGACATACACATGAACGTGCTGGTCTTGAGGTCTTGTTAGACTTGATGATCTTCAGCATGTTTTTGTAATTATTATGTTTTTAATTAATTCTAATAAGACATGGATTGTAGATTCATCTTAAAAGATCAACATTGATAAAGCCCTTGTTTGGATTCCATTTTAATGAAAAATTGGGGGAAATGAGTTTTTGAATATGGATTTTTGGGAGGATGTGTGATTAAAAAATAAGAAAAAGTTTTCATTTTACGTGTAATATTATGTTATGGAATAATATGTGCTTGAAAATGAGTTTCGAAAAAATGAGTTTTTGAAAAAATGGAAGCCAAACATAGGCAAAGATTGGTAAATTAAGCCTTATATGTAAGTTAATGTTATTATACTTCATCGATGTGTGATTTTACCCTCAATAAATCTTTAAAAGATGAATTTATCTGAGTACACTAATCTTGAAATTCGAATGCTTGTTTGAGATTATTGGGCTCCAATGCTATATAGAGAGTTGGAATTTCATCTTAAAGTGTCAACCATGTTAAGAATAGTAATTCAAATCCTTATATATTTATTAGTATTGTTTTTATTAATCAACACAAAATTTTACCTTTAACATAGAATGGGGACCTTGAGAGTCATACGAGGCACACCGCACCTATGTAGAAAGGCCAAGCATGAATGATGAGATTATTAATGGGCAATAAAGGAGGAGAAAAAGGGGAATGATACTGAAATGATAATTGTGTTTAAAAGTTTAAACATTTACTTGTATTTATATTTTGGGCAAATTACCAAAATTTTGAATAGAATATTCAATAAATACATTACAACCCTCTGAAGTTCGTTTTGAAAAATATATTTCTAATTTTTCGCCTATTATTTTTACCTTTATAAACGATCAACATTTTCTTACATGTAATTAGAAATATGTTACATTTACTTATATTTTGAAACAAAATAATTTGTAGAATTTTTGTATTGGTAAATAAACTTCACATTTATATTTTACCTATATCTTCATTAAACAGAACTTTTTATACCTATATTACTAAATTTTATGGTAAAAGCAATTAGTTGACAAGATCCAAAAAGATTAAAGTAAAAAGTGAATATGTAAAGTAAAATGAGCTTTATAATAGAACTAAGTCGATAAAACCTTCATTTATTTTGTCGTCACGTCGAAATTGTTCAAAATCCAAGACGGTAAAAGGAAGAGTTACATCATGAATAAAAGTGAGAACAATAAACATAAAAAGAAGAGGAAGATCTTCTTTTAATAAAACTAAGTGACTAAGTCGATAAGGGATAGTTAGAAACATCTTATTTTTTTCCTAAAAAATGTATTGAATGGTAAAAGCAGAAATCAATAAACTTCAAGAATATCTCTTTAGTTTCTAAAACTAGAGAAAGCGTGTCTTCATTTGTCAAACAACTACAATACCTCGTTCAAAGCCTTCATTAATTTTCACGCGACTTAGAAATTGTTCAAAAGTTAAGACGATTAAAGGGTGGTCGAGTTAGATCTCAAATAAAAGCGAGAAAAAAAAAAACATAAAAAGAAGCGTGAGACCTTCTTTTGCTACTGAAATCTAAGAGACTGAGTGAGTGAGTAATGGAGGATTAAAGGTAGGGAGCAAAAAAGCAGAAAAGTGAAAGAAAATCAGAAAAGGAAAAGGGAGATTGCGAAAGAAAGTATGTTCTTTTCTTGCTTCTTTTCCTTTCTTACTCCATTTTACATTTTGCATGCAAAACGATGAATATGTGCCCCATCATTACTGCCACCTCTCTTTTTCTTCTCGGATCCCAATAAATATACATGAATCTCTCTTTTCTCACGCATACACACGCAGCTTTTGGAAATTCTTTCGACGCCATTGTCTATCCAATACAAATGAGTAATTTGACTGCTTATTATTCTGATCTGGAGATTAATACTCGTAAGATGCATGTACTTGTTAGTTAGTAACGGTGCAATTTTGGAAAATCGAGGTAAGCGATGATTATTCATGTTGAAAATGAAAATATAAAGTGATCTATAATTTAGAAAGTAGGAAGATGAAGTAATTACAAATACTTTTGCTAGTAAGTCCATTTAGCTGGCCGATGAAAGCTGGATGTTTGGAATATGTTATAGAGTTGATATTTAGTGAGCTAACATTGACTCTGGAACATGTCATTTGATTATTTGTAGAATATCTTGGTACAACTTTAGGTTATAAGTTGTGATTCTATGGAATGAGTGGATAAAAGTTGTGAGTTTTATGAAATATCTTAACAAAAATGAAGTTCATCCAGATTATAAGTTTGAAAAAGCTATGGAAAGCAAGCACTTACTATGATTGGCAAAACTTTTATTTAGACTTAAGTTGTGAGTTTTACGAAATGTGTGTAATAAATAGGTGAAGTAGATAAAAGTTGTGCGTACTATAATTTGTGGACAAAAACTGAGTTTGACCTGTTTATAAGTAATTATAAGTTTTGCCAAACATGCACAATGTTTTTGAGGTTTAAATTCAACGCAAGAAACATATATATATATATAATTAATTAATTAACCCACCCACCTCCACCACCCCCGTCGTTTCGACGATCGTTCGGCGACCATTCCCGCGACTACTCCGATTCCGGTGACAATTTCGGTGACCGTTTCAGCGATGTTTCCGATTCCGATGACCGTTCTGGTGACCATTCCGATGACTATTTTACAGTCACAGTTCAAGAATTTTGTAGGTCACAAGTAATTCGTTGGTCACATATTTCAAAATTAGTTGGTCACAGATCAAAATTTATAGGTCACAAGGTCACAGACTTCCAAATTGGTTTATCACAGATTTTTTCAAGGTGACAAATTATATAATTTTGTAGGTCACAGATAACAAAATGATTGGTCACAAATTATATTTTTGATCACAGGTTATCGAATTTTAAAGTTACAAATTATATTTTTAGTCACAGATTACTTGTTGTATGGTCACAGCTCAGGTCACAAGTCATAAGGCACAAGTCACAAGTCAGGTCACGGGTTATTTTCAAATGGTCACAGTATGGTTGACAAAATATATTGCACATGGCTCAGGTCACATCACATGACTCAAGTCATAGTATATGTCACAGCACATGGCTCAAGTCACAGCATTGGTCAGGGGTCAGCTGATGGGTCACATACCACCAACCTCCTCCAATGTCTCCACCACTACTTGCGGCCACCCTCACACGGTGGCCGACGACACCACCACCACACCAGCACCAAAACCAACACTCTGACCACCACTCCACGACTGCCGTTAGTCGCATCGGCGTCACAACTGCCGTCGTCAAAACCACAACCACCATCTCCAGACAGCCCCGTCATCTTAAACACCACAACTAGCACCACCTTACCACCAACAAACCAAATACAAAATCACAACACCCCCACAAAAATCACCACCGTACTGCCGTCTCGCCACTTAGACCACCATTACCACCACACAGACCGCCACCATAGATCCATCACCACTGCCCAAAACATACAACCACAGATCCACCACCTCCACAACCTAAGTTCGCACAACCACCACCATCAAACACCTGTAACACCATGTCTATTTTTCTATTTTCTCTTCACCGTTTCATCTACCACAAAAGTGAGAAGTATCACTGATAAATTTAAAGTTGCAATCAATTAAAGTAGTGTCTAAAAGGAAAAATTAAACAAAAGACAGAATAGTGATTGAAGTTCAGAAAGGACAAATGCAACGGCAGGACTTACAATTGGGAAATCTAGAGGGGAACGACGAGTCATCTTTTCTTCATCAGGTGACATGTACACAGCCCATGACTTCCGGTGTCTACGTGTCAAATTCCAATTACGAGTTCTTTTAAAAGGAGGTAAGAGAGGCTTCGAAGAAGAGCCGTTGATGGTATCGTAGTTGCGAGTGAGGTTGAAGAAGGAGAGGGACACGGAAAAGAACTTCAAATCGTCGCAGCGATGCTCGCATCGAGCGAGGTTACTGTAGCGGCTGCGGTGGCCGTCTTCACAATGGTTGAGGCAATAGTTTGTTGTGGCAGCGGTGGTTGTTTCACTTCATAACGACAG
Source organism: Fraxinus excelsior (assembly GCA_019097785.1). Classification (NCBI taxonomy): domain Eukaryota; kingdom Viridiplantae; phylum Streptophyta; class Magnoliopsida; order Lamiales; family Oleaceae; genus Fraxinus; species Fraxinus excelsior. The sequence continues at coordinate 35,452,303 of CM032626.1, read as the reverse complement.
CGACCATGGCTGAGGATTTACGCTGAGGGGAGAGTGAAGGAGAAGACACAATTTTTGGTGGGCACAGTGGCTGCGCAGTGGTGGCGGTGAGGGAGAGGAGAGAGAGAGAGTGAGAGACGGAGCGAGAGATGAGTGAATTTAGGGTTTGAAATTAATTTAGGGGTGGTGTGGGTGGGGTGTATGTATGTATTAATTTTTATAATATTTAATTAAATATAAAAAAACCTGTATCTATATATAAAATATCTGATTTTTGAAAATTAAAACTTGAAATCTGATTTATGAATTTGAATCTTGAAAAGTAGGGTTTCATGTAATTACCACTTAACTTTTTAAGATAGAGTCTCAAATCTTAACATGGTATCAGAGTCCATTAAACTTCAACGAGCAATTCGATCCGATTAAGATTGAAAAAAACGAGCACGTGAATTTCAAGATTGGTTTGCTCAAATGAGCTACCATCTTGCGGGGGTATGTTAAGGGATAGAATCTCATATCGAATAAAGATGAGAACATAGATCAATTCATGCTTTGGTTTGGACTATTCCTCTTAATAAGGTTAACATTTTAAGATGAAATTTCAAATCTTAACATATATTGAGATGTATCCAACTTACATGATTTTTTGACAGAGTTAGGGATTGATGAGTATATTATTTTCAGTATTTATGAGGAGAATATAAAACAATTATTTCTCATTTTAAGCCACTTATATTATATAATAACTCTCAAATTAAAATTTATGTTTCGTTATTGCATCATGGAAAAAGAGTTACAAAACATTTCATTACTCTCCGTAGTGACCAAAAGTTGAAAAAATTTCCCATTAAAACCTATGGTGGTCGACCCTCCTCTCAATACACGTACAATTCAATTTGTTGTTCATCTTGCAAGTTGAAACACATTTTCTCAAATCGTGTTTTAAGAAAGTTAAGAAAATGTACAAGAAGAATGTCAAAATTTGCAAAAAGAACAGCGATTTCTTCTAAGTTCAAGCATATATTTCAAAATTGAAGTTTGTTCTTCAAATTTTCAACATTCTTGCATTTCAAGCAATTGAAAAAGTTAAGATTTGACACATTATAAGCTCAAGTTGTTGATTTCTTGTGTTAATGTTAAAGCAATTGAATAATGTGAACTAGCAATAGTAGATTTCAGATCGAGATTAGGTCAAGGGCTCTAAATTTGAGATTGAGATGAATTTGAAATGTTATGTTGCAAAAAAAAAAAAAAAAACACACACACACACACACACAAACTATAAGGATCACATATATTTTAATTTGAAATGTCATGTTACAAATTATAACGATCACATATATTTTAATTCATCATTTAAAAAACACATTTTTACGTTGCAATTTTCAGTTGCAACATAATTTTGAGAGGATAGTTTTATCTTAACACGTTTCAAGATCATAATTTGTGTTGCAAATTCTATTAACAAAAACAATACATGTCAACATGCTGTAACTTGCATTTATTATGGCGCTTCAACAATTTATTCAAACTTATTTTCTCTCTACATGTTATACACTAGCAGATCCAAAATGAAAGCTGAACATGGGCGGTCATTAGATGGCCGCTTATAAGGGGAAAAAATTCTGGTGGATCCAACACATGCCGCCGTCAGTTCTCACTGGGCATTGGATCCATCGGTGATGTTATAACTTTCTAATACACTACGAGATTAATGTTTCAACATAGAATCTGAGTTTATACCATTTTTTATTTTGTAAAACGAGACCACTTCATGTTGTAATTTTTATTTTTTTAGGTGTATGATGTTGCTAGAAAATGAGAAAAAATTAGGGTTGTAAGGATTGAAGTTAGGTATTAATCGTATGCTAGAAATCTAATCACAACTACTAAAAGGCATTACACTAGTTATAGCAAAAAGAGAAAAACTACCAAATTGCGAAGATATCCTAAAAAAGATTCAGAAGGGGACGTCATAGATTGGCCCTGAAAAATAAAACAAAGAATGCAAGTTTAAAAAGGGACGAAACATGTGCACGAAATAGAAAACACACTACAAATTTGATTCAGCCTTGAAAACTACAATTTAAGGATCTATATTATTTGTTCACTTGTCGAGTGGAAGCTTGAAGAGTAGGACTCTAAAAATTATGAAAAATCCTCACGTGTTTATGTTAGGAAGTGACTTAAATTCCATATAACTTGGAAACTTGATTTATGAAAAAGTCTAGCTAATGTTGGTTTGGAAGTCCGATTTGATGAGGGATCAAATTTCATCATGGATTGGGAGTTTGACTGGAAAAAGAACTTTGAAATGGATAAGAAAGTGTTTTGAAAGTATTAGGTCGGAGACGGGGTACCTAGGCGCCAACATCGTAGCAAGGGTGTAACAAATTGGCGTTGGGGCGCCAGGAGGTGGTGCCGCAGTGCCAAGGCCCATTTGGCCAGCAAGCAGTCAGCGCACTAACGCCGGCTACGGGGGTGCCATTGGTATGAGAATAATCTCATTCCCAGTTGGTTCTGACCGCAATTATGAAATTTGAGATTATACTTTTAGATCACATCAATAAATTTTCTTTGTGGCAGATCAAGATACAAGCAGTCTTTGCTCAGTTGGACTCGAATGATACTTTGTTGGGGTAGATAGAATTCCCTCAACAATGATTGCAGAGGAGAAGCAACTCAATGATTGGAAAGCCTTATGACAGATATATCTTCATCTTTCTAATCAAATTCTTCAGGACGTGGTAAATGAGAAAAATTTATCTAGGTTGTGGTTGAAATTGGAACAGCTTTGTAGAACAAAGAGCTTGACTAGTAAGTAATATTTGAGACAGTGCTTCTCATCAGTTGACAGAAGGTGGATCTTTAGAAGATCATCTATCGGTGTTTAAGGAAATAGTCGCTGATTTGGAGACCATGTGTGTCAGTACGATGAAGAGTATTTAGGGTTGATATTGTTATGTTTGTTGTCACCTTCATATGTGACTTTTAGAGATCATTTTCTATAGTCGGTGTTGATGTCAAAATTTGTACCTGGGCCAACCTGAGTCAGATGGAAAAGCTCCGCCAGATCCGATATCCAATACCTGAAATAAAGGCGTCGATGTGTGTTCTCGTCGCCCCTCCGATGCTTAAGTCAGAGAGAGGAATTATGTGAAAAACTGTATATTGAAATATTATGTAAAACATACCTTAATAATGAAGCTAGGTTATATATTTATAGATGTTGGAGGGGGAGTCCTGGAAGGACTGAACTTCCTGTAATTATAGTTATTTTATGTGTTTGTATTATGTTAGAAGTGCACAATTTCTGTTAGAGTAAAATTTGTAATGAACTAGAAGTTTGTACTTAAGTAGGATTAGAATTCCTAGGCCCGACCTCAAAATGGACCGGACCTCAGAATAAGCCCAATTGGAGTGGGCCAAGATCGAGCCTAGAGTTCGGGTCATGTAGGTCGAGCTCGGGTCTATCGATATTTTCCCGTATCACAGGCCCCTGTGCATCTTTGTCGCAGCTAAAAGCTACATGCTTAAGCTGCGAGGTGAGATGCAAAGAGGTGCAACAAGTTTAAGTCTTTGTGCGATTTGTAATTTGTATGTTGCTCGAGCTCGTTACTTAGCCAATTTTTGGCTAATAAGCTTGAGTTTTGTATTAAATAAGTAACTCGAGCTTGTTACTTGGCCAATGTTTGGCCAATAAGTTTGATATTGAGTTCGAGCATGTTATTTGGCACTTTTTGACCAAGTAGTTTGAGTTTTGAAATCAATTCGAGCATTTTACTTGGCCAATTTTTGGTCTAGTAGCTCGAGTACTTGTAAGAGATAGCTCAAGCATTTTACTTTGCCATTTTTAGGCCAAGTAGCTCGAGTGTTGTCTGTTTAATCACTTCGAGACGTGTTAGTAGGCCAGTTTAGACCATGTAGCTCGAGTCATGTTGAAGGAGCTCGAGACGTGTTACAAGACCATGTTTTGGCCAAGTAGCTCGAGTCATGTTGAAGGAGCTCGAGATGTGTTACAAGGCTAAGTTTTGGCCAAGTAACTCGAGTCATGTTGAAGGAGCTCGAGATGTGTTACAAGGCTAAGTTTTGGCCAAGTAACTCGAGTCATGTTGAAGGAGCTTGAGACGTGTTACAAGGCCATGTTTTGGCCAAGTAGCCCGAGTCTTGTTGAAGAAGCTCGAGACGTGTTACAAGGCCATGTCTTGGTCAAGTAGCTCGAGTCATGTTTGTTTATGAGCTCGAGACGTGTTACAAGGCCATGTTTTGGCTAAGTAACTTGAGTCATGTTGAAGGAACTCGAGACGTGTTACAAGACCATGTTTTGGCCAAGTAGCCCGAGTCTTGTTGAAGAAGTTCGAGACGTGTTACAAGGCCATGTTTTGGTCAAGTAGCTCGAGTCCTGTTGAAGGAGATCAAGACTTGTTATAAGGCTAAGTTTTGGCCAAGTAACTCGAGTCATGTTGAAGGAGCTTGAGACGTGTTACAAGGCCATGTTTTGGCCAACTAGCCCGAGTCCTGTTGAAGAAGCTCGAGACGTGTTACAAGGCCATGTCTTGGTCAAGTAGCTCGAGTCCTGTTTGTTTATGAGCTCGAGACGTGTTACAAGGCCATGTTTTGGCTAAGTAACTTGAGTCATGTTGAAGGAGCTCAAGACGTGTTACAAGACCATATTTTAGCCAAGTAGTTCGAGTTGCTAGGTTAATGTGTTGATAGGCCCCCGAGTATATAGATCTAGGAAAGAAAGTTTTGGACTTTTAAGATCAATCATTTTGCTTGATGATTTTTAGGACTAATTTTTCTTGAATGTATGAGGCGTTCGCAATGATGCTTGCACGGAGCAAGGTTTTGTGGTACTTGTTCGTGGCAAGGCTTTGGTGAGATAATGCCCGTAGCATGTCTCGAAGTTGCCTACGCGTGACAGGGCTTTGGTGAGATAATGCCCGTAGCATGTCTCGAAGTTGCCTGCGCGTGACAGGGCTTTGGTGAGATCATGCCCGTAGCATGTCTCAAAGTTGCCTGCACGTGACAGGGCTTTGGTGAGATCATGCCCATAGCATGTCTCAAAGAGTGCTCATGGCATATTTTGAGGTGATCGCTTGCATCATGTCGTAAGGGCCCGACGGCGCTTATGGCCCAACATGGCTTTTTGTTGCCCGACGGGGCTTGTGACTCAATATGACTTTTTTGTGGCCCAACATGACTTTTTGGTGGCCTAACAAAGCCCTTTTTTTTTATTAACCATGTCGTTCCCCGAGCATAGTAGGAACGGATCCAGAATTCTTTGTAGAGGATTGAAAGTACTTAATCAAGTTAATGTAATAAAATTTAAATGTATAAAAGAAAATTATTACGGTAAGAACCTAGATGTATCATTATAGAGTCACATTTGAACTAACAATATAACATGATATAAGGTATTCTTAAAACATATAATCAATTCAATTAACAGAACATATTGATTTTCGAAATACCAACACCTTCGAGCAGAATGAGATTTCTAGACCAAGTAAAATCGTTAATTATCTTATGTCATTTCCAAAAAATATCACATATAATTACAATTTTGGTCAAGACATTATATGTAATAATTTAAAATTACGATTCTAACATCATTTTTTTTTTGGGAGAGAACCAAATAAAAATGAGTGTGCCAGTTTGGTAGTTACTACCCACTTTGTTTTTCAAAATATTTCAACAAAAATATAAAGTCATCAATTTTAAATAAAATTTTAATTTTAGGTCGAAATTGAAATAAATTCGGATCAAATTTAAAAATCTCATTTTAAAAAATTCAAGTTCAATATTTCAAAATTGCAAAAGTGACCCTAAAATTAAAATTATGAAAAGAGCCTTAAGATATAGAAATTACAGAATAGGTCCTTATCCTTAAATTACACATTGACCCTCAGTTAAATTTCAAGAGAAGCCCCCCAGAAATTCACAAATTATAGGAGCCCCAAGATAGTTAATTGCAAGAAAATGCTCACAGTTTTCATAATTGCGCGTTAAGCCCCCAAAGAGTCACAAATTGCAGATAAGGCCCCCGTCCCCAAATCAACTGAAGCCATTTTGCCAAAACCAAAACCAAAACCAAAACCCTATTTTTATTTTATTTATTTTTGTTTTCATGCAGCTGGCTGCCGGTAAATAACAATTCGCCGCGAGCTGCGTCTACAACAGACTGCAGCGCCCGACACAGCAATAATGGGCAGCGGCGCTTGTCGCTGCTGTTGACAGCGGTGAGCGTCGTGACTCGACCGACAAAGGCGGCAAAACGCGGCTTCTCCTGCCCGTTGGTCCCAACGCAAATTCAAACCAAAACAAGTAAATTCATACACACAGAGGGTAGAGACAAAACAATAGCCACAATAAATTCACAGTAATAATACAACATGAGAAGAAAGAGAAGGACGAAGGCAGGGGCCTGGGTTGTGGGTTATGCTTTGATAGCACCAATTGAAAAAATTATTCTATTGTAATTATTTATACACATATGCATACAGAGAGATGGAGAGTTTCAATAATCTGTAGATGTTTCAATATTAGTACTAAAATTGGACCTCTAATTCCACAACAATCTGTTGATGTTTATAGGCTTACAGTGAAAAAATAAAAGCACAAAACCAACACAGCTTCCAACACATATATGCACGAAAAGAGCAGAGAGTGGCCTGATTTTTTTGTGGTATTTGGTATATATACAAACATATATACACACGAGAGAGAGAAGACACTAGGTTGATTTTGCCATTTATGTGGTAATTGCTAAACATATGCAGACGGATGAGCACGAGAGAGAGAATTTCAAAAATCAATTTTTTTTTAAAGATTCTAAACTTAGCATGTGGCTCTGATACTAATTGTTGTATTATGACAATGATTATTTTAACAAAAATCATATATACTAATTGATAGTTCGAAATTCATACATGCAAAATGTATTGTTATGTATGAATATTACCAGTTAGATCTTCATTCTCTTTCTCCAACTCTAACCATAATTAGGGTTTATGGTTTTGAGGAAGGCGTGATGATTGTGCATTAACCGAGGCTTTTCGTAGCGTTTCCCACAGACGGCGCCAATGTTGATGTCAAAATTCGTACATAGGCCAACCCGAGTCAGATGGAAAAGCTCTGCCAGATCCGATCTCCAATACCTGAAATAAAGGCGTCGAGGTGTGTTCTCGTCGCCCCTCCGATACTTAAGTCAGATAGAGGAATTATGTGAAAAACTGTATATTGAAATATTATGTAAAACATACCTTAATAATGAAGCTAGGTTATATATTTATAGATGTTGGAGGGGGAGTCCTGGAAGGACTGAACTTCCTGTAATTATAGTTATTTTATGTGTTTGTATTATGTTAGAAGTGTACAATTTCTGTTAGAGTAAAATTTGTAATGAACTAGAAGTTTGTACTTAAGTAGGATTAGAATTCCTAGGCCCGACCTCAAAATGGACCGGACCTCAGAATAAGCCCAATTGGAGTGGGCCAAGATCGAGCCTAGAGTTCGGGTCATGTAGGTCGAGCTCGAGTCTATCGATATTTTCCCGTATCAGTCGGGATACTCTTACTATTGATGATGTATACGATGCGCTTTATTCTAAGGAGAAGATAAAACGGTTGGTCAGATCTGAGGTCTAGATAAAGAATCTTGTTATTTATGAGAGGAAGACATGTCGTCATGAAAGGGGTATAGTCAAGCATATCAATAGTGATGAATTCTATTAGTATTGTAATAACAAGAGGCACAAGAATAAGGATTGCTATGAACGACGGAACAAAAATAAGTTTGTTACTACAGATCAGAAAGGACAATTAAATTTTTTTGGTTATACTAGTCTTTCAAAAGAAGACTGCAGTGATGGAGATCTTTTAGCTATTATTGACGGTAACTCCAAGCCTAACAATGATTGGATTCTTGATGAGACTCGAGATTAATTTTCTTCATAAGAAACAATTACAAAATGTTTTGTAGTAATGGGAAATAATGATCCTTGTAAAATAACCAGTATTTGTAAGGTCAGAATCAATATATTTGATAGTATAGTCAAGACACTTGGTTTAGTGAGACATAAACTATTTTTAAACAAAAATATTATCTGTTTGAATACTTTAGATTTAAAAAGGTATAGATATATCGATGGAGGTGGAGTTTTGAAAGTTAGTAAAGGTGTCATGGTTGTGTTAAAGAGCATGTAGAAAGTCTCAATTATATGTTTTGGAAGGTTTGATGGTCATTGTGGAAGCAACTGAAACTTATGGTTTGATAAACGGTAACTCAGGTAGAGTTGGTCATGGTGATTCGAGCAATGATATTGGGGAAACTTCTAGTAGCACAAATGGAGATTGTTGAGATCTTGTTAATCATGTTGTTCGTGGTGATTTGAACATGTTTGGTGACTTAGTTAAAGCTAGTAATAAACAGAATGATTCAAGTAAGGCTGGTGCCAAAAGTATTTTTGCTGGTAAATAGTGCTTGGATTTAATTCACAATTGATGAGTATGCCGGCAGGAGCATGGTGGAAGAGTTGGAGAATGACTTGAAGAGTAAAGTCTTAATTATTTTCTATGAAATTTGTATCAAGGTAGAGTTTGTATGGTTGTTACTCAAATTCCATGTGATTTGGAAGTTTGATTCATAGAGAAAGCCTAGATAATGTTGGTTTGGAAGTTCGATTTGATAAGGGATCATATTTTATCATGGATTAGGAAAAGAACTTTGGAATGGATAAGAAAGTGTTTTGGAAGCATTGGGTCTAAGACTAGGCATCTAGGCATCGGCATTGCAGCAATGGTACATCACATTGACACTGGGACACCAAAGAGGTGGCAACGTGACGCCAAATGCCTATTTGGCCAGCAGCAGTCGGCACCGGCTATGGGAAGAATCTCATTCCTAGTTGATTTTTGACGCGTTTTTTGTGCTCTATTTCATCAATAACTCCAAGATTGGACTCTTATTTATATATTCCATGAGGTGTAGGCTCTTCATAGGCTTAGCATATCAATTAAATCATTGTTGTATATATTAGAAACTTGAGAAAATTGTTCAGATTTAGATTGAGAATATCAAATCTTGTAAACACAATTTTAGTTTCTTAATATATGTAATTCTCCTCTTCTTCCACACAAATCTTGTGTTCTTGTGCAATCTAATATTTTTCATATCACTCTTATTTTCTCTTCTTTATTATTTGGCCCAATTCTACATCAATTGATATCTGAGTGATTCTGGTATCTTATTTGATTTTAACAATTTAGATTGTTGCTATTATTAGTTCTATCCAACCAAAAGTTAGATTAAAACAATGAGTATTTTGAGAACAACCTTAATAATAACACCCTGTGAGAGATTAGATATCAAATTTGGGAGCGTACATCTTTAAAGTAGGAAAGAAAAATTTTGACCATTAAGGACTGGGATAAATCTAACTTGAAAGATTGTTCTTTTGTACAACTTTGGTCGGACTTAGATGATAATTGGATTTGGCTATTCAAACACACACACCAACCGAGCATTTAGATAAGCAAAAATTCCTTTGTGTAGCAATATTTAAGATTTGTCTTAATCTGATCACTTGAATCTAAAGCTGATGTAAATGTAGTAACAAATCTAATTATATTTATAACTTCCTTTCTTTGTGTTTTGAATCTTCGTGTCCAAATTAACATGTGTTCGTTTGAGACTAGTAAAATTTTAAATTCGGGGTGTTTGATAATTGTACTTTATACACTTATTTAGGTTCTTATTTTAAGATATTTAACTTACATTACGAATGTCATAGTTGATATCAATTGGATTTTGATTTTTTTTTTTAATAGGATGAAATCTCTAAATTCAAGTTATGTACATTGGTGAAAATTGCAAGAAAAAGAAAAGAAATCAAGGGTTTTTAAGTGAAGATCAAGAGTAGAGCATTGAAGGATGAGGAATAAGGTAAACACAAGAAGAACCACAATGTTTTCCATGGCACTGAAGATTAGATGAAGTGAAACAAACAGCGAACATGTACACTAGGTAAGTACATTAGAGCATAAAGTTTGGTACATATATCTCCAAAAGGTAATAATATACCTTTGGAAAGATAATAATGGAGAGTTCAATGCTTTTTACATATTGCAATTCTATATTCTCTATCAAAAATTATACGTGCCCTACTGAAGTCTACCTGAACAAAGCAGAGTTAGCTCCAGCTAGCTCTAGAGCCCACTAGTACGCGGAAAAACCTGCAAGCAAGCTATAGAACTCGCAGGTTCGAGCTCCTTGGAAAATTGATTGCCTAACACATTGGAATACATGATATTAAGCCCGTGTTTGGTGGCCATTATTTATAAAAAAAATAATGTTTTGAATAGTGATTTTTTAAATAATGTGTGGTTAAAAGTAGGGAAAATTTTTGGTTTTATGTGCACAATATTTTATTGTGTGAATGCATGGTTGAAAATGAATATGCAGAAAAAGAATTTAAATTTAAATTCCATCAAACAGGGGCTAAGGGTTCTTTGAGTATTTTGAGGAGTATATTTAATCAATGCTCACCAAACTTTAGTTTACATTACTACTTGTTCACCAAACAACAAAACATAACACGATGCTTACTCATCTATCCAAATACTTACCTGTTTATCACATGTCATCATTTCGTTACCCTAAACTAACGAAATGTGCCACGCTGTGGACGAAAATCCTACATTGCCATAAATCAGAGGTGAGCACATGAATCAGATGGAAATCTATCCAAAATCCTACATTGCCATAAATCAGAGGTGAGCACATGGAAATCAGATGGACTAGGCTCTGCTGCACTAATTGATGTTGAACATATATTTTGGGTCAGAGATTGGAGGGATAAGATGAAGATCTACGAAAGTGGCGAGTGGCTTTTTGCACTTTTGGCCCATTTGGCTTGATTTCCCGTGTGTGATGTGCCCTGTGGGATTTTCATCCTCCATGTGGCACATTTCACTAGTTTAGGGTGACAGATGATGAATGAGTAAGCAATTGGATAGATAGGTGAGCAACAAATTATGTTTTATTTTTTAGTTAGCAAATAGTAATGTAAATTAAAGTTGGGTGAGTATTGATTAAATTTACTTATATTTTTGAGGGTGGTGTTATGGGTTTTGAAAAAACTTGCATGTATTGCAAACCTAGAGATGGAGGAGGCTAAAACTCAAAAACACTTTCAATAATCCATGTGACGTATTCTATATCTATTATGGAGGCTAAAAAACAAAATCTCTTTCAACAACCCATGTGATTTTGGAGGCTTGGGTACAGGTTCGAGTTGTTACAAAAATAGTTGTTACAAAAATGCACATTTTTTTGTAACAATCTCGGCTTATACCTAAACTGTTATATAATACGTATTATTCTCTTTGAGAGAAACTATGCGCATCTTATTTCTTGCGGATTTTTGTCACATCTCCTAAGATTTGAATTCGTTACTTCTGCTTTATGAGAAATTTAAGTTTTAAGTCCTTGTTTGTTGTATATTTGGCTCCTGTTTGACGACCATGATTTGAAAACTCTTTTTTCTACATACTCATTTTTAACCACACATTCACACAATGAAATATTTTGCATGTAAACTAAAAACTTTTCTTTACTTTTTAATTATACATTCTCCTAATATTCACTCTTCAAAATATTGTTTTGACCAAATAATGGCCATCAAACATGGGCTTATTTCATTTTTATTCGATGTGAGATTTATATATATATGTTTGTTCATGTAATATAATTTATGCAACATATTAACTGCTAATATCATAAATAATATAAAAATTTAACCTTTTACTGGCTTGAGTTATATTGAATTAAATTACAGTTTAGTTGAGTTAAATTAATTTTCTCTTGCCCTAATTCTCAAGAACTTGACCTAGCTAGATAATATTCTCTTCTTTCTTGTGACAGCAGCATTAAAACAAGAAATTGTCACGTTTCCTCTGATGCAAAGGCAAAAGGTTTCAGAAAACTGCGCAGAAATATAATGGGCAAAAGAGAGTCAATTTTATACACTACACTCTCACCATATTTAGACATAAGTAACTTTTTACCATGCTTGTACATGTCTACCTATATATATACACCAAACACCAATTATATATATCAACCTATCTCTTGGTCTTCCTCCGTGTGTGTCTCCTGGAATAACAACAGAGGGAGTACGACTAGGTTAGTTGTAAGTTAGCGTTTGAGTGTTGGGATTGGAATAGACAAGTCTTCAATGAATTCTTGCATGCTATTATAGAATTATTTGAATGTGTATATGTGAACATATTTATGCAGTGCTGCAGCATGCATCGATGGCGACAGGCTGGGAAACAATGGTTCAGACATTATTTTGTTTCCATCTGATGTAGTCTAATTGTCTGAAACTAGATTCTGTTTTGGTGTTGTGAATAAGCCAAAATAAGAAAATCCCACCTTTTAAAAATAAATACATCAACCAGGGTTGAGTGTCTTCTTTTAAGAAAGTTGATGTTTAAGATACAATTTCAAATCTTAATATAAATATTACTTTGCGTCGTCTATCTAGGTTGTATGGAAATAGATACGGAACAACTACAATTTGTAGTTGAACACTAAAAAGTTAATTCTTAATTGTAGCCCTCAACAAATCCCACAATAAAGTGTAGTTTTTAATCATAATTTTCCAATATTATTCTCACTAGTTTCATAAAAGTTTCCATAAATTTTCTAAATCTTTATTTTTTTTTAAATTAGGAAATCCTTTTTTCAGTTTCAAAAATGTTTCCGAGAGTTTCCAGAGTTACAAATTTTTGAAGTGTGTCCGAAATGGAAGTGCGAGCGTCTTAGAAAATATCTAATTAAATAGTGGTTACGTTAGGCTTGAAATGGCTATGCATTAATTAATAACTCTTAAATTTGGTTTTAAACTGTTGCCTATTAGTAACCTTTAAATTGAATTTAACGAGTAGCTGCTAGTCTAAATTGACTAATCCTACATTTACAAAATTATAAATAAGAAATTTCCTGTAAGATATTAGCTGGCATAATTCTTTCTCAAAATTTGGTTTATACATAATAAACTAGAAATAGAGAAATTTTGAAAACACCTTGCGAATTATGAAAACTATTTTGCTACTATTTTCTCTATTTCATGTGATTAATGGGTTGATTGTACCCCACGATTTTTGTCACCTACCATTCTAGGTGACACTGAAAATGAAAACTATAGTTAAGAGGGAGAAAGGAAATGAATAAAAATAAAATTTTTGAATTATGTGTAAGCACTTCTTCTAGTATTTTATTTGTAATTCAATGTTGAAATAACGAAGTTCAACCCAAATAATACCTGGGGGGTGATTATGTGGAATTTAAATTTACCAATTAAAAAATACAAAAAATTGCAATTATTAATTAATCTAGACTTCACATGCACATCTATCATATATTGAATTATCACAGTTAATAAATTACTGAAAAACAAATAACACTTGAAAATTGTTAAAGGAGAAAACCCGTAACTGGATAAAAATCTTCGGGCCCAAATCGGTAAAAATTCACTATAAACGAATCAACTTATAGTACTGTTAGATTCGAATAACTCTAGTACTTTCTGACGTCTTGATAGTAATCATCAAAGCCTCCTGGATTGTGTGCTCCTGCATCAATTCATGGCCTTATGAATCTTGTGGATCAATGATAACTCCTTGTTCTCCAACAAACGAAACTTTGGTCACCTTCCTTGATCTTCAGAATTTTGACACATATTATGAAAGTATGTATTTGGGTGTTTGGTTTACGTGAAGTTGATATTTTTCAATGCAATGGTGAAATCAAAACAAACATTGAACTATAGGAATGATATGTAGGAAGTAATCTCTTGTTTTTCTCAATGTTCAACCTACATTTTTCGAATGGAGGTGTGGATATATATAGTGCAGAGGTTTTGGATAGTATGAGCCGGATAAAAACCTTGAAAAATGCAAATAAGGTTTTCTCGGGATACACTGTCGCTCGAGCGAAGTCCAGGTGACAAGCGTGCGATGTTTTTACCGTTCGAACATCAGCTACGCAATAGGCTAGCAAAATTGCGGCAAATTTTTTCTCCTTGTTCCATATTCAAACCCTGGAACTTCTAATTGACCACTTGACACTTTGACTTTAAAAACTCCTTTTCAACAATAGTTTTGTCAAAAGATAGCCAATATCTTTAAAACCTAACAAATGTTTTATATGTCGACCCAAACCCTTTTTATATGCATAGGCCTCTTTTAAGAAAACGATGATATCAAAAATATTGGCGCTACTCTCCCCTGAAATCCCATGTGTATGAATCTTAATTGGATATATCCCTTACATATTCTCTAAAAAAAAAATTAATATTAACTTCAAATAAACAAGTTTTAAGAAATTATAATTTCACAAAATAACTAAAAAATGAAAAATCCACCAACCAAAGATTTAAAGTCACTGGCAATGACAATATATGAGAGGAAGAAAGTATTAAAAGCCACCGAAACTAATAGATAAACAAAGATAAATATAAGAGAGTTAATATAAGGTAAGTTAAAAACGTCTTAGCATAAATTCCGAGCATTGCAGTGACATGTTGTAGGTTTTTCATTCGTGAATGAAATGTTTGCGAGATTGTCTTCCGTGTTTACTTTATCGAGTGCGGTGGTCCGACTGCTTCAGTCAGCGGTTGCTACCTGTAAAATGAGGTCGGGGCTTTCTCCGTGTTTACCTTACCGAATGCGATGGTCCAGCTGCTTCAGTTAGCGGTTGCTACTTGCAAAATGAGGTCGGGGCTTTCTCCTCCGTTGTACCTCCGGCGTGAGAATCAATATCAGTTTGTGAGAGTATGAAGATAGTATAATGTAAATTCACGTAGTTCGGGTTTCAAGAGACCATACATTTCTCACCTTGGAGGTATTTATAGGCACATGTTGCAATGCACGTGTTCGACAGTTAATGGTACCACGTGTTCCACGTAGTCCTTTTCACTTTCCCTACGTTCTAGCGTGGTAACCCACACTCGTCAAACGGTTGGTTCTATCCACATTCGCTGTTGGGTGGTTTTCGTCCTACTCATCGCCATTTGTATGGTTAAGTATAGTATTGATCTCAAGGTGGTAGGCGGTCTACGTGAACGTAGAGGGCCTTGTGGTAGTCGACAGCCTCATAGTGGTAGATGGCCTCATGGGGGTAATAGACAACCTTATGGGAGTAGACGGCCTCATGGTGGTAAATAACCTCATGGAGGTGGTAGACAACCTCATGGGGACGGACGACCTTATAGATATGGTAAGTATAGTATTGACCTCAAGGTGGTAGGCGGTCTACGTGAACGTAGAGGACCTCATGGTAATAGACAACCTCATAGGGGTGGTAGACAATCTCATGGGGGTGATAGACGACCTCATGGGGGTAGACGGTCTCATGGATGTGGTAGACAACCTCATAGGGTAGACGACCTCATGGAGGTGATAGACAACCTCATGGGGGTAGACGACATCATGGTGATAGACAACCTCATGGGGGTGGTAGACAACTTCATGGGGGTAGACAACCTCATGGGGATGGTAGACAACCTCATGGTGGTAGACAATCTTATATTGGTGTTCAATATGGAGTGAACATCAAAATCTATCAATATTGAAAGAGGTGTGTGTCTTCCCATCTCACTTCATCTTTTAATTTATCGAAATCTTCATCCTCCTCCTCCCCTGTTTTTCCTTTATCTCGCATATTTTCCATGTATAAAACGTTCATCTCTTCATCTTTCGATGAAAGTAGGAGTGAGGGGGTGAGAGGGTCGGTCGAATATTCGAATGGGCCGGTCAACGTTTGTAGTCGACTAGCAGGGCTGGTCGATCGTCGACCTCGCCTTGCTGCTGGTCGACGTTTGTAGTCGATCAGCATGGCTAGTTAACGGTCGATGGTGACCTCACTTGTACTCAAATTCCTTTCGAGTCAAATTTTTCAATTCGTACGATTAAATTTCAAGTTTTTCAATCGATTTTCCCAATACGACATGTCGGGTCGACTAAATCTTTAAACCAAAATATAGATATATAGCAAGATGCCGCAGGCAATGAGGTAATTCTTGAGATTCTAAGATGTTATAGCCCTTATAACTCCTCATCCAAATTGAAAAAGTCACTGGTTGCTCACCACTATGCGTTGAACAATCTGGGTTGTCGAATGCAGGGTCCTGTGATTTTGAGTTTTAACCATTTTAGGTTTTGAAAACTCACCACACACTCTTAGAGTAATTTTGATCTATTTTGGATTGTCGAATGTAGGGTCAGGTGATTTCAAGCCTTAACCATTTCAGGTTTTGAAAACTCACCACCAGCCCTTAGCGATTTTGAGCTAGCCATTTTTAGGCTTTTTTGCTCACAGCTATGTGTCGAACTGCCTTGGATCATCGAGGTCGAGGTTAAGGTCAGGTGATTTTGAGCTTTAACCATTTTTGGTTTTGAAGAATTCACCACTAGCCCCTAGCAATTTTGAACTAGCCATTTTTAGGCTTTTTTGCTCACCGCTATGTGTCGAGCTGTCTTGGATCGTCGAGGTCGGGTGATTTTGAGCCTTAACCATTTTTGGTTTGAAGAACTCACCACCAGCCCCTAACGATTTTGAACTAGCCAATTTTTAAGCTTTTTTGCTCACCGCTATGTGTCGAGCTGTTTTGGATCGTGGAGGTCGAGGTCGGGTGATTTTGCGTCTTAACCATTTTTGGTTTTGAAGAACTCACCACCAGCCCTTAACGACATTCATTAATGATGTTACCACTGCAAACATTTGAAGGTCTTGTATACCAAGCGTCGCCCGACTGAACTTAGCCAAATACTCCCTCTAGGATTAATCTTTCTCTTGCACAACCTGCATCAACCTAATGGCGGTCTTATGTTTCCTTTTACTACTCATGAAGTATGCTATGAAGCTCCTGGAAAGCTCATCAAAAGTTTTATAGACCTGAGTGCCAGTGTGACCACCCAGTCTCTAACATCCCTCTTGAGTGTCGGGGAAAATGACCTGCACATCACGGCGTTTGGGGTTGCATAGAGTCTCATTAAATCGACGAAAGTCCGCAAGTGGTCCAGCGGGTCCATAACTCCATCATATGTTTCTATAATCGGCTGTTTAAAGCCTTTCGTCAAATGAACATCCATAATTTCGGGCGCAAACAAGTCTTCCTCCAGAACCATTTGCTTACGTCTGTCCTTCCTCTTAATTAATGCATCGTCTATCTTTTGGGTCATCATCTCTTCTATCTTTCTTTCCAAGTCTGTTACGGGTTGGAGAACTTGTGGAACCATAAACCCTGAAGCCCCCATATCTTATGTTGTTAGCTGAGTAATGGGCGGGGTAACCGCTTGCACCACCTGGGATGGTTGCTCATGTACTGCCTCCGACGAATTCTGTAGTGGAGCTGCGATTTTCTATGGTTGACTCTGTAAGAGGTCATGATGGCTGCCATTGTATTTCCAAGGTACTAAATTGGCTTTGCGTTACGTCCTGCGGTGGCGGGTCGTTACCCCTTACGACAGATTCTGACTCTATCGATGTTGCAATTCCGACCATGTGCGTTTCACTCCTAGTCCGTCTCTTTGACCTCAAGGTGGTAGGCAGTCTACGTGAACGTAAAGACCTCATGGTGATAGATAACCTCATGGGGGTGGTAGACAACCTTATAGGGGTAGACGGCCTCATGGAGGTGGTAGGGTAGACGGGAGGTATTAGAAAACCTCATGGGGGTAAACGACCTCATGGAGGTGATAGACAACCTCATGGGGGTACACGGTCTCATAGAGGTGGTAGACAATCTCATGGGGGTAGACGACCTTATGGAGGTGATAGACAACCTCATGGGGTAGACGGCCTCATGGGGGTTGTAGACAATTTCATGGGAAAGACGGCCATATGGTGGTAGACAACCACATGGTGGTAGACAATCTTATAATGGTGCTCAACATGGAGTGAACATCAAGTTGTTCTCACCTCATTGAGCATCTTGAATAATTATTAATGTCATCATGTATCAGTGAAAAAAATTTCGAGTAGGAATTCACAAACTTTTGCAGACTAACGAAGAGAAGCCCAGTCAAAGGTAAGATCGAGGTGCTAACAATAAACTATACTTGTGGCACAAGCTGAGTAATCAAACACCTTGTTGACCTAGCTATGACTCATGGGAAAAAATCACACACTATATTTTACATGACATATGTGTAAATTGACAAATATTATGGAGAATATGTTTTATAATAGCTAAATAATTAAACGTCTTGAGATTTTTTTTTATTGTTTTTTTTTTCTACAAGAAATTATAATGGATAGTAAAATAGATGTTATGAAAAATAGCTTTGCATAATGGCTATTCTTTTAACTTAGGAACACCTTTCATTACGGCTAAAATATTAACAGTTACTTGATGATGTCAAATTTAGCTAATTATAATTTACTGAAATATGCTGATTAAATAATAGATTTTTAAGCATTCATCGTCCTTTAAGCATCATAGATTAGTATAGTGAAAATTGTCTTTTCTGTTACTGTAAGTTCGCATCTCTCTCTGAAAATATAGACTAAAGGAAGTTTCTAGGATGTGGAGGCGCTTAACTCTTTCTTATTATTAGTAAGAATTGTTGTCTTAGTTCCGTAACATGGTTCAACCTTGAACCCGACTTTTCATGAATATTGAACCTTATCCACCAGATTTTATTGAGCTGAATAATTGTCCTTTCCCCGTACAGATTTTAGTACGAAAGGCAAGTAGAGCCAAGCCAACTTGGAGCTCATTTTATAAGCCAAGGCTCAGGCCAATGCCTCAAAAATGAGATTTGGCGTGAACCTAGGCCAGTCTGTGAGCACCACGAGCCCAAATACGTGTACCCATTTGGTCCGCCTTTTATGCTCGCATAATTATCTTTTTTTTATCTGTAAATTAATGATCACTTTATAAAATTCAACAACTTGCATAATTACTTTTTTAGTTTTTTAAATTAAATTTTTAATTGGTAAATTAACAATCAATTTTTCAGGTCTTCAGGTTAAAAAATAAAATAAGAGCATGTGAGCCAGCCCCATTTGACCAGACAAATGCTCGAGCCAAAGCTCAGACCAAGCCCATTTTTTGGGGGACGAGCCAAGCCCTGGCTCATTTCGAACCCAAAAGGTGATGAGTGATATTTCACTCATGATATCAATGTCATTAAACTTGTTATTTGGTTAATTCTTATGAGTTGTTGATGTTTTAATGTATGATTTTAATGTTGTGATGTAGGTTGATGAGATTGAAGAAAATAATCTAAAGTTGACAAAAATTGAAGAAATAAGCTAAATTGTAAGAGATCCAAAGTTCAGGGACTAAAGTGTAAATATTTAAAAATTGTGCCAAACCTCATGATGAAGATTTGAGAATTTTAATGGTCAATTGGATGAAGAAAGATGTCAAATGGATCAAATATAATCAAAGAGTGATCACACATCAAATTCCAACCGAAAAGGTTTAGTTTCGGATTTTTAGTCTCATATTGAGACTCACTTTTGATATAGTAAATGATCGAATTGGAGGATGATGTGTGAAGCACAGTTGTAGCCCTTTGAGTTATCTTTCCAATGCATCTTGAATCATCTCAATTGAATATTTGGAGAAGACGTTATGATAAAAATACTGAAAGATATGCAATGTAGTTGTTTCTCACCTGAAGGCACAGGTGCCCCCGTGCCCAAAAGTGGCGCCCCTACACCACTGGAAGCTTAGGAATTGATTTTCACCAGAAACTAGGTGGCGCCCTTGCACCCAAAGGTGGTGCCGCTGCACTTGTTCAAAGGAAGACGGGCGTCCCTGTGCCGCAACCACACATGTTGCCAAATAAGCCCTAGAACTGACGTGTTTAAAGGGTGGACTATAAATATGGCTGGTAGGGTTCGGAAAAAGGATTTTTGGAAGACGAAAAACAGCAGCCACATCAAGGAAAAGATCATTGGAGATTGAAGAATCCACAATCAAAGAGTTTTTCTTATTCTCTATTAATCTTTTCTATTTTATCAATGTTTAAGAACATGAATTGTGTTTTTTTTATATTTTCATGGAGTAATCTAATTTTCTAGAGATACAATGTTGCCAACACTAGATATTATGCTTTGACCATTTGATTATCTATTGGGTTATTCAATGGGTTTATTTGTGTTTATCTATTTTTAATGCTTTTGAATGATTGATCACCATTTGAATGATATGGAATTTGGGATTTACTATCGAGAGAATGAATTCTAAATAGTGAACATTGATAAAAACAACCTAGGAAATTATAGAGTTCGAGGGGCCTATGAAATCCTTTGTAGTTATTAAAAGAACCAAAGATCTAAATGTATTTTGTCATCCTAATTTTAGATGGAGACTCAAAATTAGGGTTTTAAGAGTAATTCTCAATTCACCATTAAGAGATGAGATAATTTCGGATTCTTGACTAATAAACCATAAGAATAAATTAAGGAATACTTAGATGATCGAAGCATAATTGATGGTTGGTGATGTTGACGTTGAAAAATGTATAAACAAAATTCAAGCCAACTTGAATTATAAAGTGCTGATTTATGGGAAATAATTCAATGGAGTTTTTGATCATAAGGTAATAATATCGTTCTTTTTATTACAGAAAAAGTGGAAATACATTTTTGGAACATTATGGGGGGTTTTTTTTTTTTTTTTGTATTTCTTCCCAGAATTTCCTTCTCTCTTCCTTTTTGCATTCTTGCCCCCTTTTATAGGAGAAATAAACTGACACGTAGTATTCATGTCATGTCAATTCAAATACCGAGCTGAGCAAATACATGCGTTGGCGCAATAGGATTGGCATTCAAGCTTGGTCCCATCATGTTGATTACGGGGTGGCAGTATACGTGGGCGTCAGCATTAAATACATTGTTTAGGAAAATAAGCTAAGACTTCTGATTGGAGGGCTGAGTGGGCGCTGACATGAGACCTTTCCATGTTGACTTCTTTGATTGGAAATATGAAAATCTTGTCAGTGATCTTTAATCATTAGCTACTGTTACGCTTTGAAAGACTATAATAGCTTGCTAGGTAAGTTACCCAAGAAGCGAACTGAGCTCATATACCCGAGCTCGCGTTGTCCTCTCTTCATTGGATCAGAACAGTCCGAGCTGAGCGACCTCGGAGGTCGGTGTCAACAGGTGAAATTGGATCTCTAGAGTTTAAACCCATTGTTATTCATCTTGTGTAATTGCATTATTAGTTTATTAAATTAATTTAGTTAGCTATTTCACTCAATCATTCTTGTTTTCTAGATAAAATTACGGTTATTATAATTACGGAAATTATTAAGATTTGATTTCAATCCCTATAGAAAACGATATTTTACTCTCACTATATTAAAACTTGACACCGTACACTAGTGATTGGAAAATTTACGCATCAAAAGGCCAAGCCTCTTTTTGATGAACTGATACCGAGCCTCGAGCTTAGACTCACGAGCCGGCCCAACTTAACTAGATGCCACTACTAAATGTGTCTATGTACCCTATAAATATATTATATGAATACATCAAAATTGTTCACAAGTCCTACATACTCGTATGTATATATATATATATATATATATATATATATCTCATACATACGTCACTTATTACTTTTTTCTTGGATGTGACGGGTACAAAGATTAATTATTCATGTAAATCATTTAGTGAAAAATATAGCGCATAACAAAGCTACTTATTTCGGATATAAAGTTGAGCGTACATTATTACTCATCAATTCAATCTCACGCACTTAATATTATTGGTTAATGAGTAAGAGTACAATTGGTTAAAAAGGGCCTTTGGTATGAACTTGATTAAATTGATAAATGAGAATAATTTACTGATTATTACATGAATATATTGATCAAAAAGTGAGTCAGAATGATTCCATTTACCACTTTTTGCGCTTACGCTCCGTTTGATTGCAAATGTGGAAAATGGATAGAAAGAAAATGTTTTATAGGAAATTGATTTGCTTAGAAATTGTTTTACTAAAAATTGTAATTAATTGTGTTTTATTGGTATAATTTTTCATGGAAAATGTTGAAAGTTTGGTGTCCATTTGATTTCGTTTTTTATGGAATTTGTCTATTAAAGTGATAATGTTTTCTACCATTGGGTCTATAATTTGTTCCAATTGAAAAAAAAAATAATCATACCGAATATCATTCAACTTTGTTTTGCATGAAAATTGTCAATAAAAGTGATTTTCTTATTATTATGTCTAGAATTTTTTTCAATTGCCAAAAAAAAAAAAACCTGGAAAATATTTACCAACCAAAATATCAAGAATTTATTTTTCTCAAAAATGTGAAAATTTTGAAAAGTTGGAAAACATTTTCCTGGGAAAATTTTGCCTATCAAACACTACAAAAGTTGAAAAATGGATTTTTTTTTTTTTTTCAAAAAATGTGTAGTATCAAACGGTCCCCTTAATAAAAATCCTCAATAAAAAAAGCAATTCTTTGAATTGAGTAATATATACAAAAACATAAAATGTGTCAATAATTAAACTTGAACATTTTAGGATACGAAGGATATGCACATAGAATAATCCAAAATTGAGATATGTTAATTTTTTATTTCCTTTTGAACTTGTTCTTCATCTTAATTGTCTCAAAAATATGATTTTAAGCTATAACAAATTTTTTTTTTTTTAAAGTTAGTTTACTGTCGAACCAGTCGGTTCGACCCAATTTTCGAAAATTGATAAAGCTATGGGATAAAGGACCTAAAACAAGAGTGACAACTCATTGTGCATATGGGCAACAACTTTGAGGCAACGGCTTTGGAAGCCACATTTCATTTAGAGTGAAAAGGCAATGGATACAGACCCCAGACCACTATTCTAGTCAAAAGTTTTCTCCAACTTCACGTCTTTGTTGGATCTATTTCAGTAATTATAGTATATGAATTTAAATTTAAACATACACATATTATATTGAAAATACTTGGTATGAGGATCGAATCCATAAAAGTTCTTTTCGTATCTAACATTTGTGTCTTTCATGGTGGATCAGACCTCTAAAGAATCACACTTCTCGCTCTCTCTCCACACCAAGAGATGCTATTCAATGAGGTCATTATCATAGTCTAATGGGCAAAAATCGTGTAATGCTATTCATAGAATGAATGGATAAAAACCGGCTAATGCTATTTATAGACGCGTGTTCATCACCATATTTGAGAGCAAAAGGGAATTTTGTTTATTTCTAAGTAATGTTATGCATCATTAGTATGTATCCATCATCCGTTGAATGGCAATGCGTTTTGTGCTTCATTGTTCAAGGCATTAAAATATATCATAACTTGATTGGACAATGAATTAAATAATTCATTGTCACCTAACTGATGATCTATATTCATTATTTTTCTTGAATCTTGATTTGAGCAGGACAGCAAAATGGAATTTTGTTTCTTGATTCTTGATTTGTGAGAAAAGGGAATTTTGTTTGAGTGTTCATACCCAAAAACTGCATCCATCCAACAATAAATACACAATTATAATAAGGGATTTATTGGAAAACACAACCCACGAGAATAGAAAGGAATGTGGAAAATGCCAAAAAGATACAACCCAATTACCTAATTCGTATCTGAATTCTGAAGCAAAATATCAATCTAAGATTCAAGAAAACGCATGCCTAGCTAAGCTGACATTTTCTGTGTTATTTGGGCTCACCTTTTCAAGCATAGCATGGATTCTATTTGCTACTAATCACTTCTCTCAACAGATAGTACTAGATTCTGCATCACTCGTTTCACTTAACACCATTTAAACTTAGAAGTATGAGTTTTGTTTGGGGAATCATAAAATATACTAAAAAATTTGTGCCAAAATGCTATTGTAACACTACTTTCTATTTTGCAAGGGAATCATGATCTTGGCTGGAGGATTTTTTTTTTTAAAGTTTTAATGGTCCTCTTAACAGTCACAACGTCTTTAACTTCCATCATTGCAGGTGGGGGGTGGGGGAGGAAATAGTGTAAGATGGCCGATGACATTTGATCGCTTAAAAAAAGGATAAAAGGTTGAAATAGGAGTTAGAAAAAAAAATATCGAAAATACCCTCAAGGAGAAAAGAAAAAATTTATCTCACAGTCAAACCAGTTGAAACACTCAACTAACACTGACCATCACAATCCATTGACCG
Source organism: Fraxinus excelsior (assembly GCA_019097785.1). Lineage (NCBI taxonomy): Eukaryota > Viridiplantae > Streptophyta > Magnoliopsida > Lamiales > Oleaceae > Fraxinus > Fraxinus excelsior. Next base: position 35,428,133 of record CM032626.1, on the reverse strand, counting down.
GAGCCGACCACCACACAGAGAACCTAGTCATTGACGAATCAACGAAGTTAGTTTTGGTGACTATGAAATGTATTTTTCATGTAAGGCGTAGAGATTGATTAATCTTGACATTTATTTAGCTTATTTGTTGATTATTTAGGTAGATTCTTGAGTAGACTAGATTTTGAAGATGTTTTTTTAGGACAAAATGGGTTTTGGGCCGGAGATCGCCGAAAATGGCAAGGTCCGGTGTTACATTCTCGGGAGACCGACTATCAAACAGTTGACCTACCCGACTATTAACAATCATCCAAGATGTTAACAGATATGGGCCCAATGTTAATAGTTGACCTCGACTGTTAAGAGTCTTGGGCCGACTGTTATCCGAACATTTTTTTTACATTTTATTAATTATTTAATTTTTAAAATTTCAAATAATATTTTTATTATGTATTTATTTTTTATTTTTTACTTTGTTCTTTAATTTTTATTTAATCTAATTTATTATTTTTTTTTCTTTTTTTTCTTTTGTTTTATTTTTCCATGGTAAAATTTATAAATTAAGAAATGTTATTCTTTTTTAAGTTCAACAAATAATTTTAAACTGAAAATTAATAAATTAGATATCATTTTTAACCAAATTACCAAACTCATTTTTTTCCTTTTTTAAGTTTTTAAGTTATTTTTAATTAAATATTCATTTTTAAACAAATCTTTATTTTTTTCAATTAGTTCAAATAATATTTATATTCTTTATTTAATTTTGTTTAACTTTTTTTTATTATTATTTCTTGGTAATAATTTAAAAATACCTTAATTGTTTCCTTCTTATTATAATTTTTTTTTTCAATTTAAAATACTTTTTAATATTCTTGCTTTATTTTTTTTATTTTTATTTTTTTAAATTTATGGTCATTAATTTATATTTAATTTAATTAATTATTTTTTGTATTGAATTTATTTTTCGTGCTTCCTCTTTAATTTATTAAATTATTTATTTTTTTAATAACATTGATGTCTTGCCTATAGTAGTTACAATTCGGTTCGCTTGATTTTTTCTGAGATTTAGCGTTATTTTATTATCTCTTATTCAATGTTCTACCATTTGAATTTTTGCATGATGAAGTACTATTTAGATGCCAAGTTGAGACAGTTGACGGGAAAAACTACTTGGAACAGTAGTTTTGAGAAATTTACTCATATATTAGAGCTACTTGATGATCAAGAAGGATCGAAAGTTACCAATTCTAGCAATGATTGAGTGATTCCGCATTGTTCGATATCTTGGAAAATGTGATCGTGTCCAATTTTTGATCCCCATCTCTGTTAAATAATCTCATGCAGCATGTGATTTACTTTATATTTCGACCATGAACTTATCAAACTCTTCAAAATTGTAAATCTTTGCAACTCTCCTAAACAATGCAACAATGCCATTGTCCCAACACTTAGTCTTAAGGTTGCCCTGTCTATGATAAATACAATAACCATAATGTGCCTCGAGAAAGACTTCGACAATACCATTTATTATTGACAGCCTCAGTCAGTTATGAATGCAAGGTTCTCGACGTCCCCAATTACTTCCCTCAATTTCGTGAAGAACTAACATCGCTAGATCATCATCTCTATCGACTATGCCGAATGCAAGAGGGTAAATATGGATTTTAGGATCTTGACATGTTGCAATAATCAACTTGATTTTGTATCTAGCCTTAAGGGTTGTACCGTCGACTAGAATTAGGGGTTGCATCGCATTTCGAAATCCTCGAATGCATTGTCCAAGGGTCATGAAGAAATACTTGAAGCGATTCTCGCCCTTCCTCTCAATAAAAAATATCGATCCAGGATTATTTTTCCCCATGTTATAGCAATATATGGCCAATTTAGCATAACTCTCATCTGTCGAACCCGTTAAGTCCTCTAATGCAGATTCTTTGGCCTTCCGTGCCTTATGTAGCCCACATGACCATCTCGTACTCTCGATGGACGTCGTAATTAATGTTTGAAGGTTCATAGATCGTTCGTCGGTCCTAAAAGTGCATTATTTGTCGACCACTTAACCATGCTCAGTCGTGCCTGTGATCATTTTGATGAATACCCACTTCGCAAGCATGTTCCCATGCATACTTATGAATTACAAAGAGCTCATTCATGTCCATTTTCATCGCTCGCAAATGCCAATGGCAGCTGTCGTCAATGCAAATAATTGAATACGTCGACTCATTTGATTTCTTCACTTTAAACTCAAAATTGTGTTTCAAAACAATTCAGTGCACAACTTCTTGCAAATCTTTCTTTGTTACAAACAGTTGCTCGATATATAAATCTTCATCATCAAGAACTACACGCGAACAATTAGATGTCTATGTACTCGCTCCAGCTTTTGAGCTCTCACCCGACTCATGTCTCTAACGGGATAAAGCAATCAAATCATCAATTGTAAATTCATTTTCATTCTTATTGTCTTGAACTATCGAGAGAATTCCATGCATAATAGTGAGATCATGGTGATGAACAATTTTATCAGGAATAACCACATCATCCTTACAAACTATATCCATTGTCTCCCAAAAAATCATTTATATAACGATCCCTTCCATCGGGATCTTCGTGTTCACTCTTAGGGATAGTTTTCTTCAGTAAAGTTATGTAAATAGGAGTAGTCTTGCAATTTTGATTCAACTCAATTACAACTTGGATTTCATCTCCACAAGTAAAATTGAAATGGAAGTATGCTCGTTGAATAAAAATCCCAATTCCATGTAGTAGTGAGAGAGATCGACGTTGAGTTTGTTCTGTACATCATGGTACATTTTTGCATACGATGTACTCCATATCTGCATTAGGAAAGGTAATTTGTTCAATTGGCACAGACAGCTAAAAAACAGTCCAGTTGACGGGCCGACTGGAAACAGCTTCCCCAGTCGGCTAGAAACAGGCGACTGTTTTCCGACCGTTTGGGATGATTAAAAATTTTCGGCCCAGTCGGCCGTTTTCAGCCCGGGTTGGCGATTTTACGGATATTGTAAAATTTTCAGAAATAATATATATACAGTGTAGATGAATTTGATTTCTTGTTTTTGTTACCATTTTTTATTAGTGTTGAAGTAAACAGATAAAGAAAGTGATTTGATTTTGAAATTTTAAGTGGAAAGTATTTGAAATTCTTTATAACTTAAAAACTGTATTATTGTTTTTCAAATAATACCATATTTTTGTAATTGTATAATATACATAAGAGTAATTTTGTCTTTTATGCATTAAAAGGCCATTGTGGTGAATGGTTAAAAAATTTGGTCAAAGTGAAAAATAGCCATGTTGAAGTGGTTCATTTTGAAAAGTACCCCGGGGTGGGGTGGGCTTTTAGCTTTGTTAATTGATGAAAGAATGTTTATTTGCCTGTGATTATAAACTTGTTACTTTTTCTAATCTTTGTGGCTCCCCATTTGGACTGGATTTTGCCTTAAGGGTTAATTTATGTAATAATGTTGGTATAAAATTTTAAGTGTACAATATCAAATAAACAAGAGTAAAGTGGACCTAAAATATTCGAATTATTGAATATTAATTTAAGTAATCCTAACCCTTATTTGACAAAAAAATTAGATGAATTTTTTGATAAAAAGTATTATTAACTAAGACAATTAAAATCAACTAAATGAAAGTGTCTTTGTATAGTGGATAACTTTGATAAGACGATCAAATATGATGGTTAAAACTTTAGGACTCACAAATGTAATCATACCTATCAAATTTAATCCCACCTCTCACGTTCAATTGCTAAAGTTATACTCTATCTAATTCACCTTCTTGAGTTCAAATCAATTATATTTATTTAATCCAACTAAGTATATCTTTATGTTAATCTTAATAAACTTCAACTGAACGCATTCAATTACCTACAAATTCAATTTTCAGAGCACAATAACAGTAAAAGCGTATCTCTAACTTTATCCAATTGTCGATTTTTTACTACATAGTCTAAATTTATAACTCACAACCAATTTGTGACAATTCACAAATCATGAATTAGTGGTCAAGTAATTCAAGCATTAACAAAAGAAGTAAAATTAATATAAAAATTAATTAATTACACAAGGCTTGAGAATTAAAATTAAAGGTTCAAAGCTATGTTATATCGTTCATCTCAACTAATGATTTAGTTACTCATCATAAAAGAAGAAAAACACAAGAAAGTATTGAAATACATCACTATGTTTAAAGAAAAATGAAAAAATAAAATAAAAATTAATATCTTGCACCAAGTATCCGTCTTTTTCAAGCCCAAGTCTTGAGTCCCTATCCCTTAAGTCTCTATTATCCTTTGTTCACACCCTCAAATTTGACTTTAGTAGGTCTTTATCTAGTGCCTAAATTTCCTAGAAAATTGTGTGCATAAAAAGGACCAAAATTATCCCAATTGAATAAAAATTGAAAAATATGATTCTCCGATTGGACAACAAATTGATCACAGTTTGCATATTATGCCCACGATCGTGACATATAGGCACACTTAGTAATCGCTGGTGGGCCGCGGTTCGCAATCAACGGTCACCATCCTTTCATTTGTTCTCTTTTTACATTTTGGCTCCTACTTCAAGATTCTTGTACGGTTTTGGTCCTTTGCAGTCCAAGTCTTCAACATTGATCCCACAACTCCGAAAAGCTTCCATTTTGGCCCTTGAATCTTCGTAGTCATCCAAAATTGGTCCTTTCCAAGTTTAGAAAGTGTCAAAAACAGTCCCCAAATTTTCCGTAAGTTGAATTCTTTCATTTGATCCCTAATTGGTTCCCATCAATCCTCTGCCATCAAGTTAGTCTTCACTTGATTCAAAGTAACTCCAATCAAGCTTAAAATCTTCATTTTGATCTAAGTCTCTTCAAAATTGGATTTTAATTATGATGACAATATTTACACTAAATTAAGGAAAAATACGCTTAATTTGTAAATGAATATCAAGTTTATAGTCACTATAAGCGTATTACACTTTTCAATTAAATTTTAAGGACAGTCTTGGGTATTGCTCCTAATGTATGAATATCTATAAGTTGCATGAATTCACATTTATGCAAGTTTGCAGGTGGCTAAATGGATAGTACATCCATCAAATGAGCAAAAGACTGATAACAATATACAATATCTAAACATGAGGTCCACCCCCCCCCCCCCCTTTATTTTTTTTGTGGAGAAAAAACACAGTTATTTGCACATATAACTTCAGGCATCATAATAATAAAAACAACCAACTAAATCTTATTCTTAATAACTTTGAAAATCTTTTCCACTACTCCCTTCGATTAATTGATATGTCTACCCTAAACTTCACACATGAGTATGGATGAAAGGATTTAAAATCAAAGGTGCTATAAAGAAAGGTCTCTGGGTTTAAACAGATAGTATAATTGATTTCCTACTTACAGTGGACAAGATAAAATTTTCGCATTACTAATATAGTAGTTAAAACCATAATTATGATTCTGTGAATATATGACTATTTCAGATAACCATAAATAATGTTCTCTTAGCACGTCAACAGTTGAAAGTTTTTATTTTATCCACTGTGAGAAGGAGATCAGATCTGAAACACCAAGTGTGCATAAATAAATGCAACCAGACAAAGACAAGAAAATCTTGAAGATAACAACATTAACTAGCAAACCCAGTCCCAATTTTTTTCAACTTCGATCTGAAGGCAAATCTAATGGGCTGCAGATTCGACTGACCCAATTATAAGGATTGGTCTTCCCAACAAGCTGGTCTTGGGTTCTGTATGTTCCATATTAATTCCATGGTGCAAGCTTGAGATTGCCTAATCAATTCTATGGTACAAGCTTGGGATTAACTCAAATTTGACTGGGCCTGGAAGGTCTGGACTTTACTTATTGGACTCTTAGAACTAAATCATTCATGCAGAACTTTGGTGTGTATTGCACATTTTGGTGTGTGAAAAAGCATACGGTAGAGTAGATGCAAGGGATATATCTGTTAGTTTATCGGGCAGATAAGAGTTTTGTTAAGTTCATTTTTGAAGGGAAAGAGTTTTTCTCTAGAACAATTCGAGCTCCCGGAGACAATGTTCTATTTGCCCGGCCATCTATTCACTTCCAAAATGTGGAAAATGTTGATGAATAAAACCGGTAACTCAGGTGATTTTATTTATCTGGATTCTGGTGTATAGAATATTTGTTGCTAGTAACAAACGCACTCGTCTTTATCAGCAAGCTTCCCAGATATCTGTTCAAAGTCTGCTAAGAACCTCACAAGTTTTTGTAAAGCTGATTTATTCCCATTTGAGAAAATAATACAGTCATCCGCAGGGGCGGATCCATTAAGGGCCCAGTGAGGGCAGCCGCCCCCACTGGGCAAAAATACATTTTGGGCTTCAATGTGCCAACTGGCCAAAAAAAAAAAAATTCCTTCAACAAAAATAAAAAAGAAGCCCACCCAAGTCCCAGCGACCCAACTGCCCAAGCCTGCCATTTGAAATAAGTCCGTAGCCCACTATCCACCCTCCCCTTTTCCTTTTCCCCCAATTCCCTCCCCCGATTTCAAATCCCCCTGCAGGCTGAATCAATTCGAGTGAGTCCGACATAGTGAACACGAGGTAAAACTCATTCTAGTGCAAGTTTTTTGAATGGTTTAGCTTGAGAAACGATGTTGGATGTTGAATCGTTGTCCGTTGATTATATTATTTGTGCATTGTGCCACTGCTCGGACAGTCGGACACGCCCTGCTCTTGGCCTCTCTCTTCGTCACTTGCACATATTTCTCACACTTTTGTGGTTGCCTCCTTTTGCTGCTCCTTTTATCGCTCTTTACCGAAGATTTGGGCATTGGTTTTGTACTTCCGTCCCTGATTTTACCCCCTATTGTTCATGCTTTGTGCACGGCTTTTGGTTAGTGTTTTTTGTATTCTTTCGTGGTCCATTTTGTTTGGTATTGCTGTGGGCGATGGGCATTCGTTCATTTTGAGGATTCCTGCTTCCTAGAGTTCATTAGGAACTTAAGGTTGAGTAACTTGAGTTGCTCCAATTTGTTTGGTATTGCTGTGGGCATTCATTCATTCATACTTGTGTTTTGAATTCTGTTTCTATCTTGTTGCCCTGTAAGCCTGTAACTGCTACTGATGGTTATTTGTTCATATAGTTTTTAAGTGCTTTTCTCACTGGTCAGTCATCAGTGGCCACTGCTGAAGGAAGCAGGAAGCTGCCTTATTGTATTTGTATAATATTATTGTCATTGAAATCCAATTGATGAAGCTACTAATGACTAATGAACAGCATTGTTAAATTGTTAATGTTATCTCACATTTGCCATTGCAGTGATTTCACTAATGGCATATTTATGCATTTCTTTGTTTGATTTGTAGGAAGATGTTGAGGTTTTTTAAACGAATATCTCAAAATTCTATTGAAGAAAATGTTGAGGCAAAGAAACAACGCATTGATGAAATTTCTATTGAAGAAAATGTCGAGACAAATGAAGCAAGGGTTGAGGATGCTACTATTGGACTTGGAGAAAATGATGAAGCAAAGGAAGCAAGTATTGATGACACTCGTTTCCCCCAAGAAAATGATGAAGCAAAGGAAGCAAGTATTGAGCATATTGATATTGCACAACTTTCCACAGATCCCGGATTAAAAACTCTAATAATAGATTACAATGTTAATCTTCAAGATCAAATAAGAAGAGCATACTTGCAGAGAGGTCCGTATCAGCCTCGTAGCCATGTGTTTCCACGTAAAAAATCAAGGCGATTCACTCCTGCTTGGTTCAATGAATGTAGTGATTGGTTAGAATACAGTATAAGCAAGAATGCTGCATTTTGCTTATATTGTTATCTTTTCGGATCAAACAATGGGGAACAAGGAGGTGGTGATGCTTTTGTGAAAGAAGGGTTCCAAAATTTTAAAAAGAGGATAGATTTGGAGTTCTTGTTGGAGACGTCCAGAGTGCACACAATCAAGCCCGGAGCAATTGTGAAACTTTGATGAATCAAAAGCAACATATTGAGACAGTTTTCTTCAAGCAGTCAAAATAAACCCGGAGTGTATATCGAATTCATTTGAATGCTTCCATTGATTGTATTCGACTGCTTTTACGTCAAGGACAAGCTTTTCGTGGTCATGATGAGTGTGATGAGTCAAATAATCAAGGTAACTTTCTTGAACAGTTGAAGTTTCTAGCTGATCATAATGAAGGGATTAAGGCTGTCACTTTGAAAAATGCTCCAAAAAATCACAAACTAACATCACTAAAAATTCAGAAGGATGTTGTAAATGCTGCAGCTGTTGAAACTATTGATGTTATCATCAAAGATATTGATGATACATTCTTTTCAATTTTAGTTGATGAATCTCAAGATATCTCAGTGAAAGAGCAAATGTCTGTTGTTTTACGTTATGTGGATAAGACGGGACATGTGGTTGAACGTTTTATTGGGATTGAACATGTTTCTAGTACTACAGCTCTATCACTCAAAACAGCTATAGATAAATTATTTTCAAGATATGGGTTGAGTATATCTAGATTGAAAGGTCAAGGTTATGATAGGGCAAGTAATATGCAAGGTGAGTTCAATGGTCTCAAAACACTTATTTTGAAAGAGAATCCAAGTGCCTTTTATATTCATTGTTTTGCTCATCAACTACAATTAGCTCTTGTAGCCATAGCAAAAAAGCACAAGAAAGTCTAGTCACTCTTTAATTTGGTTTCTAGCGTGGTGAATATTGTTGGAGCTTCTTCTAAACGTTGTGATATTCTTCGAAAGAAACAAGAAGCTATTAGTTTTGAAGCACTCAATAATGGTGAGATTTCAAGTGGACGGGGTCTTAATGAACAAAGTACTATTATGCGTTTTGGTGAGACACGTTGGGGATCGCATTATCATACTTTGATTAGTTTGATTTTGATGTTCTCACCTATAATTGATGTCATTGAAATGATTTCGATTGATGGATCAACATGTGAACAAAGATGCGAGGCTGATAATTTATTGGACTCAATGCAGTCCTTTGAGTTTGTATTTAATCTACATCTCATGAGAACTATTTTAGGGATTTGAAATGAATTGTCTAAGGCATTACAAAGAAAAGATCAGGATATTATAAATGCCATGAGTTTAGTGTCAGTATGCAAATAGAGACTCCAACAGATGAGGGACAATGAGTGAGATTCTTTTTTGGATGAAGTCATTTCTTTTTGTCAAAAGCATGATATTGATGTTCCTGATATGGATAGTGTGTTTGTACGCCCAGGTCGCTCAAGGCGTAATACTGAAGAAATGACAAATTTTCATCGGTTCCGTGTGGATTTATATTATTCTGTCATTGATATGCAAATTCAAGAATTGAATGATCATTTTTCTGAGGTAAGTACAAAGTTCCTCCTTTGTTTATCATGTTTATGCCCCGATGATTCATTATCTGCTTTTGACAAGAATAAATTAATTCGGTTTGCTAAGTATTATCCTAAAGATTTTTCAAAATTAGAACTCATGGTACTTGATGATCAGCTTCGAAACTATATTGTTGATGTGCGTTTTAACAAGGAGTTTGAAGAATTGAAGGGACTTGGCGAACTTGCATTGAAGTTGGTTGTGGCCAAAAGAAATAAAGTGTATTCGTTAGTTTACATGCTTGTGACTTTAGGATTAACTCTTCCGGTTGCTACTGCTATAGTTGAAAGAGTATTTTCTGCTATGAATATTGTGAAGAATCGACTGCGTAATCAGATTGGAGACCAATGGCTGAATGATAGTTTAGTTGTGTATGTTGAAAAAGATGTATTTAAGAAAATTACCAACAAGACTATTATACAGCGTTTTCAAAGTATGAGAAGCCGTAAAGAACAATTATAAAAAATGTATTACATTTTGAATATTACCTTTATTGTTTAAAATTATTTTTTAGTAATTATATCTGCCCCCCCCCCTCCCCCGATGAAAAATCATGGGTCCGCCCCTGGTCATCCGCAAGCGCCAATAAATAATACTAAGAAAGGCTCCATGAGAGATTGTTAAACATATTAGGAATGTAGATTGTTTCAAACAAACAATGACTTCGTCAATTTTGAGTAGTAAAGCATTGAAGTGATTAACAATGCAGATTCGAAATCTTAGTGTTCTTTGTTAACAATCTAACCCGGTAGGTACGGTCACTGATACTGCTTGTTAAAAATTGAGCCAATTTAAAGACGAGACAATGAATATGATGAAAATACACCCAAACACAAGAACGTGGGATTTTTTTATGGAAATCCAAGATGGGAAAAATCATAGACAGAGGCGGAGAATTTGCTATATCAAAAGTAGAGATTGCAAGGAATTTCTTTAGATAAAACTAATAAGTTGGATAATTGATCAATCTCAATATATGTTTTACACCAAATATTTATAATACAACAACCTTTGACATACTAGGATAATTAATACATTAAGAGTTCAATATAATGTGACAATATAATGTGAAGTCCCAATACAATGGATAAAATCAGTAACGGTATATTAAGGTTGAAATAAGAGTGAAAAACTGTCTAAAATGAAAATCCTTCTCCTTATCCGTTTTGGTCTCCTTCAAGCCTTCTTCAAATCTATTACCAACTCCCAATAACCCTCCAACAGTATTTTCAATTGAATACTCAACAAGAATTCGGGTCACAACCAAATTCTAACACTTTCTTAATTGAATTTTCATCTAGGATTTGCCTTTTTTTACAGTGCTTTCTTTTGTTAATAGTTAGGTTAATTTAAAGTGGGTACCTTCGGAATTGGATACTCGTTTCCGAAAACATAGTAACTATGTCTCATAATAGGAGCACTCCAAATTGTACAGACCAATTAATAAAATGATTTTTAGAACTCTCTTTATATTAAATACCATATTCACAATACATGCAAAAAAAATACTTTTTGACTGAATATGGAGAAATGTGATATTGTATGAAAGAAATTAATGCAAACGATATATATCTTTCTTGAACATGCCAAGTCTATGATCAAGGACCATACTTAGCTCGACCGGTGGCAACTCGTCTGGGCTATGACCTAAACCCAAAATTATCTAGGTCATTTTCCTTTAAAGGACTTTTGGTACCCTTTCAGGTCCAAACACAAGTTTCAAACATGTGCTATATTAAACACTGTTAGGTTTTAGTTGATTTTGTAATTGACTTATTCTGTAAACAAGAGGACTTAAATTAATAGTTCATGAACGTTCAAGGAGTAATGTGCAAATATATCAAAAGTTAGTTGAATATATCTAGGGTTTTGAATTTGGAACAAAGGAGAAAACGACGCGAATTTTTGCTGGACTGTTGCTAAGTTATGGCTCGAGCTTCAAAAGCAGAAACACTGTCTCTAGACTGTCGCCCCTCCTTCGCTCGAGCGACCCCCCTATCGCTCGACCGTTGCTAGCCTCTCGCTAGAGCAACAGCTTTATGGGGGAAATTTTATTTTCGAGTTTTAAAGGTTTTTTTCTTGGCCCATGGTTTTCTTGACCTATCTATAAATATCAGAACATGTGTAGAACGAAATTCTTAAGGTTGACAATTGAGAGAGCTTCATCTGCGAGAGATCTATTGATTACATCTTTCAACATTCGTCTTGCTTAAGTTTTTTGGTCAGAAAAATATCAAATCCAATCTCCGAATACCAGAAACCAACTTCCTACATATCTGTCAGAGAGTACTGAAGATCAAGGAAAGCGATTGGAGTTTCAGTCTGTAAAGAACGGGTTGTTTTTCGTGATCCACAGGAGATAGACGATTCTATCAAGCTAGGAGCTGCTGTAAGTTACTGGAGTTCCATAAGAACGTTGGTTATTGCAACTGGAATTGGTGTAGGAGGGCACAGAATTCAGGAGAGCTGTTGAAACTACAGTCAGGATATCAGATTGTTAGGGTCGAACTTGCATTTTTCAAACAAATGGCAAGATCGAGCTTCAAGCACGCCTATGAAAAGTCTAGATGTAGTCTTGGCATAAAAAGCATAATGCATGGATAGACGACAAGGAAAAACTTCGTGCTTAAGCGAACGTTTTAGAACAATAATATTAATGAACAAATGGCTTTACATTTTCAAATGAGACAAATGACTTCATTTTTTTTTTTCAATTCCAATATTCTAACATTTTATAAGTTTCAAGCAACTTATTTAGGTCTTAATTTCTCATTTATCCAAAATTGATTTTGATAAACTAAATACACTATAATTAACAACTTATGGAGCATGTTAAAAAATAAGGATAAGATTAGGAGTGAGCAAAACCCAAACAAACTCGTGTAAATGGACTCGAATCGACTGATTAGGGTCAGTTTTTTTAAATCTTATATTTGGGTTCGGATTTTAGTTGAAAAATGAGGGTCGGTTGGTTCGGGTCACGGGTTGACCCACGAAAATTGATTTAACCTGCCCGACCCCAACCCGCTTAGTTAGGGAAGAGTCAAATTCATTCCAAAAGTCGCGAGATACAAACAAGTTACAAAACATAACCCTAACCTGAAAATCTTCGAGGAAATACGTGAATATGACTTCTTGACCCGACCATATTTCCAAAATGGCCTTTGACCATATTAAAAAAAAGTATTAAAATAGATGAATTTCCACATTTGCCCTCATCTTCCCCTAACAAACAAGGAGACAAAAAAAAAGCAAAAACATTCGAATTGGTGGAAAGTGGGACCAAACAGTCGGATCCAGTCGAAGCTATAAACATCATGGTCTACCAAATGCCGACAACCATAGAGAACTCGATGATTATCTTGAAAAATGTTAGTTTTTTGTTGATTTAAGAATGATTTTTCATTTTGCAAAGCTTATGAATTTTTGGTGATTTTAAGTTGTTATTTTATCATGTTTTCTTCATTAATTCTTCATGGATTTTGTTACATTATGTGTTTGGCAAAGGAATATTGTCGGAAATGGAGAGAAATCGTCGAAAATGATGATTTTCTTGCCATTTCCGGCTTAAGATAGTCAGACCCGACTGTTAACAATCTCAGTCAGGTACCCGACTGTTTAATGTTTCGACCGACTATTTCGGCCCAAAATTTATATTATTTATTTAATTTTAATAATTTATTCTTGTTTAAATTATTTATATATATAATTAAATAAAGAATTTTAAATTGATGACTTGTAGGATCATGACCTAACTTGATACTGTTGCTCACGGAGGTTGTAGCCCAAACCACTTGATAATGTTTTTTGCATACATCGATTGAGATATGAATATCCCATCATCAGTTTATTTAACTTGGAGACTTAGAAAGTAATTTAATTCTCCAATTCTACTCATCTCAAATTCTTACTTCATGCATTTAGTGAAATCATGAGCAAGATAATCAATAGGATAGCCAAAAATAATATCATCGACATAGATTTGAACTATGGTAATGGTTTCATCAATATGTATTATGAATAGGGTTCTATCCGCACCACCTCTTGAAAAACCATGTTGATATGATCCAGGATGGGTCGAAAGCTACATGGAGTTTGATGATTGACAGGAAGTGGTTAACGGCAAGTTCGAGTTTTCAAAGGATTAATAAAAGTCATACAAATTCATGCTCGGGAACAAGTCACATGGAGTTGAAGACAACATGCCAAAGAGCAAGTTTCATATTGGGTTCGGAAGAAGAAGCCAAATTGATGAACTTGGTTCAAGCAGCAAACGAGCAGCGTTGATGAAAACAGACATAAATTTCAGCTCGATTGTCGGATTTTCGCTCATGAGTATAATTCAGAATTGTCACGAAAAATGCCGAGATTTTTGTGGTCGCACAGAAACTTGCCTTAAACAAGCTGATGAAAATTTTCCAATTTTTCAGAGTTTCCTAATTTGACTAAAACACTATTTTTGATATCTTTGTAATCTTTTGGGAATTTGATTACATTTTTACTGGGTTTTTTTATCCATTAATACAAATTGGACTTCATTATTCAATGTTTGAACATTTTTGACAATTTGAGATTATTATACAATTGAGAGGCATTGTGCTTGCAACCATTTTTCTTTATTGAACACCATGAACTTATCTAGTTAATTCTTGTGGCATTCAACATCGAGTACGGATCAATGTGTTGTGTAATCAAGAGGTCATTCAGACACTATTTTTGTTTGGTTGCTTGATTCATTCATTCTTAGTTCAAACTCAAAATCAGGATTATTCTTTGGGCTTTCTTGAGATCTTCTATCTCATTGTGGATTGCATAGTGATCGTTGTTACGTGATTCTTATCAGTTGATATCAGAGCAATGCTCCAAAATAATCAGGTTATATCTTTTATTTCTTGTTTTGAATCTTGTTTTTCTTGTTTTTAATTGTTTTTCGCGTTCTTCGGGTCCGTCTTATTTCTTAAATTTTGATCTAAAAAATTACAAAAAAAAGTTTCAAAGTTGTTTTTCGGACTAATTACAAGTCTAAATCAATTTTCGTTTGTTTTGCTGGATTTGTAGTTGAATTTCCGAGGTAAGAGAAATTTAGGAAAAAAATCCGAAAAAAGTATTGTTATTATCGGAAATTTTTCAACAGTTTAAATTTTAGCTTTGAGTAAAAAAAAAGATCGTACAAAACTTATTCTATTTTTTACGTTCTTGAATAGTCCATTGAATTCGTTCTTCAACATTTCACCTTTTTTAGGTCTTTGAAGTCATTCTTAATCTTTTCTTTCTCCAATCACAATTCGTGATCAATAATCGGTTGGATCCACGGGAATACAATATTGGTTGAGTTCACCTTGTTCTTTGAAGTGCTTGGGCGAAAGCACTGAGTGGTAAAAGATAGAGTAATGAGATAAATAGAGGGAAAAAGTTAATATTTAAGTGATACACGAGTTATCATTTGTGAGGCAGAAATATTGTAGAATTTAGGATGTCGAATGAGGTGTTACAGCGGTTTGAAATGATGCTTGGGGATGTGAAGGACAAACTGGACAGGCTAGACACAAAGGTTGTTAATCTTCATCGGGGGCAACGTGCAGAAGCATTCAATGCAAGAAGACATGGTAAAAATCTTAGTAGAGAAAGTATTGATCAAAATACGTGCAATAGCAAAACAATATTTCCTTCATTCAAATGAAGGAGTGATCCAGAGGTATAGTTGGCGTGGGAAGAAAAAGTGGAGTTTATATTTGATTCTCATGGTTACTCCGAGGAGAGAAAGGTAAAGTTAGCTGTAACTCAATTTGTAGATTATGCTATAATTTGGTGGGATCAGTTGATAACTTCTAGGCGGAGGAATTACGAGAGACCTATTTGAACTTTGGATGAGTTGAGAGCTATTATGAAGAAACGATATGTACCTAGTCATTATTTTGGGTATAAAAGTCATATGTGTGAAAAAGGATTTCGAGAGGATCCTAGAAGGTGTGATGGAGTTGAGAAGTCAATGAGGGGTAAAATACTTATTGAGAAGCATGTTAGTAATATTCCCAGTAAACCATCTAGTTTGGATTATAAACTAGAATTTTCGAAGGTTTACAACATGATTAATTTTCAAAATGATCATACCAAGGAGCAAGTGAGAGAAAAGAGAGAAAATAGTGAGGTGAATAAGTGTGATGAAAAAAGAGATGAGCCACATGAGAGAAAAGAAATAGAAGGTGAAAATGAGAGTGGAAAGCAAACAAAAGATGAAGAAGAGTCACAAAAGGGAGAGAGAGAAGAAAAGTTAGAAGTGAGTTTGCAAGAAAAAGAAAGTGATGTTGAAAGGGCTTCAATGAGAACTAACAATTCCCTCCTTAGTTTGGCTATTTCTGTCTTGCAAGTTTCTGAACATAGTGTCGTCCATGAAAGCGAGCCTATTGGGATACCACCTAAACCAGGCATTGCACATCAACTTGTGGATGAAATTAAACCACCCTGCCTCAACTTGGATATCTCTCTAATATCGGAGGTTGACTTTGTGATTTTCGAGGTAATGAAGGAGTTTCAAAGGCATTAGAAGGAATGTATATGTAGTAGGTAGAATTATCAAGGTGAAGTAATGGGAGAGATGAGTGCATTAGTAGTGCCATTGTTACAAACACTTAGGCCGAGTAAGACATGGAGGAAGCACTGTGACATGCCAACAGAGGTTATTTCTGGAGCATCACAAACTTGCAAAATAAAGTCGTCAGGACAAGCACACTTTGATCTATGTGATGGTTATTGGGTGTTCATATGGAAGAGATGGGTACGAATTTAAAAGAATTCTAAACTGCATCCTAGAGGAGATGGACTATTTCACGTTCTTGCTATGATTGGAAACAAGGGCTATAATCTGAGCATTGAAGGTACGGATTCGAGGACAAATTCTTTTGAAGAGAGAGAGTATGATATGATTCTGAATGGGCTAAAAGCTACATGGAGTGATGATTGACAGGAAGTGGTTAACGACAATTTTGAGTCTTCAAATGGTTAATAAAATCCATACAAATGCATGTTCGGGAAACGGGGCACATGGAGTTGAAGACAACATGCCAAATAACAAGTTTCATATTGGACTCGGAAGAAGAAATCAAATGGATCAAATCGATTCAATAATGAAGTCCTATTTATATTAATGGTTAGAAAACCTAGTAAAAATGTAATTAGATTCCTAAAAGATTACAAAAATATCAAAAAAATAGTGTTTTAGTCAAATTAGGAAACTCTAAAAAATTGAAAATTTTTCGCCAACGTTTCTCGGCATATTTCTATGTGACCGTAAGCCCAAAAGTACCATATGCCTATATAACCTTGTGCAAAATTGTGTGACGATTCCGAATTGTACTCATAGGCAAAAATCAGACACCCAAGCTAAAAGTTATGCCATTTTTCATCTAAGCTGCTCGTTTGCTTCTTGAACTGAGTTGATCCATTTGGCTTCTTCTTCCGAGCCCAACATGAAACTTGCTCTTCGGCATGTTGTCTTCAACTCCATGTGCCCTATTCTCGAGCATGCATTTGTATGACTTATATTAATCCTTTGAAGACTCGAACTTGTTGTTAACCACTTCCCATCAATCATCAAACTCTATGTAGCTTTCAGCCTATCCCGGATCATATCACATGTTCCATGAGATATGCAGTAAGCTATCACACCAAGCTTTCGAAGTTTGTTTAAGACCATATAAAGTTTTATTCAACCTATAGACATAATGTGGATATTTATGATCAGTAAATCCTTTATGTTGTTCAACATAGACTGCTTCTTGAAGTATTCCATTTAAGAAAACACTCTTGACATTCATTTGATATAATTTGAATCCTAATGCAGGCAACAGTTAGGATAATTCTAATAGATTCAAGTCTAGCTACCGAGGGCAAATATTTCATCAAAGTCAACTCCTTCCACCTGAGTATATCTTTGGGCAAATAACCTAGCCTTATTTCTAGTTATGGTACATTGATCATCAGTTTTATTCTTAAATATTTACTTAGTATCTATAACATTACAATCATCAGACCTAGGAACTAAATGTCATAAGTTTTTTTCCACAAATTGATTTATCTCATCATGTATCGCATTTACCCTACATTCATCTCTAATGGCATTTTTGACTTTCTTATGTTCAATTTGAGGCACATAACTAGTATATGTCAGGTTGTTCGAAGCCATCTTACGAAGTCTCATCTCTTCATCTAAATCCCCTATAATATTCACTATAGGATGGTTAGTCTTAACTCTGGATGAAGGTTCCTTAGAAGATTTATTTTTAACATCAAGTGAGGACTCCCGATTAGGTGTATCTAAATTATTAGAAGTGTGTGAAAGATCGACAACTGAAGTTTCCTTTGGTTAACTTACCATGGTGGGATCAACACTCACATGTTTCAATTCCACCCAATTTCTCCCTTACTACATGCATCATCTACCACTACATTGATGGACTCCATCACAACACGTGTACGAGAATTGTACAATAGATAAGCAGCACTATTTCTGGAGTATCATAAGAAAATTTCCTCATCACTTTTGGAATCAAACTTTCCCAAATTTTCTCTATCTCTCAAAATATAGCACTTGCTGCAAACACACGAAAGTACTTGACAGTAGGCCGTTTACCTTTCCTGATCTCATATGGTGTCATATCAATTTTAGGTCTAAGATAAACCATGTTTGCTATGTGACATGCAGTGTTGATGGCTTCATCCCAGAAATGCATAGCTAGTCCTTTACCATGAAGCATTACTCTAGCCATTTCTTGAAGCACACGATTTTTCCTCTCAACTACCCCATTTTATTGTGGAGTGATCGGTGAGGAGAACTCATGCTGAATTCCCTCCTCTAGGCAGAAGTTCTCAAGATTAGAGTTTTCAAATGCTTTTCCATGGTCACTATGAATTCTCGATATTGTAAAGTCTTTCTCATTCCTAAACCTTTTGCACAATGATATGACAAAGACTAAATACCTCAAAATTTTCTTTTAACAACTTAATCCAAGTATATCGAGAGAAATTGTCAACCACAACCAAAATATACCATTTATCACCAAGACTCTCAGTCCTAAATGGTCCTATTAAGTCCATATAGAGTAATTCAAGTGGCTTACTTGTCAAAATTTTAGAAGTTTGTTTATAAGTTACCTTAATTTGTTTACCTTGTTGACACAGGCCACATAGTGTGTTATCAATATTTTTAAGTTTAGGTAAACCATTAACAAGTTCTTTCTTGGTGAGTTTAGACAAACTCTTGTAGTTTATATGACCAAGGCGTTGATGTCACAGTTCAGTTACATCAATTTTGGCAACTACTGCACGCGTAGTTCGAATTAGGAAAAACTTCATAACAATTGTCAGAAGTTCTTACACCTTCGAGGACAACATTACAAGTAGTATCATAAAAAGTATACCTTTTCTGGACAAAACTAACCTCAAAGTCAGCATCGCATATTTGACTAATGCTTAGCAAGTTGGATTTTAAACCTTTCACATAAAGCATATCTGAGATAGTAGGTAATCCAGATATATTAATCATACCTTTACCTAGGATAAGTGCAGTAGCCCCATTTCCAAAAGTACCATACCGCCATTCCAATCCTCGAAAGATGAGAACACGACTTTATCACCACACATATGTCTAGAACATGTACAATCAAGAAACCACATAGAGTTATTTTGAGCTTTAAGTGCAACGTAGACAACATAACAATTTAACCGATCATCAGACCTAGGAAGATCACTTTTCTTAACCCAAACATTCTTAGTACTAGAAGTGATTTTAGCCAACCGAGTCATCATCTCAGTCAAATGGCTAACCTGATTGACGAGAAAGTTAACCTTGCTCAAGACATCATTACTTTTACTTCTAGTCCTAAGTTTAGGAAACCTAGGTCTTGTGTGTCCCAGTGCGCCACAATTGTGATGGGTGGGAGTAAAGCTAGGTTTAAACCTACTGGAGGTTGTTGTGAATATTTAGGACGATTGATCATACATTGTCTAGTAGGTCTTGCTCCAAAGATATTATTGTCCTTTGGTTCATGATTAACAGTATTTTGAGCTCTATTAGTGGTCGAGACGAACGTGGTCTTGGATGTACTAGTAATAGTATTACCATTTTGAACGTAACCCAAACCATGTCTATTTCCACCAAGCTTGTTCATCCCTAACAGATTGTCGAGTTTCTGAGTACCACTCATGAAAGAATGAAGATAAGTATTGGATTTTTCAAGATCACTTGTTAAGAATTTAACTTTGGCTTCTAAATTCTCATTAACAAGCTTCAATTCAATCAGATTTTTGGTAGAGTCCTGAAGGTCACCTATGAGTTTTTTTTTTTCTCTCTCTCACTTTCTCAAGTTTATTAATATTTTTCAATACAACTTTATTAACCTTTTTGAATTTAAGACTCCCCTAAAATAATTCGCGATAAGATTCATGAATATCAGGTTCATCCTCAGAATATTCCTCGAATTTTTCACCATGTTCATCATTTTCCACCATTTCACTTTCCTTATCAGATTCAATCTTAGCTATAGATGTGAGGCCCTAAAGTTTTGTTCATCTTCACCACCAGAGGTATCACTCTGAATACTTGAATCTGATTCATCATCACTCAGGGTCACTACTAATGTCGTACGCCTTTCTTTATTCGAAATATTCTTCAAGTTAGGATATTCATTCCTATAGTGACCAAAATACTAACACTCATGACGTCTAAGAGACTGAGTTTTCTTATTAGAGGTCCTAGAGTTATTCTTCTCACACTTATCTTTTGAGAATTTACTAGGGACATCATTTTTTCGGTCTTGAGGCTTTCTCTTATTCCTCATGACTTTTTGGAATATTTTAACGAAATAAGCTATTTCGTTATCCCAAAAGGTCTCAGCATCAGTTGACTCACTCTCTTCTTCCCTAATAGTGTTCATGGCTATGGATTTAACATTTTTCGGCAGAGATATGGTAAGTTGTAGGTTTGAAGGAATCCTACAGTTTCTTCTATCTTAACTACATTTAAGTCCTTACTTTCTTTGATCGCGGTGACTTTAGGTCTAAGCCTTTCAGGTAGGGAGTTAAGGACTTTTTTAACAATTTTAGACTCTGGATCTTCTCACCTAGGTTGAAACTCGAATTGACTATATCATTAAGCTTCACATAGAATTCATCAAACGATTCATTGTCCTTCATTATAAGTTCTTCAAATCTAGAGGTCAACATCTGTAGTTTAGAGTTCTTAATAGTTTTAGTTCTCTGGTATGGGGTTTCTAATATATCATAAACTTCTTTAGCAGTTTCACACATTGATACTCTCCTAAACTCTTCAGCAGACACAGTCATGAACATGGCATGAATACCCTTATTGTTCTAGTTACACTCGGCTAAATTATATTTAGTTCAAAATGAAATATTAGTGGGTGTTACTGCACCAAAAATACTGGTTGAAGGTGCAGTCCACCCAGTTTGAAAGCTAATCCAAAGACGCTCATCTAATACTTTAAGGAAAACTCTCATCCGAACTTTCTAATAAGCATAGTTGCTTCCATCGAAAAATGGAGGCACAGACAATGACTGACTCATCTAGAATTAATTAAGGGTCAGAAATCAAAATAAGGCTCTGATACGAGTTAAAATAACGATATTCGACCCAAACTACACATAGAGAGAGGGTGAATAGCTGATTATGCAGAATTAAAACTAAATAATTTAATAACAACACGTCACTATTAATTATCCTAAACTGTTAATCAAACAAATCAATTTTCCTAAGTTGAATTGCCACAGTTATATGAAAGCAATAAATAAACACATGAATGATCACGGAGAAACCCCAATTGGGCAAAAACTCCAGACAATTTGCCAATCAACAATCCACTATAAAGAAATTAGAACTTACAGTCCGCCAGACATGAATACCACTAGTTCTTTCTGACCTCCTGACCTCAATTCCCACAGCTCTCCTAAATCTCGTGCTCATGCACCAACTCTCAACTGTGGTTTTTAAATCTCTCCTGAATTGTGTGCTCCTGCTGCAACTCCCGTTCTTCAACAATGAAGAACTCCGCGTTCTTCAACAACTGGGACTTCAGTCACCTTCCCTTGATCTTTAAAACTCTGACATATGTGTAGGAAGCAACAATTTGGTATTTGAATTGTGGATTTGATATTTTCACAACCAATCACAGAACGAAGGTTGAAAGATAATTTAATGAACATGATATAAAGAGAATGTGTTTTTCACAATGATCAACCTTGGAGTTTACGTTGAGAGGCTTTTAGTATTTATAGTTTAGGTTTTGGGGTTGAATGAGCCAAACAAAAAGCCTTCAAATGTAAATTAATGTTTTCGGATAAACCTGTCTCTCGAGCGAAAGCTAGGAGAAAGGCGAGCGAGAGTGTGTCACTCAAGCGAAGTCCTGGCAATAGGCGGGCGACATAGTTTCTATTTTTTAGGCTCGAGCCAAGTCTTGACGACAATCTAGTGAAATTCCACAATTTTTCCTTTTTTTTCCATTCTTGAACCCTTGACATAATATAACACAATTTCGACTATTTGCAACTTACTCCTTGACTTTTATAACATATTAATTTAAGTCCCTTTTGTTCATAGACTTGTCAATTACATCAAATACCTAACACTATGTGTTCCAAGGTGAGTAAGCCAACTATTTTAGTTTCTTGGAGAAAACATGTTGCTGGATGGGTATAACTCAATAGAGATGAGAGTTGTTTTGGTAATCTGGGACCTTGTGGAGGTGGGGGAATGATTCGGGATCATTGTGGTACTTTAGTTGCTGGTTTCTCTATTTTATATGGTTATGGAAGAAACAACGAAGTGGAATTGCGTTCTGTCATAACTAGGGTTTTCAATAGGTTGAGATTGTGTGATTCAGCAATAGTGGTAAACTCGCTAATAAAGCATTTATGCATGGTTTTATATTTGTGGGATTATTGGGATGATTTATTAAAATTGATTAGCAGTATCAATTTTACTATTTCTCATTAGTATAAAGAAGCAAACATAGCAGCTGATTTTCTAGCCTGACAAGGGGCGAATGGTCTCACGGTGACGTACATATATCTAGATCAAGTACCAAATTTATTAAAAATTATTATTTGTATGAATAAACTTGGTTTTCCAGCATTAGGCAATAATAGTGAGGTTGACGTGTTAGCTTTATTGGCATGGTTAGTGCTTTTTATGGCTTTTTTGTTATTAGGTTTGTTTTGTTGGTTTTATTTCCATGGTATTTCAGTGATTGAATAAAGTTCTGGATTACTTAAAAAAATAAAAAATAAAAAATAAAAATTCAAATGATATTATTATGTTCAAATTACTTGTACGTCCCTATTGGAACATGAGTCATGTGTTCTTTTAAAGCCTATTTGGTACGGCTTAAAATCCAATTAAAATTGAAAATATGGTCGTTATTGGGTCTCACTCATCTAATAGAAGTCAACAATAACAGCTATATTTTCAATTTTAATCTGATTTTAATCTCTACCACACACCCTCTTAGTCATTAAATGATCTTTGTTCAAGAATAGAGAGCAAAAGATTATTCATTCAAATTTAAAGTTGCATTTGGATAATATGTTTTCACATCTAAAAGTTTTTCCCATATGAACATTATTAATCCTGGTCTACAAGTTATTCCAAACTCTCCAATTTATTGTTCCCCTAACTTTAAAGTCGTTTATATCTACATTGACATTTGTCTGTATCATTTTGAAATTGTTTAGCCAAATGACTATAATGTTATTAATCCCCAAACTTTAAGTCGTTTATATCCACATTGACATTTGTTTAAATCATTTTGGATTTGTTTGTTAACATTTCTAGCCAAATAACTATAATGCAAGTTAGAAATTTCAATGACCATTATTGTAAGAAATATTTGAATCACCATTTTGGAATTTCTGACAAACTTCAATGACGGTTGCTAAAATTAACCATGATAGAAAACAAACTTTAGAGTGTGATTTCTTCTTTAAAATAAAAAGGTCCTCCTATCAAAACAAAGAAAACAGAACTCATCGAAGTTTTCTTAAAATTTGAAAAAACAAGTCAATTGGCCATGTTATGTTCTGATACTTATACATCCATATTGGGACTTGAGTCTTGTGTCCTTGTCGTCACTAAATAATATTTTCTACAAATAGAACTTCTATCCTTTTGGACTTAGATGTTTTCCTACTGAAAAATCGACGCCTGATAAGTCATCAGTATCATCCTCTATTTTTCCAAGGAAGTTCTTTTTTTGCTGGACAGAGCGCGAAAGATTTATTCATTTAAATAGCCTCTCACCCTCTCTTTTGCATCTATTTTCTTCATCAATGAATAAGTAAATACCTTAAATTAAAAAAAAAAAAATATATCTATTATAATACTATCCTAGACTACCATTTATAAAAACTTGTGTTATTATAAGCACGATAAATTGTTTCAGTAATGATAAATGTACAAATCGACGATGATCCTCATGTGAGGCGACAAACTAATAAAGTGAATATCATATCCACTTATTTAATTGAATTTTTCATTTCACCTATATCACACGTTACATCCCATGAGGTGATCATCAGTTTGTATATATTGTATTATTCATTATTATTAAGGTGTACCAATAACTGAATCTCCATTTTGAAACTTTTGGCAAACTTCAATGGTCGTTGCTAAAATTAAACCTTACAGAACAAACTTTAGAATATGTAATTTTCTTTTGATATTAGAGGTATCAACAATTATCTACTATAACCAATAAGAAGAAGGCTATTCAATCTACACTCTATGTAGAGTACCCCATGCTGGGTCGCCTACCATTATGAGGATATCTACACTCATGTTGGGCTGCCTATCGCTATGAGGCCCTCTATGCTCATGCTGGGCTATCTGCATCTATAAGGCTTTCTACATTAATGTTGGGCTGTTTACCACTACGGGATCAATACAACACTTAACCATAAAAATACCATTGAGTTGATGGGAACCGGTCAGCAGTTATCATGGACATAACAAACCGCTGGATAGGTAAAGATCTTTCCTTCAAGACATGGTGATAGTGGGAGGTGTTACATAGAACACGTGTCACGATAACCACCCGATAGTTATTTGGCTTCAAATATCTATAAATGCACATAAGGCATTTATGGATCTTGAAACTCTAGTTATTTGAATATCCATTCTATTTTCTCTTCCTACGTTCCAAAACCACCTACTAATTATCACGCCAGAGGTACAAGGGGAAGAAAGCCCCAACCTCATTTTGTAGGTATCGTTTGTTCATTGAAGTAGCTGAAACATATTGCACAGCAAAGAGGATGCAAAGTCTAATTTCAAACCTATTTCATTGGCTTGTCTGTAGGAAAGCATTGATCAGAGAAGCTATGTCAAGGAAATGGACTAGGAGTGAAACGTGCATAATTGGGAATACATTAGAGACGGAGTCGGAGTTCGTTGTAACGGGTCACAACCCGCCATCACTGTTGCAGTATGTGACGCAAAGCCAATTCAGTATTTCAGAAACTCAGTTGGCATCCATGATGACTCTCTTACAAAGTCAATTGCAAAAAGTCGCAGCACCATCACAGAATCTGTCAGAGGCCATACGTGAGCAATCGCTCAAGAGGCACAAACAATTGTCTTACCTGCTATTCAGCCAACAATAGGAGACTTGAGGGCTACAAGGATTGCTGTTTCCTGACCCATGATAGATTTGGAAAGAAAGATGGAGGAAATGATGGCCCAGAAGATAGACAATACATTACCCAAAAGGAAGGATTGCATGTAAGTGGTTTTGGAAAAAAACCCATTTGTGCCCCGAGATAATGGCAGTTCCTCTACCGAAAGGCTTCAAATAGCCGATGATAGAAGCATAGACAAAATCACAGATCTGCTTGACCACTTGCGGACCTTCATTAATTTAATGAGATTCTATGTAGCCCCAAATGCAGTGATGTGACGATCTTTTCCCCCGACACTTAGGAGAGAGGCTAAAGATTGGGTGGCCAATTTGGCACCCTGGTCTATTAAAACATTTGATGAAATCTTTAGGAGTTTTGTAGCTTACTTCTTGAGTAGCAAGATAACCATTGAATTTATGCAGATTGTATAAGAGAGATGAATCTTTGCATGAGTACTTAGCTAGGTTCAGTCGGGTAACACTTGGCAAAAATGACCTTCAAATATCTACAGTGATAACATCGTTGATGAGCAGGATGTGGAACCGGGCCTTTAAAATGTCACACTCCAAAAATTTCTCAAAATTGATGCACGATCTTCTGAAAAAGGGTGGCAAGTATGTTGACACAGAGGAAGCAGAGAAGGTCACGAAAAACCTCAAGGAATGATGTAAGGTAGAAAGTCACAAGCGAAAGTTAAGTGATGAGCGAAGACTCACTAACGAAGGTAAGCCGAAGAATGAGTGTGTGAACAAGGAGTACGCTTATGATTGGTCTATCAGACAAAGGCAAAAGGAGGTTAAGGCTTCACTGCTTTAAATACTCCACCAGTAAAGGTGCTGATGGAAATACGAGATATAAAGGAGCTTGATTGGCCAAAACCAATGGCAACGTCTATTAGTAAGAAAGATAAGAGTAGGTACTGCCACTTCCATGGGGACCATAGGCATGACACATAAGAATGTATCTATTTGAAGAAGGAGAACGAGTGTCTCTTAAGTGGGGGCTCCTAAGCGGGGGCTCCTAACTAAGTATGTAAAGAATGATCGTGGCTAGAAAAAAGTTGACGATCGTCCTCCACCTAGGGCCGGTGTAATAAATGTGATAATTGGAGAGATCGCAACAAGTAGGGGTTCAAACTTGGCCAAAAAGAGTTATGTTCGCATAGTTGGGGTCTACTCCATTCAGAAGGAGACGAGGTTCGATTAAGGCATGACTTTTAGTGAGGAAGATTTAATGGTGTGGCAACCTCCTCCCAGATGATGCTTTGGTGGTCGTCGGTGACATAGCGAGTTACGATGTCAAAAGTGTGTTGATCGATGGTGGTAGTGCAGAATATGTCCTTACTTGGGAAGCATTTGTGGGATTGAAAATTTCCCCAGAAAGATTGAAAGCAATATCCACACGCCTCCAAGGATTCGAAGGGGCCAGTCGTGCCAGAAGGAGCCGTGGAGCTCCTAGTGACATTGGGCACTTATCCTACAATTGTAGTGATCCTAGTAAACTTTTTGGTTGTTAAGATCCCTATGGAATATAATGCAATCTATGGTCAATCCCTAATAAATGCTATTGGTCCCATTTCTTCTAGTTATCATCAAATTATGAAATCCCCAACTAGTCGTGGTGTTGAGTATGTGAGGGGCAATCAACAATATACGAAAAAGTGTTACATTGACAGAATACAAGCTAAGGGATCTCTACCAGTTATGATGTTGGATCATGAGTCTCCAAGGGGGCCTATCGAGCCCCTTGACATGACAAAAAAAATCTCAATGGCAAAAAGACATGAATTTAGCATTGGGATAGACTTGAAATCAGAAAAAATAGAAGAATTGATGAAGTGTTTGTCTGGTAATTTTAATGTTTTTGCATGGTGCCCAATGATATTCAAGGGATCGACCAATCAATTGCTCAACATCGTCTTAGTATTTCACCATGGCTAAGTTTGTAAAATAGAAGAAAAACTTACCTCGGAACAATAGGTTGTGGTGAAGGCAGAAGTTGAAAAGCTGCTACATGTAGGGTTCATTAGTGAAATATCCCAAATGGAAAATGGGACATGTGTGTAGATTACATTGGATTGAATAAAGTGTGTCTGAAAGATTCGTACCCGCTACCCAAAATAGATCATTTGGTAGATGCCACGTTTGGTCATGAACGATTAAGTTTTCTGGATACCTTTTCTAGGTACCATCAAATCTCTATGGCCGAGTCGGACCAAGGGAAAATCTCTTTCATAATTGATTCTGGGACATATCGTTATACGGCTACGCCGTTTGGTTTGAAAAATACCGGAGCAACCTATCAGAGAATGGTGAATAAGGTCTTCGTAGACCTAGTTGGGAGTGTTATTGAAGCATACGTAGATGACATAGTCGTCAAGAGTACCTAGGCCAATGACCATGTGACTGATTTACAAAAAGTGTTCAATGTTGTCTAACAAAATAGACTAAAATTCAATCCCAAGAAGTGTGTTTTTGGAACAGCTGGTGGAAAGTTCTTGGGTTTTATGATAACACAAAGAAGCAATGAGCCAAACCCTAATAAGATTCGAGCTATTCTAGAATGAAAAGCCCTAAGAGTAGAAAGGACGTCTAAAGGCTAACGGTTAGGTAGTGGCGTTGAATCGTTTCATGAGTCGAGCAGCAGATAAGTAATACCACTACTTCAAGGCAATTGGGGGTTCTACCAACTTTTAATGGACCAAGAAGTGTGAGGAGCCTCTTCAATCCTTGAAATAGTCACTAAAGGAGCCACCAATCCAAACTAGGCCGTGCGTAGGGAATTTGCTGTGTTTATACTTAGCAGTATCAAAGCATTCGGTCAGTACGGGCATAAGCTTGGTAGCTAGACTTAGGGTGTTGTCACTAGAAATTTACAGGGTCTTGTCAAGAGTGATCTTAGGATAGGGACCTGAGAGGATTTGCAATGACTTATTTGAGCCTGCAAGTTGGCAATCGAAAGCTACATAGCAAATGTCAAGATCCGAGCATTAGTATAGAAATGTTTGGATAGACATGCGATGTTTATAGACCCGTTGATCGATCGTCTTATGGAAGATTTGTACCTTGACTGATTCGATAACTTTGTTCACCATTATCGATGGATAACTTTACAAACGGGGATCCACCATGTCGTACTTAAGGTGCTTATACCCAACTAAGACATAGGTGGTGCTGTTCGAGATCTATACGAAAATTTGTGGTAATATCAAAGGGCGACTACCCTCGCATTCAAAGATCTGGGATAGGGGTACTATTTGCCCACAATGAAAGAAAATGTCAGAGAGTTAGTAAGAAAGTGTGATGCATGTTAGTGTCATAGGAATTTGATTCATATTCCAGGACATTTACCTATGGCCAAAAAACAGAGAAACTTCTTGCTAGTAGCCATTGACTATTTCACCAAATGGGTCGATGTGAAATCTTTGGCCACAATCATGAAGGCTAAAGTACATAGTTTCATTTGGAAAAATATTATATGCATGTTTGGTATACCAAGAGTTCACATTACCGGCAATGGCAGACAGTTTGACAATCATGGCTTCAAGGCCTTCTATGCAAGCTATCACATAGATCACAGACTTACTTCCATTACTCATCCCCAGTGTAATGGACAGGTGGAAGTAAAAAATTGAGCGATATTACGAGATTTAAAGACGAGATCAGAAATGGAAAAGGAGCTTTGGGCAGAAGAATTTCCTAACGTGTTGTGGGCATATCACACAACCCCGTGAGAACAACATGAGAAACACCTTTTAAGTTATCTTTTGGAATGGAAACCATTGTCCCCGTGGAAATTCTAAGCAAGACCGGTAGGGCAAAAGTCAAGCATCTTGATGTTACAGCTACCAACGTAGAGCTCAACCTACTTGAGGAGGTGAGAGAGAAAGAACCTGTCGAGATGGTGGCTTACAAGTGAAGGGCCATCGAATACTTTAATTGAAGGGTAAGACCAAGATTTTTTCAATCGGGAGATCACGAACTAAGGAAGGCAGCAGCAGTGGGGTACCCTCAGTCCAAGCTCGGACCAAATTAGGAAGGATCATATGAGGTGATTCGCAACCTTGGTAAAGGGGCTTATAGTCTAAAGAACTTGAAAGGAAAACCACTGGGTAAGCCGTGGAACACCGAGCATCTCAAGAAGTAATATCAACAGATCAGCAGGTAGGGATTTCAAATCAAGAGATGTCCTTTGTAAATATAGTCGTTATGGTGTTTTATGAGTTTTGTTAATGTATTGTTTAATGTTTTTTGTAATTATAGTCATTAGTATGTTTTACTGGTTTCCTTAAAGTAAGGTATGTTAGGAGTACTCTATTGTAATCGTTTATTAAGAGGCTTAAGTGGCGGTGAACAATGAGGGCGCTAAGGAAGGGCAACCTAGCTAGGACATCCCGGAGTGCCTACTGAGTCTCCAAATCTAGGCAAGTTAAATGTTATTATGAGAACTTGATTTGTTATCATTTGAAACAAGGGCTACAAACTTCCTTCAATGCCTCGAGGTAGAACAATGAATAGCGGTGAACAACAAAGCCAAAAAAAATTGGTTTGCTCAAACTCTCTCTACTGCCCGGTGGTGAGTTTTCAAAACCAAGAAATGGTTAAAGCTCAAAATCACTAAACCTAGTACTCTACAATCTTAAATCGTTCGAAACATAGTGGTGAGCAACGAAGCCAAAAAATCGGTTACCTCAAAATCGCTCTACGGTCTGGTGGTGAGTTTTCAAAACTAAGAAATGGTTAAATCTCAAAATTACTTGACCTTAACATGTCAAAAACGTATTCGACTTTGATTACCGCAAGTGTACGGATCGTTCAAGTAATAAAATGGGTTCTTAAGTCCAAGTATCGTTCCCACAAAGATTGAGTTAGTTTTAGTTTTACCTATCTCAACCTTAATCGAAACTAAGTAAATTCAAGGAGATGATTAAAATGTACAAATATCTAAATTATACTACAAATGCAATTTTAAATGGAAGTGAACAACTAAATGCAAATTATGATTTAAATGCAAATATTTGAAGAAATCTGTGTATGAAAAGCGTACTAGGATCTCGAATCGCCTGGTAAGTTCACTATTAACCTTTATTTTACAATTTGATAGCACGATGAATCGGTTGAAAAGTCAATGTTCCTAAAATATTCAACAATCTCTCTCGAGTAGAGTCAAACCTATTCTCGCATACCATTTGACTATATCTCTATGACAAATGCCAATATACAAAAATGCATAACATTTTATGAACACTTAAAGACTCACGTAAATCATAGCGGTATATCTTTATCGCCTATCGAACCCTATGATGATTTATACCTTGTCGAGCTTATTTTTCTTCTCTCGAATGCATGAAATAAGCCACCACACTCATACAACTATTGCGTATATAATTGTAGAGAAAAAGTTATGTATATAAGTCATTCAACAGCCATCATTCATGTTTAAAATCAAATTGCAAAACAAATAAAAGTTCACATTACGATGTTCATCGTTCACCTAGTATAATAAAAACCTAGCCTTGCATGGATAAATTAAAATAACAAAGAAAATATTTAGGAGAAGACATCACCCAAGTTTTGAATGTAAAGCTTGAAATCTTGGATCTTGGAATGAAAATTCTTCGTCCTAGCCTTCGTTCTTGCTCTTCAAGGTCCGATTACTCTCTAAGAAGGTGTAACCCTAGCTTCTGGTCGTTATTCGGGTTATATAGGAGTCCTAGATCACGTTTTCAAAAGAGTTTGAACCGAATAAGGAAAGCCAAAAAATCGCCAATTTTCCTTCTATGCGACCGCATAGAAGAATTCTATGCAGTCGCATAGAATACCCCTGTAGCCTCCAAGAATTCCCTTGCATGGTCTAATGCGGCCGCATGCAGGTACCGACCGCATAGTGGTAACTTCTTTCAATATGTGGCGATTTGGTCCATCAACTTTACTTTTCTCATTTTCAATGCTTTTCCAATTTTGCTTGTTCCAATGCATAATTCAAGTACTCAATTTGACCTTGTCATCTTCATGTCCTCAATTCCTTCTCCGAGTCATCTTTTGGATATTTGCAAATTGGTCCTTGAAGTTTGGTTTTTCTCCATTTTAGTCTTTTTTTCTCCATTTTTCTTCCACTTTCATAGCATTCACCAATCTCAACCTACAAACACAATTTATAACAAATTAAGCCATGTTTCACGCATAAAACGACAAATATCCAAATTTAATAATCGATATAAACGTATAAAATACACTCTTATCAGACCTCATACTCTACAATCTTAAATCGCTCAACACATAGTGGTAAGCAACGAAGCCAAAAAAATTGATGAGCTCAAAATCTCTCTACGGTCTAGTGGTGAGTTTTCAAAACTAAGAAATGGTTAAAACTCAAAATCAATGGACCTTGTAATCTAAAATCGATTGACACATAGAAGTGAGCAACGAACCTAAAAAAATGGTTAGCTTAAAATCGCTCCACGGTCTGTGGTGAGTTTTCAAAATCAAAAAATGGTTAAAGTTCAAAATCACTAGATCATGTACTCTACAATCTTAAATTGTTTGACACATAGAGGACCAATTGACTCGAAATCACTTTATGATCGGGTGAAGAGCCTTCCAAACCAAAAGTTGGTTAAAACTCTAGTTCACTATAAAATTCAACATAGCTCAAGAGACTCTACAATTTAACGTAGCCCCAAGGGACTCCACAATTTGACATAGTTCGAGGGGTAGGACGGCGAGCAACAAAACTAAAAACCTAGTCAAGGATCGACAATTGAAATATGAGAATTGAAATCTCTACCAAGGCATGTGGTTGACGTGTGCTTGTCAACCACATAACAATTGACGTAGGCGTGTCGGTCAAAGAATGATCTACGGCTAACGATTGGCCATTATATAGCAGTGTACCCCCACAAGTTGTCACACTCGCTAACTGCTATTGAATTGAATTAGAAGAGTTGTGCGACGATATGCAAATTAAATCTTGAACACTATCAAATGATGCCTACAAAAAAACTAAAAAAACAAAGCAACAATAACGTTCCATAAAATTGCATCCATACTCAAAATGAAGTGTGATTGTCCATACACATCCTAGATCAGGCGAAATTACTGGACAATCGAAAAATAAAAATTAATAACTGTAGAAATTGTTGAAATATCTACAACAAAAGACTATGTCAACCTGAATGAGAAGTCCATTCGTTCTCGCCTCGTGATATGTACCCAAATGTCTTGGATTGAGGGGCTCCTCTATTTCTTCTTGTGCGTTGCACCAAAACTTGTCGAAACCCGAAGGGTCAATAGAAGGATACTCAGCAGATATCCACTCATTGGTCAATTTGATTGACGCAGACATCACCTTTCCCCCGTATGAATGCAAGGCCTTAGTATAATCGGATGACAATTTATACTATTCCACAGACGTCTCTAGGTATATAGCATACTCCACTGAAGCTTTATATCACTCCACCATCTCCTTAAGAGCTTGAGCTAAAACAGATCACAAGTTATCAATGTTTGTCTCTTGCTCATGAGCTTGGACCTCTAAAGCTTGAAGAGACTTCTTCAATGAAGAAACTTTCTTTTTGTAGTGGTGAGCTTCCTTTTTCTTTTCTTCTACGAGAGCTTTTAACTCTGATGAATAATGACGGCTTGACTCAATAATAGTCCAGTTTATAAGGCTACAACCTAATAGGCAAAAAGGTAAAATGATAAACAACGATTAGGCATGCTTGAGATAATAAACCAACAAAAACGATTAAGTACATTAGGAAGCGTACTCTCTGAGTGTTGACCGCCAAAACCCTTTCTCAATCATCAGCACTTTGCTTAGCAATCACTCTAGCACGAGTAGGCATAACCAAATATCTGAGCACCCTTATCTTGGGATAGCCTCGAGTAAGGGAAATCCAAAGTCTAAGAAATGAGAGCTCTCGTGCTCGGACCTGATACAACTCGAACTGCCCCCTCTAGTCTCGAGCGGTGAGATAGCTTCAGTGGGCTCATTCAAAGGTTGGGATGTCTCCTTGGTGGCATGACGCATTGTCCCTCCATTAGCAGTTGTATTCATTTCAATATGATCGGAGTTAGGTCAACATCACTATCATGCTCGTGCTCAAGTATGGAGATAATGGTCTCATCCAATTCAAATTCTATACTTGTATACACAAGGTAAAGTCCATCAAGCTCAAAGATCAAGAGATGAATGTGGGTACAAATATGAAATCAAGAGCACAATATATGACATCTATAATAATGGATAAATCCCTCATCGCTCACTGGCGTAGGCAAAGATTTCAATACATCATCCAAATCAAAGTCCATATTTGGATGCACAAAATTGAGTTTATCAAGCAAAAAAGAGAGAATAGCAAGTAAGAATATATACAAGTGTAAAAGTATAAGCAGGAAAAGAGAACTTACTGGTAGGTCGACCAATCCCCACTATCAACATATTCTTCATAGTCAGAACTAACTATAGGTCGGGTGCAAGAGGTTATGTATCAGTCACTTGCTGGATTTGTGCTCTTAGAAGAGGACTAAGTTCGACCTGACTATTGAAGAGGCGAATTCTGCTATAGAGGTTATTGAATCTTAAGAAGAACGTTTAAATAGATTGAATGCAACCGCTAGTGTTTGTATTATCTAGTTCATCGATTTCTCTATTGTTTAAAGCTATTTTTAAATTGAATTTTTAGCGCTGGTTTGAGATTATTTGATAATTAGGGTTATTAGAACGCTGGTTTCCGATTAACTAAAATTAAGGAGAAATATGAATTTATTCCAACGATGAATATTGTGAATGTGAATTGATTATTCTTTATGGATTGATGAATGGTTATAAATTTTCAATGGTAGAAGTTGACTTTAATCAAGATTTGTTTCATTGATTTAATACAACTCGTTAATTTACATTATTATTTGTTATACGATTGATTTCGTTATAAACAAAATATCTCCAATCGTTATACGAAGCATAAATTGTTGAATTACAGACTCTTCGTGAGATCGACCATTACTTTCATTGCTACATTAGTTTTAGAGTTTTAAGGACTATTTTTGGGTGCCTACGAGAGGACACCAAATTTTGGCGTCGCTACCGGGGAGTGGTGCTAATTTATTTTTGTACTTCTTCAGTTATTTATTTTATTTTTGAAAAAAGAAAATCATAATTTTCTAGGTTTTTAGGTATTTTATTGTCTTTAGAAATTTTAGCATAGAATTTTATTTGTCTTTCTTAATCTAATTTTTTTAAATTTATTTTTCATTTGTTTTGGTTGTTTATGATCGTAACTCAACCTTCTAATCAAAGTGCTTTGCAGTACGATCCAGAAATTGAGAAAACTTTGTGCAGGTTATGGAGTAACATCCAACAAAGTCTTGAAGAAAGCAATCCCAACCCCAACAATCCATTTGCAAGTGATTTTGAGTTTGAAGGAGAAAGAACCATGACCGAAAATAGGACTTTGAATGAGCTACAACCCCTACATTGAATCAACAACATCTTCTTATTTTAGATGCTACTACTACATTTGAGCTTAAATATGGACTAATACACATTTTGCCTACTTTTCATAGTCTTGTAGGTGAAGATCCTCACAAACATTTGAAAGAGTTTCATGTGGTCTGCACGAGTGTGAAACCCACTGGAATTACTGAATAACAGATTAAACTGAGAGCCATTCCATTTTCTCTGAAGGATTCAGCTAAGGATTGGCTCTATTATTTACCATCATGAAGCATTACCACATGGGATGGAATGAAGAGATTATTTCTAGAGAAATATTTTCCAGCTTCAAGGGCAGCAAATATTATTAGGAAAGAAATTTGTGGTATCAGACAAGATCACAAAGAATCTCTACATGAGTATTGTGAGCGGTTCAAGAAATTGTGTGCAAGTTGTCCCCATCATCAGATCAGTGAGCAACTTCTCATCCAATACTTCTATGAAGGTCTTCAACCCACAGAAAGGAACATGATTGATACTGCAAGTGGAGGAGTTTTGGTTGATAAAACTCCCGAAGGAGCGAGGAATTTAATTGTAAACATGGCTGCCAATTCTTAACAATTTAGCGCTAGATTTGATCTCCCTTCTAGACAAGTTAACTAGGTAAATGTCTCATCCATTGAACAACAAATAGCGAATCTAACTACTCTTGTTCATCAAATGGCCACAGGTAATGTGCAGACAGCGAAGGTTTGAGGAATTTGTTCTGTAATGGGATATCCAACTGATGCATGTCCAACTCTTCAAGAAAAACCCACGAAACAAGTTAATACAGCTGGGGGTTTCCCTGGACAACTACAGAGGAATTATGATCCTTTTTTGAAGACATACAACCCAAGATGAAGGGATCATCCCAATCTTAGCTATGGAAATTCGCAATAAAATCAACATGTTACTCAAAATCGCCCACACTTTCAACAATATAGGCGGCCATACCCTTCTAGACAACAACATAGCCAATCTTCTAACTCTGAAATGTCTTTAGAAGATATTGTTAAATCTCTTATAACTAACACTTCACAATTTCAACAAAAGACAAAGGCTAGCATTCAATGTTTGGAGAATCAAATGGGTCAAATGGCTAGCGCGGTCAGTCGATTGGAATCACAAAGTTCAGGAAAGCTACCCTCTCAAACAGTGGTAAATCCAAGGGAGAATGCAAGTGTAATATTACTGAGGAATGGCAAGAAAGTGGAAATCCTAGTAAATGAAACTCCTATATCATTAAAACAAGACAAGGAGAAAGACAGAGACATCACTGTGGAAAATAGTAACAAAACTGAGGATAATGTGCCAAAATGTAAGTTTCCTCTACTGTCTGATTATAAACCAGTAGTCCCATTCCCTCGGGATTTGGTAGAATCTAGGAAACATTATTCAAATAGGGAACTTTACGAAACTTTTCGAAAATGTGAGGTAAACATCCCCTTGTTAGATGCTATTAAGCAAATACCTCGTTATGCTAAATTTTTAAAAGAATTGTGTACTATTAAGAGAAAGCAGAAACTGAAGGGGTGTGAAAAGGTGAAAGTTGAAGAAAATGTGTCTGTAGTCATTCAAATGAAACTTCTTACAAAATGCAAGGACCCATGTATGTTTACTATCTCTTGCATGATAGGTAACACCAGATTTGAGAAAGTCATGTTAGAGTTAGGAGCTTCTATAAATGTCATGCTATATTCCATTTATGCTTCTTTAAAACTTGGCCCCTTAATTGAAATTGATATGGTAATTCAATTAGCTGATAGATCAAATGCCTACCAAAAGGGTGTGATTGAGGATGTCCTTGTACAAGTTAATGACTTGATTTTTCCTGCTAACTTTTATGTGCTTGATATGGAAAACAGTGACCAAACTAGCCCTATCTTGTTAGGAAGACCATTCTTAAAAATATCCAAAACTAAAATTGATGTTCACAGTGGTACATTGACCATGGAATTTGATGGTGAGGTAATTACATTTAATATCTATGATGCCATGAAATTTCTTGTTGATGATAATGTTGCATATTCTATGATGTAATTGATGATCTAGCACGTGATGTTTTTGAACTTGATGGGAATGATGATTTGGAGGTCGCTATTCGTAAGAGTGTAGAGAAAGAGAGTGATGAATTAACGGTGAATCCCAGTTTGCTAGAAACTGTTGATATGTTGAACACTCTTCCAAGGTCACAACAAAGAGGTAAGGGTTTATATATTGATTTGCCTATTTCTAATGAAAAGCCTCTACCTTCTATTGTGCAGGCCCCTGTTCTGGATTTGAAGCCTCTCCCTAATCACTTTAAATATGTGTTCCTTGGAGATGACAAAACATTACCAGCGATAATTTCCAACGAACTGACTACATTGCAAGAATAAAAATTGTTGCAGGTTCTCAAAGAGCATCAAACAGCTATTGGTTGGACAATCATCAACATCAAGTGAATTAATCCATCCACCTGCATGCATCGCATTTTGCTTGAAGAATGAGAAAAACCTTCTCGTCAACCTCAATGAAGATTGAACCCATCCATGATGAATGTTGTGAAGAAAGAGGTCATCAAGCTTTTGGAAGTTGGCATGATTTATCATATTTCTGATAGCAGTTGGGTCAGTCTAGTTCAAGTGGTTCCTAAGAAACGGGGATAACTATGGTGAAAAATCAGAACGATGAATTGGTTACCACCCGTGTTCAAAATGGGTGAAGGGTTTGTATAGACTATATGAAATTAAATGCTGTGACACAAAAAGATCACTTTCCTTTACCGTTTATTGATCAAATGCTTGAAAGGTTAGCTGGTCATTCTTACTATAGTTTTCTTGATGGTTATTCAGGTTATTTCCAGATTGCAATTGCCCTAGAAGATCAAGAAAAGACAACATTCACATGTCCATTTAGAACGTTTGCATACCATCGCATGCCCTTTGGTCTTTGTAATGCTCCAGCTACTTTTCAATGATGTATGGTGAGTATATTTTCAGATTATGTTGAGCATATCATAGAGATTTTTATGGATGATTTCACAGTCTATGGGGATTCATTTGATAACTGTTTGCATAACCTTTAGTTAATCCTTAAAAGATACATGGAAACTAATATTGTTTTGAATTCCGAAAAGTGTCACTTTATGGTAGAACAAGGTATAGTTCTAGGGCATGTTATCTCATCTAAGGGCATTGAAGCAGATAAAGTTAAAATTGATATTATTCAATCTCTACCTTACCCCGCTAGTGTTCGGGAGGTTTGCTCTTTTCTTGGACATGCATGTTTTTATTGCAGGTTTATCAAGGACTTCTCCAAAATTGCTTTACCCTGGAACTTCCCATTTGAAATCATGTGTGATGCAAGCAACTTTGCAGTAGGAGCACTGTTGGGTCAAAGAACTGGAAAACCGTCTCATACCATCTATTATATGTCCAGAACCCTAAATGATGCCCAGAGAAATTACACCACAACTGAAAAAGAACTCTTAGCTATTGTTTTCTTTAGAAAAATTCCGTCCTTATTTACTTAGTACTAAAGTGATTATTTACTCTGATCATACAACTATGCATTACTTGATGACAAAGAAAGAGGTGAAACCAAGGCTAATACGATGGATACTTCTCTTGAGTGAATTCAACCTGGAAATCAAAGACAAAAAAGGAACAGAAAACGGTGTTGCAAATCATTTGAGCCGTATAGCTAACGTGGATGTTGAACTCCAATTGCAAGAAACCTTTCCTGATGAGAAATTATTTTCTGCGAGCACAACTTTACCGTGGTATGCAGACATTGTAAACTTTATGGTTGTTAATACTCTACCTTCTGATTTGTCTAGGGCCCGAAGAAATAAGCTAAAGAGTGATATGAAATATTATGTATGGGACCATCCATACTTGTGGAAGCATTGTGCAGATCAAGTGATTAGAAGGTGTATTCCTGAAAATGAGATTACTTCCATTCTCACCTTCTGTCACTCTTATGCTTGTGGAGGACATTTTGGAGCAAAACGAACAGCAAGAAAAGTGCTTGAATGTGGTTTCTATTGGACATCCTTGTTTCGAGATGCCTACTCCTTTTGTAAGTCATGCAAAAACTGTCAAAAATAGGTAATATATCTTAAAAGACTGAAATGCCACAAACTCTCATACTTTTTTGTGAAATCTTTGATATTTGGAGCATTGATTTCATGTGACCATTTCCTGTCTCTTTCAGTTTTACTTATATTTTGGTTATTGTGGATTATATTTCGAAATGGGTGGAAGCCAAGGCCACCGGACTAATGATTCTAAAGTTGTTGCAGATTTTATCAAGTCTAATATATTTTCCAGGTTTGAGATTCCGAAAACTCTCATCAGCGATCGTGGAACTCATTTTTGTAATCGAATTGTGGAAGCTCTGTTGAGGAAATACCATGTCACCCACAAGGTGTAACTACATATCATCCACAAACTAATGGTCAGGCGAATGTGTCAAATCGGGAAATCAAATCCATCATTGAGAAAATGGTCTGTCCGAATAGAAAAGATTGGAGCTTGCGCTTGGATGAGGCTTTATGGGCGTACCGAACTGCATACAAAACACCCATCGGTATGTCACCTTACCAGTTAGTGTTTGGGAAATCATGTTACCTTCCAGTGGAGTTAGAATACAAAGCTTACTGGATCGTCAAGAGTTTCAACATGAAGATGGATGAGAGTGGAGAACACAGAAAGTTGCAACTTCAAAAGCTAGAGGAAATTCACAATGATGCCTATGAGAGTACAAGACTTTACAAGGAGAAGACGAATGCTTTCCATGACAAGATGATCTCTAGGAAGGAATTTGAAGTTGGTCAAAAAGTCCTCCTATACCAATCACGGCTTCGTCTGTTTCCAGGTAAATTGCGTTCCCATTGGATCAGACATTTTGTTATTACTAATGTCTTTCCTCATGGTGCAGTAGAAGTTCAAATTCTAGAAACCTCAAAGGTATTCAAGGTGAATGGTCATAGACTGAAACCTTTCTATGAAGGTCTTCAGGTGGAGGACGTGACACAATTGGATCTCGAAGACCCATGCTATGCCGGTTGAAGGAAAGAGCAATGAGTCGAGCCTAAGACAATAAACAAGTAGGCAACCCAATGGGAGTTTGTTCCTTTATCTTTTTATTTTTTATTTTTTGCATTCCATTTTTTTAGTTATATTTGTCATTTTCTTTGCATTAGACCTTATATTGGGGAAGTGTAAGTTTCAAGTGTGGGGGAAGGGATTTAGACTTATTGCATTTCAATTTTATCAGAGTTTAATTTCAATACTCTTTGCATGATTTTTCAAGAAAATGAGTTGAGAGTTAAATGATTGTTTTTGGTTACGTATGCTATTTGTTAGAATTAATTAAGTTTTTGAAAAACTCATAACGTGATTGAATGAATAATCCTCCAACTTAGAGTTGATTAGTGGAGTTATTTTCTTTGAGAATGGTAGTAACTAAATTTTGCAGACAAAAGCCAGTGAGATTTTTAAGCCTTTAGACTGATACATCCATAACAGTCTCATTATTATTTTTCATGTGTGATATTCTTCCATAGTTTTGTTTCTCTAGAACTTGCATTGATTCTCTTCAAAATCACATTGAAACATGCATGCACGAACATGATTAAGGTCATCTTTGTTACATAAATGAGCTTCATTAGCCAAATAGCCGACCTTGTAATTGAATTTTTCATTGTTGATCCCCTTTTGACCTTTATTGCATTTTCTTTGTATAAACTCACATTACAAGCTTTAAACTGGAAAAACAATATCTTTACCCAATCCTTAGAGCTAGTGGAGTATTGTTGAATGTCATGAGAAGTGTGGGTATGCAAGAAAATAAGTGTGGGGGTATCAAAATTTATGGTAGTGCTATTATTGGTGAGTCAGAACAAATTTTCTATGTCAATTCAGGGAATTCCATTATTGGTGTATAATTTGGAGTTTACATTGTGCAAAAAAAACACAAGAAGAAGAAAAAAAATGATTGAAGAAAAAGAAAAGAAAAGAAAGAAAAAGAAAATAAGTGATGAATGTGAGTGATTTTAATGTGAAAAAGATCTATATTCATAACTCTTCCTACATCTCAAGAAACGGTTCGATTTGTATGGGATAGATGCAAAAATGATGAAACTATCATGTGGAGTGGCTGGTTTACATGTCTTATGTATACGTTTGAGCTAAGTCTATTTATCTTTACTCCATTAGTTTTGATGGCTCTTAAATCACATGCCTAAATATTTTCCACCTTAACCATAAGCCACATTACAATCTTTGAAAAGTCTTTATGATTCTTGTTAAGTATGTAATCTAAGTGGTGGCAAATGAGAAGATATGCAAGCATAAGGTAGAACATCTCCATTTGAATGAATTTGAGCGAAACACTTACCATTTTAAGCACATGAGAGTTGAGTGCTTATATCCGTGACGGTCTACATGTTTAGTTTACTCCATCTTCATATGAAAATGCTTGCTAATTGATTATGAGTTGTGTGGAATATTTATTCATGATATTTTATGTATTTTGAAAAAAGCTTGATGGTTCTATATTCTTAGCATTATGACCTGGTGTTTTTGGGAAATCAAATTTGAGTTTTGCCTGAGGACGAGCAAAAGTTAAGTGCGGGTGAATTTGATAGGAATGTGAAATACACATTTTACATCTTTATCTAATGCGCTCATATGACTATTTTATGCCTAAATGTACTTAATATTCTCATATTTTGGTTTAGGTGGCAATTCGATGGATATGGCGTAATTTGAAAGAAATAAGGGAAAATGACCAAAA
This sequence comes from Fraxinus excelsior, assembly GCA_019097785.1. NCBI lineage: Eukaryota > Viridiplantae > Streptophyta > Magnoliopsida > Lamiales > Oleaceae > Fraxinus > Fraxinus excelsior. The sequence goes on along the minus strand of CM032626.1, from coordinate 35,386,812 downwards.
TGAAAGAAAATGAAAGTTCGAGAACCAAAGTGCAAATATTCAAAAGTTGTATTGAACCTCACGATGAAGATTTGAGAGTCATAGAGGTCAATTGGATGAAGGAAGGAGTCAAAGGGATGAAACATAGCCAAAACAATATCATATATCAACTTTCAAGCTGAAAAGTTTTGTACCAATTTTCAGCCTCATCTTGAGACCAGTTTTTGACATGTTAGATGATCGAATTTGAAGTTAGTTTCTGAATCAAAGTTGTATCCCTTTCAATTATATTTCTAAAGCATCTTGAATCACCTCAATCGAATATCGTGAGATGAGGTTATGATGAAAATACTGAAAAGGGTGTAGAATTTATAACAGCAACACAGTGGACAAACGCTACAACACAGCGCCTAGGCGCCGTGTTGCCCAGAAAAAAATAGATTTTCAGCACCTAGACGCTGCTCCCATAGCACCTAGGTGTCACGCAGCACAAATTAGGTTTTTTCTGTATGTATGGACCACGAGAAGCCTAGAAAAGGAGGTCAAAACACATCAGAACCTCTCCAACATATTTTCTCTCTATTTTTCTCTTAGATCTATCATGTGTAACTAACTCTTGGTGCTTGATTGAAGGATATCGAAGCCTTGGAAAACATTGTAATTGTGAGATCCACCTATTTTCATTGTTTAATTTATGTTTTCAGTATTGAATATTCATCTATGCATAATTTTATGATTGTCATGTTTGATTGCTAAGAGATCTATTAGTTTTTCATATATTGCAATATATAGCTAAGTTAAATCTCAAATCCATAATTGTTTGAATCATTTAACTTGTGAAGCACTAGGATTTGATAATTTTTTGCGATAGAGGTTATTGAATTTTAAGAAGAATGTTTAAATAGATTGAATGCAACCGCTGGTGTTTGTATTATCTAGTTCATCGATTTCTCTATTGTTTAAAGTTATTATTAAATTGAATTTTTAGCATTGATATGAGATTATTTGATAATTATGGTTAATTAGAATGCTGGTTTCTGATTAACTAAAATTAAGGAGAAAGAGGAATTTATTTCAACGATGAATATTGTGAATGTGAATTGATTATTCTTTGTAGATTGATGAATGGTTATAAATCTCCAATGGTGGAAGTTGACTTTGATCAAGACTTGTTTCACTAATTTAATACAACTCGTTAATTTACATCGTTATTTGTTATAAGATTGATTTCGTTATAAACAAACCCCCTCGATCGTTATACGAAGCATACATTGTTGAATTCCACACTTTTCGTGGGATCGATCCTTACTTCCATTGCTACATTAGTTTTAGAGGTTTAAGGACTATTTTGGGTGCCTACAACAGTACACCACATGCTTTACTTGTAAAAATTTTGATAAGAATGTAATTCTTGCTGAAATTACAACTGGTGAATATTGTGATAAACATGTTTTCTTACCAAGAATCCTTTTGTACCTCTAAAAAATGATCAAACTTCAATTCATTTTAAAAGAACTCAATTCCCGATTAGTCCATGTTTTGCAATGACGATAAATAAAGCACAAGGTTAGACACTTGATTACATTGGTTTGTATCTTCCTGAACCAATTTTTTTCATGGTCAACTTTATGTAGCATTGTCAAGAGCTAAAACAAGTAAATCTTTAAAGGTTTTACTAAAATCATTAAACACTGACAATTTACACAGTACGTGTACGAAGAATGTTGTTTATAGAGAAATTCTTTCATTCATTCGTTTGTAGAAGCATAACTTCTTTGTAAATATTTGTCACATATCTTAGTCGCCCATTGTTATAATTATATTGCTGCTTTCTATTATTTCTTTTTCCTATAACTAATTTAGTTTTGAAATATTTGTGTATATTTTTCACACTTACTAGGATTTATGACAACGTGGTACATTAAAGTTACAAACATGATAGAAGTAACTATAGCTATAAAAACTTTGAAAAATCTCAGGTTAATTATTATTAATTTTTGTTCTAATCGTTATTAATGCATTGCATAAATTTTCCCATTAACCATAAGTCGTTTTAATTTCAGTCATTTACATTTTGTCTATGAGCTTATAATCATACTTATGGACTCTACAATTTTTTACTTCAAGGTAGTTTTCCTAGTAAGCTCTCTAAAATTTCAGGATCAATTTATGACAATATCTGAGCAAAGTTAGTTATAGTCCCTATGCATTTTGTTAAGACTTATGGCGTTATCATCATTTTGCTTACCTTGTTAAAATGAATCCATTACTCACCTTCTATATTTTTGTTGTCACTCATCAGTTACCATATTTATGCGTGTCTATGAATCCAGAATAAATCTTTTGAGGACTGTAATAGTAGGAGCAGAATGAGCTTCGTACCATGATGGTCTTTTTTTCTTTGACGTCTTCTTTACTAGAAGCTATCCCAATGGTCCACCTGTATGTTTCAGATATTTTTGTGTCTGCCGCTTGTACACCTCTAAATATGTCAATACATTGTCTTCCATTGATGCTAACTCACTTGTTGCAACATGTCCATTACCACTCTGGTGAACTTCGCATCTATCCAAACTTGTACAATTGTGGCAAAGTATACATGAGCCTTCTCAACACTAGGAATGGTAGTCAGAAGGTGAAGTGGATCCTTGGTGTATCAACTATGCTATAAGTTTTGGTCTCTATACAAAGCCTAATTTTGAATGCTAAACCCTATTTTAATGAGCCTGAACATACAAATATGAATGATTCAACAAGTGGAAAAAATTATTTTCTAGCTTATATTGAGAATACTTTTATCCATTCTCTTCAAACGATGGTGTAGAGTATGAGGCGGCCACCGAAAGTAAGATAAAATTGAGATCCTCTCTATGTACTACTATTATTATTAAGCCTTTCGATCCTTGCATATTTTGATGGTTAATTTCAATTTATTCTTTCATTTTCGGTGACGACTTCATTGTTGACCTATGGTCATACCATATGTTTTGATTATAACAAACAACTCATGTTTATCTCTAACATTATCTTTAAATTGACATGTTGGCAAATCGAGTCTAAACAATTGAATGAGAAGTTATCAAGGAAGCTCAAACAAAGATTGATCAAGCTCTTATGAGGAAAAACTTTACATCTCAAAACAAGCACTCGCATCAAATTCATCAAGATATTGTATCTAGGCCTCTTATAACTTGATTGTAAAGGTAAAGCATTTTTAATTCTTAGCAATGACACTTCGAGCTCAAGAAATGGTTTTCTCACACTTAACACAAGTTACGTGATAAAAACGTTTGCACAAAATTACGCTTAAAATGAAAAGTTTTTCCAAACATATCTCTTATAAACTATCAAGACAAACTTATATTGAAAAATCGGAAAAACATTATTTGCAAACCTAAATAAAAAGAAAAAGGAATTTTGTCATCCGGACGTCCGGTTCATCAGCAACGGTAACTTTTTTTACCGTTCTGACAAAAGTGACTCTAACGATAAGTTGGTCATCCGGTTCTGAACCGGACGTCCGGTTGGACAGAGACTTTGACGTTTTGCAACTATTATAAATACTACTCATCTACCATTTTATAATCAATCCTTTGAGCATAAAAATTACATACTACTTAAGTCTACATTTGATCTTACATACTTGCTCTTGAAAAATCTTTGATCAAAAACTAATTCTTGAAGATCATTCTCACATCAAAGATTTATACACAAAACACTTGAGCTTCATTCATTGTTATCCATTAAAGTGTTTGCCTACTTCTCATCTTACACTCAACCTTGTACTCATCATTAGTTAAGAAGAGAAGTTTATCACTTTTAATATTCATTTGTGAATTGTGGGTCGTGTTGAGGTCTCGGAAAGCTCAACATTGTAAAGGGATCGGTGATCCTTGGTTGTAAGTCACCGGAAGCGTTGTAAAAGGTTGGATTGCACCACAGGTCAATCAACATAGTGAAAAAGGTCTTGTTCGTGATGGAGAGCTCGGTAACGGGGGACGTAGATCATTGCGTTGGATTGAACCTACATATCATATCGTTTGCATTCTCTAACTATTTTACTTAACGCTATCACCTTGTGCAAACTTATTTCCTTTACCTACGTGTCTATTTGCATTTATATTGGTTTATTATCATTTGTGTGACCATTAGTTTTTAAATCTTATACTACTATCGAAAAAGTTTTAAAAATCAATTCACCCCCCTCCCCTCTTGGTTAGCCAATCTTGGGCTTTCAATTGGTATCAAAGCTCGGTACTCACTCTTTTAAGATTTCACAATCTTGAGCTATGGCTAACACCGATTTTCAAAATCTTGAGGGATACTCTACCAACCGACCCCCTTTCTTTGATGGCACAAACTATAATTATTGGAAGGCTAGAATGATGATCTATGTTCAATCTATTGACTATAATGCTTGGGAAGTCATTGAATTTGATCCATATGTGCCCATGAAAACTATTAAAATTGATAGCAAACCCGATCAAAGTATTCCTAAATCTAGAGAAGACTATGATGAAGAAGATAGGAGAAAATTATCATTAAGTGCTAAAGCCAAAAACTTGCTTTATTGTGCTCTAAATAAAAATGAATTCAATAGGATTAGTACATATGATTCGGCTCATGAGATTTGGCGAGCTCTTGAAGTAACTCACGTTGGAACAAACAAGGTCAAAGAAACAAAAATAAATATGTTGGTTAAAGATTTTGAAAACTTCTTTATGAAGCGAGATGAACCCATAGTTGATATGATTACCCGTTTTACCGACATTGTGAATGGTCTAAAAGGTTTTGATCGAAAATATACTAACGGTGAACTTGTGAGCAAAATACTTAGGTCTTTTTCGGAGGAATAGTCCCCCATATGAATGCTCATTGAAAACATGAAGGATGTCAACTCATATCCTTTAGAAGAACTTTATGGGACATTGATGACCTATGAGCTCAACAATGCCGAAATCAAAGAAAAGACAAGGAAGAATCAAAAGAAGCTCCTAAGAGGCAAATTGCTCTAAAAACGGCAATGGATGAAGAGCCATCAACAAGCAACATGAGTGATGATGAGCTTGATGATTTAGTCCTCATTGTCAAGAAATGGAGAGGCTTCCGAAACAATAAAAATTTCAAAGAAGATATGACAAAGGAGAAGAGAAAAATAAGAAAATTGTTTGCTATGAATGTGACAAACCCGGTCACAAAAGAAAGAGCTTCAAGAAAAAGGCATTTCAAGCTATTTGGGATGATAGTGATGATGAAGAGCTAAATGAAAGCGACGATCAAAACGAAGTTGCCAACAGGTGCTTCATGGCCATCAAAGGCGAGGTAAGTACAAAAGAATTCTCTTACGATGAATTACTTAATTCTTATGATAAATTACTTGAAGATTTTGAAAAATTTGCCTTAAGTCATTCTATTCTCAAAAAGAAAAATATTCTATTAAAGGTTGAACTAAAGAAATCCTTAGATAAAACAAAGGAACATCTTAATTATGAGCTTTTGGCAAAAGAAAATATTTCTCTAAAAGAGAAGGTTGAAGATTTGACAAAAATAGTGCATAAATTCACCAAAGGAAAGAAAAATTTTGACTTGATGCTTGGAAATCAAACACTCTTTAAAACAAAGGGGGAATATGATTCAAACCCTCTTTAAAACAAAAATCTCTTAAAAATATGTTTATTAAAGCATCAAATACCACTTGCACTTTTTTGCAACAAAATTGGGCATATTTCTTTTAATTGCTTAACTAAAAAGAAATTATATTTTGAAAACAAAAATAAATGGATCAAGGAAACCTCAAAAACTAACTTCCAAGGACCCAAGTTTGTGTTGATACCAAAAGTCAAAAATCAAATTGTTTTTGTAGGTACCAAGTAAAATAAAATGCAAATGATTTTTGGATAGTGGATGTTCAAAGCACATGACCAGAGATCGATCACTACTCTCAAATTTCAAGGCTAAAGATGGAGGTCATGTAACGTTTAGAGACAATGCAAAGGGAAAGATAATTGGCATTGGCAACATTGGTAATCGCCTATCCCCCTCTATTGAAAATGTTTTATTAGTCGATAATCTCAAACATAATTTGCTAAGTATTAGTCAATTGTGTGATAGAGGTTATAATATAAAATTCGATTCCTCTAAATGCTTAATTAAGGATGCTACATCAAAAGAGGTGATTTTCATAGGAAGTCGAAACAAGGATGTTTATATCATTAATATCGAGCATGATAATTATGAACATTGCTTACTTGGTTTTAAAGACGAAACTTGGTTTAGGCATAAAAGACTTGGTCATGTAAATATGGAATTTATTTCAAAAATTTCTAAAAATTATTTTGTAAAAGGATTGCCAAGTTTGAAATTTGAAAAGGACAAAATATGTGATGCATGTCAATTTGAAAAACAAGTCAAGAGCTCTTTTAAACATAAAGTATTTTCATCTACTACGAAACCATTGCAACTTCTCCACATGGACCTCTTTGGACCATCAAGAACGGCTAGTTTAGGTGGTAAATACTATGCTTTTGTTATCGTTGATGATTTTTCTAGGTTCACATGGGTGATATTTTTAAGTGCAAAAGATGAAACATTAAAAACTTTCAAACACTTTTGTAAGAAAGCAGAAAATGAAAAAGGCCACACTATCACTACTATTAGAAGTGATCATAGTGGAGAATTTGACAATCTTGCATTTGATGATTTTTGTAATGATAATGGATATGAACAAAAATTTTCGGCTCCTAGAATTTCTCAACAAAATGGTGTAGTAGAAAGAAAGAATCGTACATTACAAGAAATGGCTCGTACCATGCTAAATGAAAATAATTTATCAAAATATTTTTGGGCCGAAGCCGTTAATACCGCATGTTATATTATAAATAGAGTCTTGGTTAGTCGCAAGAAAACCAAAACTCAATATGAATTTTGAAAAAATAGAATTCCCAACGTCGATTATTTCAAAGTATTCGGTTGCAAATGTTTCATCTTAAACACAAAAGACAATTTGGAAAAGTTTGATTCAAAATCCGATGTTGAAATTTTTCTTGGTTATTCATCAACTAGTAAAGCATATAGAGTTTTTAACAAAAGAACTCTAGTTGTTGAAAAATCAATGCATGTTACCTTTGATGAAACTAATCTACTTGATCAAGAAAAAGGTATCGAAGATGATGTAGGTTTGGAAACTCCTCTCGAACAAATAAATATTAAAGAAATACCAAATGAGGAGCAATCTAAGGAATCCAACGATCAAGGAGGAGAAGAAATTCCAAACAAAGCTTAAGAAGAATCTACATTGCCAAAATAATGGAAGTTCGTCTCATCTCACCCAAAGGAGTTAATCATCGAAGATCCATCAAAATGTATCACTACTAGAACCTCTCTTAGAAATTATATCGGTAGTTGTGCATTCATTTCACAATCGAACCTAAAAATTTCAAAGAAGCGGAATTTGATGAGTTTTGGACTCTAGCAATGCAAGACAAACTAAATCAATTTGAAAGAAACCAAGTATGGGACTTGGTTGCTAGACCAACAAATCAAACCGTTATCGGCACTAAATGGATTTTTCGAAATAAAAAGGATGAAAATGGAATCATTGTACGTAACAAGGCTAGATTAGTGGCCCAAGGTTACAATCAAGAAGAATGAATTGATTATGAGGAAACATTTGCACCAGTAGCTCGATTAGAATCCATTCGCATGCTTCTTGCTTTTGCATGTCACAAAGATTTCAATCTTTATCAAATGAATGTTAAAAGTGCATTTTTAAATGAATTTATTCAAGAAGAAGTCTACGTTGAACAATCACCCGGCTTTGCAAATCATAATTTTCCAAACCATGTATTTAACTTAGAAAAGCTCTCTACGGCCTCAAACAAGCTCCTAGAGCTTGGTATGAACGGTTGAGCAAATTCTTACTTTCTAATGGTTTCTCTATTGGAAAAGTCGATACTACTCTCTTTATCAAAACTCAAAAATAAGACATGTTTATTGTTCAAATTTATGTTGATGACATTATCTTTGGTGCAACAAATATTCAACTTTGTGAAGAATTTTCTAAAAACATGAGCATGGAATTTGAAATGAGTATGATGGGTGAACTTAAATTCTTTCTCGGACTTCAAATCAAACAAACATGTAATGGCATATTCATAAATCAAAGCAAGTACATCTTAGATATGCTAAAGAAGTTCGAATTAAAAGATCTAAAATCAATGAATACTCCAATGAGCACTTCCATAAAGCTTGACAAGGATGAACAAGGCACTTCCATCGACATCACTAAATATCGAGGTATGATCGGATCCCTTCTTTATTTAACTGCAAGTAGACCCGATATTATGTTTATGTACTCGTTTTCAATCTAATCATAAGGAATCCCACCTCAAAGCCGTTAAAAGAATTTTTAGATACCTTAGTAGAACTCAATACTTAGGACTTTGGTATCCAAAATGGACTTACCTTGATCTACTTAGTTACTCAGATGCCGATTGGGCCGGTTGTCAAGTTGATCGGAAAAGCACTAGTGGTACTTGTCATTTCCTCGATTTTGCCTTAGTATCATGGTTCAGTAAGAAACAAAACTCTGTGGCCTTATCCACGGTCGAGGCCGAATACATTTCCGCCGCCAGTTGTTGTGCTCAAGTGCTCTGGATAAAACAAACTCTTAGTTACTATCATCTATCCTATGATCATATTCCTGTCATGTGTGATAATACAAGTGCTATCAATCTATCCAAAAATCTCATCTTACACTCTCGAACGAAACATATTGAAATTCGACATCATTTTCTAAGAGACCATGTTCAAAACCGTGATATTTCACTTAAATTTATTGATAGCGAACACCAATTAGCTGATATTTTCACCAAACCTCTTGCACCCGATCGATTTTCCTTTATTAGAAGAGGTTTAGGTCTAATCAATGAAAATGAAATATATGGTTAAATTCATGGGACTATTATAGGCTTCATATTCATTTTCAGCTGGACCGGACAGAGAACCGGACATCTGGATCAAAACCGGACAGTCTCGGGTTGCTTCAGTCTGCTGAACCGGACGTCCGGTTCAGACATCCGGACGTTCGGATGCGCAGATCTGAGATTCGCGATTTAAATCTCCTCATCGTCACTTCCTCTTTCACTTTTCACCTTCTTCCCCAAATTCTCTCCCTACATCTCTTCTCCATTGAGTTACCTCACACCTTAAATCTTCATTTACTCTTAAATTTTACAAAACCCATCACTTCTACATTTCAATTTCTCACAAAACTTCATTTTTCATACCCAAATCTCCAATTTTTCCCAAAAATTATCTAAAACCCTAAAACAACAAATCATCTCACATGGCAACTACAAGAAGCAAGGGAAAACGTCTCAAAAGCACGGTACGACGCTCTCATCCACCTTCTTCTTGGTAAGAATGTAAATTTTGCCGATTTTACTTTTGATGCACCCTCTTTTCACATTGAAGAAACCTTTAAAAATATGGGTTGGATTTCCATCGCTACATTAGAGGAAAATGCATATCCCCGCCTTATGCAAATTTTCTATCATGACATGGCAATTTCACCCTCAAATGAAATCTCATGTTTTATAAAAAATAAACGCATTATTATCAACCATTCACTCATTCGTGATATCTTAGAACTTGAAGAATGTAGTACTCAAATATTTTCACACAAAACTCATCCAAAACTTGATGGTTACGCTCCTACCGATGCTTGTCGTCGCATCACCGGGAAAATTTTTGAAAATATCACCAAAGTTAGCGCACATCAATTATCTCTTCCTTGCAAAGTTTTACACAACATTGTCGTAAATGTCATTGTTCCCCGAAAAGGCCATCGAGATGAAGTAAGTGTTTTTGATCTCTTTCTTCTCGATTCCTTTCTCGTCGGTAGGAAACTCGACTTTCCAACCATCGTAATAGGCCTTATGAAACTTATTCACTCCTCCCGAGCCATCAAGGCCTTACCATATGGCATGCTTCTTACCAAAATTTTCAAACATTTTAACATTGCATTAGATGATGAGGCATTCATATCACCAAAACCCACCGACACCATCAACATTCAAACACTTAAACGCTTGAAAGTAGTAAAAGAACACGGTCAATGGGTGGCACACACAAAAGGGTTTGACCCCACTTCGGGTCCATCTACTCTTCCCTTTGACGGTGATGAAGATGAAGAAGATGATACTGATATACCACCATATCCATAACATGCTCCAAGTACCCATTCCTCATCTGGTGGCTTCACATTTACCGAAGATCACTACAACATGTTAAGCGGTCGCATTGATTCTCTTGCCTCCACGGTTGATGGTCTCAGCGGAATGCTTCAATGAGTACTTACTCAATAGGAAACCATGCAAGCTCAGCAGAACACTTTTTATGCTCACTTTTACGTCCAGTTTCCTCCTCCTCCTCCTCCAGAATCTTAGTTTTGGGTCCTTTCGGGGTTTAGCTTGCTTCTATCTTTTATGTTTTTACGTTGAACTCTCTGCTCTACTTTCTTTATGTTAAGAATTTCGGTTTTAATTATGATTATGTCTTTGCTTATGATTCTCTATGATCTATCTATCTTTTTGTTTATGCCAAAAGGAGGGAAAACATATAAGAAACTATTTGAATACATATTTAATATGGGAACTCTTGATATATAAAACATAGGGGGGACAAAATTGCAATTGTTGAAATATATGATATACATTTTCCATCACAAATCATTTATTGTTTGTCATAATCAAAAAGGGGAAATTGTTGACCTATGGTCATACCATATGTTTTGATTATAACAAACAACTCATGTTTATCTCTAACATTATCTTTAAATTGACATGTTGGCAAATTGAGTCTAAACAATTGAATGAGAAGTTATCAAGGAAGCTCAAACAAAGATTGATCAAGCTCTTATGAGGAAAAAACTTTACATCTCAAAACAAGCACTCGCATCAAATTCATCAAGATATTGTATCTAGGCCTCTTATAACTTGATTGTAAAGGTAAAGAATTTTAAATTCTTAACAATGACACTTCGAGCTCAAGAAATGGTTTTCTCACACTTAACATAAGTTACGTGATAAAAACGTTTGCACAAAATTACGCTTAAAATGAAAAGTTTTTCCAAACATATCTCTTATAAACTATCAAGACAAACTTATATTGAAAAATCGGGAAAAACATTATTTGCAAACCTAAATAACAAGAAAAAGGAATTTTGTCATCCGGACGTCCGGATGGTGAACTGGACGTCCGGTTCATCAGCAATGGTAACTTTTTTTACCGTTTTGACAAAAGTGACTCTAACGGTAAGTTGGTCATCCGGTTCTGAACCGGATGTCCGATTGGACAGAGACTTTGACGTTTTGCAACTATTATAAATACCAACTCATCTACCATTTTATAATCAATCATTTGAGCATAAAAATTGTATACTACTTGAGTCTACATTTGATCTTACATACTTGCTCTTGAAAAATCTTTGATCAAAAACTAATTCTTGAAGATCATTCTCACATCAAAAATTTATACACAAAACACTTGAGCTTCATTCATTGCTATCCATTAAAGTGTTTGCCTACTTCTCCTCTTACACTCAACCTTGTACTCATCATTAGTTAAGAAGAGAAATTTATCACTTGTAATATTCATTTGTGAATTGTGGGTCGTGTTGAGGTCCCGGAAAGCTCAACATTGTAAAAGGATCGGTGCTCCTTGGTTGTAAGTCACCGGAAGCGTTGTAAAAGGTTGGATTGTACCACAAGTCAATCAACATAGTGAAAAAGGTCTTGCTCGTGACGGAGAGCTCGGTAACGGGGGACGTAGATCATTGCGTTGGATTGAACCTCCATATCATATCATTTGCATTCTCTAACTCTTTTACTTAACACTATCACCTTGTGCAAACTTATTTCCTTTACCTGCGTGTCTATTTGCATTTATATTGGTTTATTATCATTTGTGTGAACATTAGATTTTAAATCTTATACTACTATCGAAAAAGTTTTAAAAACCAATTCACCCCCCTCTTGGTTAGCCAATTTGGGCTTTCATTCATTATATACTGATTTGAGTTTTGTATTATGTTGTTCGTAGCAGTTCGAGGACTTTGTGGTAGGGCATTTCTGCAAGTGTTCTCGTGATATTCCAGTACATGTAAAGCCTATATAGAAAGCGCTCAGGTGGGTTGTTTTGTCAAATAGGGTGTTCAAGATGTTAACAAGGGTGATAAGAGTTGCTCACGGGATTTTAAGGCCAATTTGTCACAATTCATCACGACATTAGTAAATGCATTTTCTCAAATTGGCGCGAAGGAGTGTCAGAGTTCCTTTGTTTAACTCAAAAGGCAAATGTACAAGTTCCTACTGCTCCCGGGGTCCAAAACTTTTATTACTAGATTTATTAAATTAGAATTTATTTCGCATGCAAGACGTGCTCATCTTGAATTTTATTTTTGACTTCTTATATTGTATTTGAAATTGCAAATCGGTGAATGTTAATGACTCCAGGATGCTCACCATGCATTTTAGTAAATAAAATGTCTTAAATATTGTATTGTTAACTTTGTTTATCCTTCTAAGATTTCTTTTCCTATATTCTGTATTTTTTTATTGTCTTGTCATTCAATTTTTCGCAGTTGTATGCAGTCAATTGAACAATTGCATTTACTGGGATAATTTAAATTGAATATCTAACATTCAAGATATAATTCACGAAAATTTAACATATTTACACACTAACATTACCTTCAAAATAACTCAACCCGTGCATCGCACTGGCAAAAACTAGTTTGTATAAAAGTCTAATGTACTTGAGATTATCCACACTAGGAATTGTTGAATCCTTTCTTCAAATTTATTTAAAATAAATAATGTTATTTAGCATCACGTTATTACAACGCCTATTTAAATGACAAATAACACTAAATTAAATGTACAATTAAATTAGTCACGTAATTCTACATTTAATTGAACATATCATATAGTGCCAAGATTTTGAGAAGAAACCACGTATTTTTGTTTTAATTAATATTTTGATGACGTAATCAGACTGATGTCATACCCCATCCCTTTCTCTCTCTCTAGCAAATTGGAGAAAGTTCAAAGTGGGTTGGAGAAAGTTCAATAAAGCTAATTATTAAATTTGGATAAAGTAACATTGAAGTCTAATGTACTCGAGATTATCCACACTAGGAATTGTTGAATCCTTAATTAAAACTTATTTAAAATAAATAATGTTATTTAGTATTAGAGCACCTATTTAAATGACAAAGTAACACTGAATTAGATGTACAATTTAGTCACGTATTTCTATATTTAATTGAACATATCATATAGTGACGTCTAAAATGGTGTTATAGCACTAATAATGTTAAATAGTATTATTCTGGTAAAATACTTTATTTTCTTACGTTCATGTTTTTCTTCTTCTCTTCATTTGTGGAAAAAAAATAGTAGCGAAATTCTCTATACATGCTTTACCGTTTAGTTTACGAATGAACAGGAATTGATAATGATTAAAAAAACAAAAATCATTTGGGCTTTATCCAATTAGATTTTTATAATGGAACATTAAATAACTACAACGGTTTTAAAATACATTTTCACAAAAAAAAAAAAAAAACATGTAGCATTTTTTTTTTTCAAAAATCAGGTGGTACATTTTGTGACGATAAAATATTTTGACCTATAATTCATTTAACATATCACGATTATAATAATACATAATTTATAGTCACAACCACATACTAGTCACAAATCACACAATGTCACGTTCACGAAGACAATTTGTGAGTTACAATTACATTTTTAGTTACAAATCACACAATTTATTAAGTCAAAAACAATTTATTAGTCATAAATTATCCGATTAACCGATGACAATCACTCTTCAACTCACCCCACCTCACTCCATTGTTGCACCATACAAATCGTCGTGCGCCGTCTCAAATCCATAACCCACTACCACTATCACGACCACCTTCTCCTTCACATTGAATCCACCACCATTTCCATCTCAAATCTACCACCACCATGTGAACCTCGGATCCTCAATCACCACCACCCCACAATCAAACCACCTTCACCGACGAATTCAGCACTCGTGATGCCTCACGGCGACCTAGGCATTCAAAAAAAAAAAAGGCCAGACAAACAGCTTTTCTTGTGGGCTCCTAAAATGTGAATTTGGCATTCTGGTTTTAAAACACCATGGAGAAGTCTGATGAAGAGTTGTACTTAAAAATCATGCTACCTCCATCTCTGGATGTTCACGTGTTTTCACCGTAGCATGAAATGAGAAGCAGCAAAACATTTTTCTCATGCGATACTTAAATTACTGGTACGTGTACTTTGGAGGCATGTGCTGCTAACACTGTGTTTTTTTAATTGGGGGAGAATGAGCTTTTCTAAAAAGCAAAAGGAAGAAAACAGGGTGATTTTTAAAGTTAGGGGTAAGGATGAGGAGGAAGAGGCATTGCACATAATCATGGAGGGAGTTATGTTGACAATGTTTTGGATTTAAATGGTTTATGGGAATTGAGGCTAAACATTATCTTCTTATTAATTGGGTTGTATTAGATTATATTTTCATATGTATATGATTTTTACGTTTCGATGCATTTATATATTGATTGAATTTTTTAAATATTATTTAATTAAATGTTAATAAATCATCTTTCTATTGTCACCATTGATAATCAATGGTCGACGATCAACGGCCGGCCTAACTTACCAATAATCTTGTATCTGCCACTGACCATCATCACTATAACACCGAGTATACATTCAATTTATGTAACTTATATACTTGTCCTATTGTTATATTTAACTTTTTTTTTCTATAAATTTATCTTTATGATGACTAATTATATCTTTGGATTGAAATATACCTTAGACGTCTTAGATGATCAACATGCCTAACAAACTTAATTATAATATACATACAATTATTGATGAAGGGAGATATGAAGTAATTCATATTTTTCATTAATATGACAATCACTCTTCAACTCTCATCCATTTTTCTTGAATTGTTTATGATGTTTTTCTACTAAAACAATCATCCTAAGTCCCATATGATAAGCAAACTGAAAAGAACCTCGGAGAGAATTATTGGTGAAGGGAGATATAAAGTAATTCATATTTTTCATTAATATTGAAGTCAACTTTTATTAATTGTTTTATTATATTATTT
This sequence comes from Fraxinus excelsior, assembly GCA_019097785.1. Classification (NCBI taxonomy): domain Eukaryota; kingdom Viridiplantae; phylum Streptophyta; class Magnoliopsida; order Lamiales; family Oleaceae; genus Fraxinus; species Fraxinus excelsior. The sequence goes on along the minus strand of CM032626.1, from coordinate 35,371,632 downwards.
GTATTAGGATGAGCATGTTAATAGGCATAAACATGTTATTGAAGGTAATGTATATAAGTTGTATCTTGGTGTTGATGTAAGTGTTATGTCTTAGGTTTATTTGATTTTGAACGCAAATATTTTTAATATGATTAATTCATTTTTGTTAATTTATGGTATATCTATTATTTAATTAAATTACTATTATAATAAATTATATTAATAGAGTCCATTATTGAAGTCTTAGTAATTTGTTAATCATAAAAAGTTGTGATAGTGAGAAGCAAATTACATATGCCTGATTCTGAAACTATTCGTGATCGTAAGTAATAACGAGATACGAATGTTGTTCTTACAATTAAACTAGTACGTGTGGCATTTATTACTTATGTAGTGAGTAACTGAACTCACAAGATAAAACATAATGACAATTAAATGAACATTTGGATGTTTTGTTATATATATAAAATATTGAAGACCCGCTTGAGAGATTTTATATGGATAACTATCTGAACATCATAGGTTAATTTATAACTCTCGGTGGTAGAATTGGTCTTTCGACATGAGGTCATAATAGTGTCTTATATGATGATAGTCATACTTGGTGATGTTGGATGTTGCTGTGCCATGAGTTGCTAATAGATATAGTTTGAGTATGTCAAGAATCATATGATGGTTATTAATGATCAATAGAGGATTCATCACTCTTCGATAGTAATAGATTATGATATACATTTTGATGAGTCTGTTTTGCACATGAATTTTATACCATTGGAGCCTCATTTGCTTGATTAATATGTTGATTATCGAACGAATTTAATGTGTTTGCTAATGTTTTGGTTGAAGGAATGATTGAAAGGATGAAAAAGAGTTTTTGAAGCAAAGTAAATAAAAAAATGGAGTAGAAATTTGGCGCTCAAGCGCCGAAAAATAAAACAGGACGAATTTTAACAGAAGTGTAGCGCTCAAGCGCTACACACGTTAATTGCGCGGCGCTCAAGCGCTGAAACCTAGTGCTCAAGCGCCGCGCCGTGAAGAAAATTAGGGTATTTTTGGGCTACGAAAAAGCCCACAAAAGGACTCCGAATTGGCCAAAAATGTATGAGAAGTATAAATAGGCTAAGAGAGGTACGAAATAGGGTTCCACACCTTGCAAAATAGAGAGAAAAACACAAGATAAACGTGGAATTTGCGAGAAAACTTACATCAAGGATTCGAATTAAAATCAAGAATCGGAAGCGGAAGAAGATCTTGGTGCAAGAAATAATTCTTTTCCAACTTTTGTATCATTTAAATCCGGTGATATATTCAACCTTTGTTATTTATTTCATTACTTTGATTATGAGTAGCTAATTTTATTATTAGGGCGAACAATGTAATCTTTTGAAACCCTTAGTTATTAAATTCATGAATTTCTGAGTTTTATTCTTCCATGTGTTGATTTTATTATGAGTGCAATGCTTTAAATTATCTGGCCAATAATTTGATGATTTATTGAGTTTCTTACGAGTCGAGAGGTGAGTTCGAAACTTAGAACGTGTAATAAAATTCGGTAACGAGGTATAACGTGTAGAGATACCTATACTAAATGTTGAGGTCGTTATATGAATTCCTAGTGCCTTAACTCGTTTAACTAAGGAGAATTTACATAGAGATATGGAATTGATTTAGTTAAATAGGCTCAATGAGAACTCGAGAGGGGTAAATTGAATACCGTAAGAGAATTCGACCGAACACTACATTAGGCTAGAATCTTGAATTGTTAACTAAGGTGATCATTAGTTGAAATTGTTCTGCCCTAATACTTCTCGCATATTTGAATATTTGATCAGTTTGTCTCCAATATTCTTTGTTAAACTTTCATTCGTTCTAGGAATTTAGTTCTTCTAAAACATTCATATTCTTTATAATCTGAATTTAGAGTTTGTTTAATTTCATCAAATAGTAGTAGGAGAAATATATACAATACTAAAGTATAGTCTTCGTGAGAACAATAATCCGTACTCTTAGGTCCACTATATTACTTGTTTGATATCGTACACTTGCGATATAAAAAAACGCAACACATTTCATCCAATTAAGTTGATAACGAAATCCTTAGTCAATGTGTGTTTATAAGTCGAAAAGAGTTTTCAACTAATATTGACATAAAAGTGGGTTTAAAGATACGATCAATAACCGAGATTGACATATATTCATATCTCGTAATTTATTGAATTATATTAATGAAGGGAATATAGTTTAACGGTAAACAAATAAGTTTAGTTTTATCATATTATGTGACATTTTCTATCACATATATTACCCTGACACATTGTTAAATTGATGACGAATGTGAATTAATTAATATATGTGAATTAATGATAAATTAAAAAGGATATTTTAATTTATTAATAGATCAAAAAAATAATTCACATCATTAAATATCGTGATCGAAAACCTAATGAGTTACACATAAGAAGGAGAACTAGAAGAATAATATTACTAATTAATTAATCGACGAATGTTGGATATTTGTAGAATAAACAAATTGAGTTGCTTATTAATGGGTTTAAGTTAATTATTAGATTAATTAACTAATGGGCCAATTTAATTAATTAACTTAATTAAACATTAGACCGGGTCAAGTTTAATAGACGGGTCAAACCCATTTGAACTTCTATTAATAAATTGTTAGGGTTTGAAAAATCATAATACATATTCATTATCTTGCTAGCACAAAAAAGAGAAACTCTAATTATTTCATTGTCCTCTTGTGTTGATTATCATTGGAAGTTAGAAAATTGGACGATTTTGGTGTGCAGATCATGATCGTACATGTTCCAAAATTGTCAAAGAACTTTGTAGAATTAACTAAATGTATAATTCTTATCACAGTTTGTATCTGAATACAAAGAGATCCTAAGTGAGAATTTAAATTGTTTAAATTCTGTTGTGCATGATTAAATAAACCCCAACAATGATATCAGAGTATACTTTGTATTTGTCGGAGGCTGTTTTGAATCTTAGGGAACAATCAATTGTTCATTGTTAATTATTTCTTATTTTTAGCTTTTAGATAATTTGATTTTTCTTGTTTTAAAACTTGTTTTGAAAAAGGAAAATTATTTTTTGGTCAAGAAATTGGATTGGAGCATAGCTGCAGTGGTGACGCGCACGGTGTGACACAGGAAAAAGATTTTATTTATTTAAATTTTGAAGCTATGATAAGTGTAGCTTTTACACTTACTCTTGACGCTAAATTATGAGATTTTGTTGCCTTTTTTAATTAAATTGTACTTAATTTATGTTAAATTGTATTTTGTAGGTAAAATTTTATGTTTGATGAAGAATTGAAGAAAAGACGCAAAATAGTGGAAAATTGGCAAAATCCAAAGATCAAGGACTTGGAAAGAAGAATTAATTTAATTTGATACTGAGATCAAGTGGGCTCAAATTTGGGCTTTTAAAATTAGGCTAAACGGGCTACAATATATATATATACACACCTAGAGACAGACACGTAAAGGGGGGCCAGCAGAATACGTAACAGAAGCCGGCAACTGGAGAGGAAGAAAACAGGTGCTGAATTTATACATGTACAACACACGGCCGACAGGTTTGAGAGATAAGCAATTTGATTAATCAATATACACGTACACTGCAAAATTCTGGAATCAAAAGGCAGATTGGTGGATTAATCAATATACATGTACACATTCTAGAATCAAAAGGCCAATTAGTGGATAAAAAACTGTGGCAGCTATTCTGGAAAAAGAGGAGCAGTAGTCTATACATACATATTCACAACGTGCCCGGCAATTTTTGGAGAAAGCAAAGGACAAAGTCTCACCAGAAATTAATCACGTTTCGTCAATTTTTGATAATTTCTTTCCACTTGTTCATGTTTAAATTCAACATTATGAGTAGCTAGATATTTTTATGTTAGGATTGATGATGAAACTTAGATTTTTATTATATGTTTAATTTCTAGATTTTCATGCCATTTTAATATTTTTCAATTAATTATTATGTGTTTAATGCTTTAATTGCATGCGTAACAATTAATTGATTTAGGGAATAATATTGAGACCGAGAGGTGATATATAATTCTAACTCGTGCAATAATTGACATAGACATTATAAGAGATCGAGAGATAATTATAATCTATGTGATCATGTTGAATTCATATTGATTAATGTGTTCATATGTGTGTGAATTTACATAGAGATATAGTAAGTTTGGGCATATGAATAGGATTAGTGTTGCTCAAGGGAGATCACTAACTACATCAGGTTAATTCGATCGTTGGAATGTATGAAAAATGGCTAAATAATTTGGAATTAAATGTACGATAAATAAACTAAGTGAAATCGGATATCCTAACTATCTAATCACATAATCTTTTTTTTTTTTTCCAGATTTAATTTGTGTTCGTTATTTTGTTAAATAGTTCATTATTTTATTTATTAGAATTTCACTTAGAAAACAAAATTTGATTTGATTATTAGTTACCATTTTAATTTAAATTGAAGTTAGATTAATTTAAAGGTTTATAGCAAATAATAGTCTCTGTGGGACGATATTCGGACTTTAAAAAAATTCATTTTATTACTTGTCACGATCCGTACACTTGCGGAATTTCACAAACAAGTTTTTGGCGCCATTGCCGAGGACTAGTTTATTTGTTTTAAATTTTTTATTAACTCTAGTTTTGATTTAAAATTATTTATTTGTTTCTTTATTTTTATTTTGTGTTTTGCTATTATTTTCGTTGCTAGTGTCATTGCATGCGAAATTCGAGATTAGGTAATTTAGTACCCTTTGATCCAAAAACCGAACGTACTTTTAAATATAGACTTAGGCAATTACGAGAGAATATCATGGCAGCACAAAACATAGATGTGCAACCAGCACAGGTTGAACAACTAATCGAGATTGATGAAGATGATTTGTCACTTGGACAATTCATCACACCACTTGTTGCACCAAATCGATCGAGTATTGTTTATCCTCCATTTGGGCAACCAAACATTCAATTGAGGACATACATCATATTATTGTTCCAGAATGGAGTATCATTCTATGGGAAATCTCATGAGAATCCACACAATCACATCTCACGTTTTTTGGACATCTACCAAAATTATAATTTTCATGAAGTATCCAATGAAGCAATCAAGTTGAAACTCTTCCCACATACACTCAGAGACGGAGCAAGAGAATGGTTGGATGCCTTATCAACTGGAAGCATTGGGACTTGGAATGATCTCATACAAAAATTCGTCACAAAATACTTTTTACTATCAAAAGTAACCAAAATAACACATGAGATATCCACATTTTAGCAGGATGAATTAGAGAGTTTTCACGAAGCATGGGAAAGGTTTAAGGACTTGATCAGGAAGTGTCCTAATCACGGTATTAAGAAAAACCTACAAATTCAGTACTTCTACACTGGTTTAAACCCATCATGTCGAATATCGGTGGATGCAGCCTCAAATTGATCGATTATATTAAAGTCGCCTAATGAAGTTGAGGAATTGTACGAGATGATGGTAGCCAACAATGCATTATGGCCTTTCGAAAGATCCATACATAAGAAACATGCAGGTCTACATAAAGTGGATGCTTTCTCGGCATTGTCAGCACAGATGTCAACTTTGGAGAAGAAGGTAATAGATCACTTGACTACGAGAGGTTCAGCAAAAGCAATGCAAACAAGATATTTGGTTTGTGGTATATGTGGTGGAGCTCACAATAGTGAGGAGTGTCATATGTCATATCAAGATATGGAGAAAGTTAACTATGCACAAAATTTTCAACGCCAATAAAACAATGCATTCAGCAATACATATAACCCAGGTTGGCGTAATCATCATAACTTCTCCTGGAACAACAGCCAAAAATAATCAACAGCAGCCTTTCCCTAGCTTTCAACAACAAGAGAAAAAATCATCTCTGGACAATATCTTGGGTAAATTTATACAAAAGATCGACCAGTATATGGCAAAGACCGAAATAACCTTGCAGAATCATTCAGCAGCCATAAAGGGGTTGAAGACTCAAATAGGTCAGTTGGCTCGCACTATCTCAGAAAGACCACAAGGATCCCTACATAGTAATACAGAAACTAATCCAAAGGGACAAGTGTAAGCAATCACAACAAGAAGTAGGGTATAACTGCCTGAAATCACCGTAAAAAGACCAACAACAGAGACAAATGAAGTGCCTACTTCAAATGAGGAGCAAGTGGAAGGATCTGAAAAGTCAACCGAAAAAAAATTGAAAGAGAATTCAGACACACCACAGGCTAAGTCGATCGTTCCTATCAGAGAATATGTACCCCCCCATTCCATTTCTATAAAGACTGGATAAACACAAACTGGATAAACAGTTCTCTAAGTTCATTGAAGTGTTTAAAAAGCTACACATCAATATTCCATTCGCAGATGCTCTAGCACAAATGCCCAGCTATGCAAAATTCATGAAGGAAGTTCTCACTGACAAGAGGAAGCTGAAGGATTATGAGACTGTGATGTTAACTGAGAAATGCAGTGCACTTCTACAAAATAAATTACCTCCTAAACTCAAGGATCTAGGGAGTTTCACTATACTTTGTGCCATAAGAGATATTTTGAACATGCTTTATTCGATCTTGGTGCAAGTATAAACTTAATGTCATTGTCTTTGTACAAGAAACTAGGAATTGGAGAGGCCAAAGCAACCACAATATCATTACAGCTAACTGATCGCTCCATAAAACATTCGAGAGGGATTATTGAAGATGTTTTGGTAAAGGTGGACAAGTTCATTTATCCTGCGGATTTCATTGTACTAGAGATGGAGGAAGATCGGGATATTCCAATCATTTTGGGCAGGCCATTCCTTGCTACGAGAAAAGCTTTGATTGATGTACACAAAGGGTAATTGATTTTGAAGCTGGAGGATGAGCAAGTCACTTTCAACGTCTTCAAATCAATGAAGTACCCATCTGAATCCGACTCTTGTTTCCAGATTGATATTATAGATAACTTGGTGGTAAAGTTAGTTGCACATGAACATCTTACGGAGCCATTGGAAGCATGCTTAATTCATTCTGGATCCAAAATAATAGAAAATCTTGAAATTGAGGAGTACATCAATTATTTGGAATCATCGCCACATGTTGCATTCACAAGTAGGCATCAATTTGAAGAGCTTGGTAATGGCCCTGCTAAACTATTGCCATCTATTCAACATCCACCAACTCTTGAGATGAAACCTTTACCAGCGCATTTGAAATACGTCTTTCTAGGGGAAGCCTTTACATTGCCAATCAATATTGCAAGCTCTATAACATAGAAAGAGGAAAAGAAATTACTTAGGGTGCTCAGAGAACATAAAACTGCAATTGGATGGTCCATCGCTGATATAAAGGGTATTAGCCCATCATTATGCATGCACAAGATTCTTATGGAAGATGACTTCAAACCATCAGTTGATCATCAAAGGAGATTGAATCCCAGTATGAAAGAGGTGGTTCGGGATGGAGTACTTAAACTTTTGGATGCATGTATTATATATCCTATTTCTGATAGTAAATGGGTGAGTCCAATGCAAGTAGTACCAAAGAAAGGGGGCATCACAATGGTGAAGAATGAGAACAACGAACCCATACCTACCAGAACAGTAACGTGATGGAAGGTCTGTATTGATTATCGAAAGTTAAACACTGCCACGAGAAAAGATCACTTCCATCTACCATTCATTGATCAAATGCTAGAAAGACTAGTAGGACATTCTCATTATTGATTCTTGGATGGATACTCGGGATACAACCAGATCCCAATTGCTCCAGAAAATCAAGAAAAGACAACATTTACATGTTCATATGGAACCTTTGCTTTGAGGAGGATGTCATTCTGTTTATGTAATGCACCTGCCACATTTCAGAGATGTATGATGGCAATATTTTCAAACATGGTTGAAAAATTTATTGAGATATTTATGGATGATTTCTCAGTTTTTGGGTCTTCATTTGATACATGTCTCAAAAATCTGGCATTAGTTCTACAAAGGTGTGAAGAAAGCAATCTTGTGCTGAACTGGGACAAGTGTCACTTCATGGTTCAGAAAGGTACTGTATTGGGTCATTGAGTATCATATAAAAGTATTGAGGTTGAGAAGGCAAAAATTCAGATAATTGAAAAATTGCCTCCACCTACTTCAGTAAAGGGAATCAGAAGTTTCCTAGGTCATGTTGGGTTCTACAGAAGGTTTATCAAGGATTTCTCAAAGATTACTAAACCATTATGTAATCTGCTTGAGAAAGATGTCAAATTTCAATTCACTGAAGAATGTTTGACAACATTCAACACACTTAAGGAAAAATTAGTAAATGCACCTATTATTGTAGCACCAAATTGGGATTTACCATTCGAACTCATGTGTGATGCAAGTGACTTTGCAGTTGGAGCAGTACTTGGTCAAAGAATAAATAAGATACTTCACGTGATCTACTACGCCAGTCGAACTCTCAATGATGCTCAAATGAACTATGCCACTACTGAAAAAGAGCTACTGGCAGTGGTGTTTGCATTTGACAAATTTCGATTATATCTTATTGGGTCGAAAGTCATAGTTTACACTGATCATGCAGCCCTTAGGTATCTACTGGCAAAGAAAGATGTTAAGCCTAGGCTTATTAGATGGGTATTACTGTTACAAGAGTTTGACTTAGAAATTCGGGACAAAAAGGGGAACAAAAAATGTAGTGGCAGATCACTTATCTAGATTGGAGAAGATCACACCATCGGGGGATAATCAAATCAACAAATTCTTTCCAGATGAACAGTTGCTCTCTCTAATTGAGGTCCCATGGTATGCAGATATAGTCAACTACCTCGCTAGCAACATTTTACCCCATGACACCACCCACCAACATAGGAAGAAATTCTTTTCAGATTTAAAATATTACTTTTGGGAAGATCCATATCTATACAAGCATGGTCCAGATCAAATTATTCGAAAATGTGTACCTGAAGCAGAAATGGTTGAAATCTTAAGGCAATGTCACTCGACACCATATGGAGGGCATTTGGGGAAACGAAAATAGCTGCTAAAGTACTCCAGTCAGCTTTCAATTAGCCAACTCTATTTAAAGATGCACATAGCATAGTTAAGGCATGTGATCGGTGTCAAAGAACTAGAAACATCTCTCGAAAAAATGAGATGCCTCTGAACTCCATACTTGAAGTAGAACTTTTTTATGTTTGGGGTATAGATTTCATGGGTCCATTCCCATCTTCGTATTCATGTGAGTACATCTTGGTGGCAGTAGATTATGTATCTAAGTGGGTTGAAGCAATTGCCACACCAACAAATGATTCTCAGGTAATCATAAATTTCTTAAAGAAAAACATTTTCAGTCGATTTAGAACACGAAGGGCACTCATTAGTGACAGCGGGAAACACTTCTGCAATAGGATGTTAGACTCTGTTTTATCAAAATATGGAGTGAAGCATCGCATTGCTACCGATAGCCACAAACAAGTGGTCAAGTGGAAATATCCAACCGGGAGATCAAACGAATATTAGAAACCACAGTTAATGTATCAAGAAAAGATTGGGCAAAAAAATTGGATGACGCTCTCTGGGCATACAGAACAGCATTTAAAACACATATTGGAATGTTCCCATATCGATTGGTGTATGGAAAAGTTTGTCACTAACCTATGGAGTTAGAGTATAAAGCATACTGGGCGGTGAAGAATTTAAATTTTGATATGCAACAAATTGGGGGAAAAAGACTTCTACAACTTAATAAGATGGATGAATTCAGGAATGAAGCTTATGAAAATTCTCGTATCTACAAGGAACGAACAAAACAATGGCATGATAAATTCATTCAAGGAAAAGAATTTCGAGTGGGAAAGAAAGTGCTACTCTATAATTCTCGACTAAGGCTCTTCCCTGAAAAATTAAAATCTCAATGGACTGGACCTTTTACAGTGGTGAAAGTATATCCTTATGGTACAATTGAGTTACAACATCCAGAAAATGGTAATTTCAAGGTTAACGGTCAAATGTTGACTAATAAGGGATTTTCTTATTTTTAATTTTAATTTTTTTATTATTTATTTGGGACTTATTTGCACTTTTTTTTAAAAAAAAAAAATTTGGAACTATAGTTGAAATTAGTTCTTTATTTTTTAATTCTTTTAATTTTGTTTTATTTAAATATGAGAATATATTAGTCATTTCACAATGATTTGTTGACAAAATAAAAGAAAATGGGGTCTTCCCTACTTCAAAGCTCATACATGAGGGTTTTTCACCAATTTGAAAATGTGAGAGGTATTTGGGAAAGGTCCATACATTGGGGGTATTGTGCCAGTAAGCCTTTAAGCAAATGCTTTCACATGTGAACGTTTTTCCCATATGAACATTATTAATTATAGTCTAAAAGGTATTCATATCTCCCCAATTTCTTAATCGCCAAATTTTTAAATTGTTTGTATCCACAATGACATTTATCGGTGTTACCTAGTTTTTTTTTTTTAATGTTTCAAGTCAAGAGAAATAAATGTAATAGAAATTTGAGTGATCATTTTTGTTAAAAAAAAAAAAAAAAAGATAAAAAGGAAAATACCTCAATCACCATTTTGAATTTTTTAAGAAACTTCAATAATTGTTACTAAAATTAACCTTTAATAACTTTGGAATATGAGTTTTTCTTTAAAAAAAAAAAAAAAAAGAAAAAGTCCGCCCTTGAAAATACATAAAAGACAAGTCATTCAAGCTTTCTTATAATTTGAAAAAAACAATCCAATTGACCTTGTTACGTTCAAATTACTTGTACATCACCATTGGGACCTGAGTTGAGTTCTTGTCGTTTTTAAATGATATTTGTTCAAAATTAAAAAAATTATTTATTTAAATTATCTCCCGCTTTCTCCTTTTTATTGATTTTCTTTATGAAATAATAATTGGATGACTAGAATTAAAATCTTTCTCTAACTTAGACTATCATGTCTAAAAACGTATGCTATTAACACAAAATATTTATGAATAAAACTATAGGTACAAATTGGGAATTGTCTTCTAATATTTAATTGACTTTATCATTTCATCCACTATCGCCAATCACGTTACACTGAGATAACTGTCAGTGTGTCCGTACAACATAATTATTCCAAACAAAATGGTCCCTATATTTTGGTGGTGACCATTTATTTATTCTGTACAAATTAACGTTTGTAATGGGAACGATCAAAAATGTCAAAGTTGACCACGTGATTCGCAAAATTGTGAGTCAACCTTGAATTAAGTTTATTAAAGTCGTCTCCACGGGCATTTATGTCCTTTTGTCTTGACTTACTCAGGTGATTAAGTCCAAGACTTGGGCGTGTAGACGAGTGACTCAAGAGCCCAGCCCAAATTATGAGAGGCTGGGCCACATGTGCACCCTACGTTACCGCTGGCCAGCTGACCCCCTCGTAATAGGTAGAGAAGAATGACACTGTACGTTTAACATCGCTCACGTTCCCATCCCATCTCCTTTCATGATTGTTTACATATATAAACGCCTCTCAATAGGGGATCGTCATTTGTCAATTATGGCACATATTAGATAAATGGTTATGCAGGGACGGACCGAGACTAATTTTCTTGTGGATTCAAAAATAAGATTTCAAAAATGTTTAAGTTTATAAAAAAAAAACTCAAAAAAAAATTTTCTTATTTTTTTGTGGGATCATCTGACCTCACATGACCCCATGTGGGTCCGCCCCTGTGATTATGTACTTATAGCATAACTCTATATAAAGAGAAACTGAATAAATTTGAAATAGATGAATGTTAAATAATTTAAGAGAAATCGAAATTACTAACGATTTAATCCCAAAAGTTCTTTAAAATATTTGTTAAGCTATGATATTTAGATTAATTTAGTATAGTTCAATTAAAAACATTGATATCTTAAAGACTGAAATTAGATTAGGATTAAAATTAATAGCAAATAGTTAGTCTACGTGTGAGTACGATACTTGAACTTATAACTCATTTATTATTTCTCATGATCCATACACTTGTGAAATTAGTCGATCATTTTCTTAACTACAAATCAAATAATGTAAATAAAAATATCAAAAATATATCCTTTAGCAAACTTTTTGTAAATATATTATTATTGTTAAAAAAAAAAAAAAAAAAAAAAAAAGTATGACGTATGGCATTACGAAGTGGGTGCATTGACAGGAGAAGGATAATGACAAAACTTTAGTCACTTGACAGTGGAAACCGACCATATGTTAAGTTAGTTTTTTTGGCTTAATAAACGAGTTTTAATTGTTCTTATGGTAGACTTTGAATATTAAGCGACGCGATTTCAATAGTCCACGACTTTGAATTTACTAAAGAAATATGAAATTTTTGGACATGTAGTCGGAATTATTTACACTTGTGCAAAAAATAAATGAGAAAACAAAGTTGTAGCATGTCATGCAAAACTCTTAAAATAATATATTTTGCGAAGATCGTGATGGATGCAATCACGAGTCCATAGTTTGTTATCATGATGATACACGAAATTTGAAATATGGTTATAGTTAATTTATAGGACATGATTATTAATGTTATTCCTGAAAGATTTAATATACTTGAAACTTAATTTAAGTGATATTATTATAAAGAAGAGTAAATACGCGTTGTACTCTTTTTTGGTTGACCATTGTTTTATGCCATTAAATTTTCCTTGTAAGGTTTTTTTTTTTTTTTTAATGAGACAATTTTTATGACATAATCAAGTGAATATTGTATACTTTTTCCTTCACTAGGATTTTCACATAAAAAATTTTCTAATAAGATTTTAACGAGGTATATTTTGTGTAATGACTTCAAAATAATACAATTACATATTACAAATTGAACACGAAACTTCTGAAGAGAATAATAAGATCTTTTTTCAGACTCATTATGTTACTACAATAAGCAAAAGTTGATAAAATCTTATGTGAAGATGATAATCTAGTGTGATACATATTTCAATTGAAGATAGTTCAACAATTTTGTATGAAAACAATCATTTGTAATGTACAACTCAAAAGAGACTATATCAAAGGAAACATGACAAATAATATTTCTCTAAAATTCTTCCGTACACATAAATTTCCAAAATATTGCGTCATCAATGTTCGACAAATTCTCTCATTACGATGTGGCCTATTTATTCAAAAAAGTACTACTGACATCTAAATTTAAAAATTGGTTCACGAGATTGAAATGCGTCGATTCAAAATTTTTTAGTAATGAGTATCAGGGGGAGTAGCTGCACTCTTTTTCCTTTACTTAGATCTTATCTTACAAATTTTTTATTTTTTACAAGGTTTTAATGAGACAATATTTATTTCTAATAATCGAAAATAACTGCATTCATTTTCCTTCATTTGATATTTTTGTCCTATTGAATTTTTTTTTTGTCATACAAGGTTTTAATGAAGCAGTATATTTGTAATGTATTATTCAAAGAAAAGTGTTATAAATAATATGTTTATTAATGAATAACGACTATATCCATGTGGCCATAGTTATTATTGCTATTATATCTATAATTCTTCCCTATAAATACGAGATTTTGGTTCTCAATAAAATATACACAAATCTATTGATTTCTTTATTTTATTTTATCTCTAGTTTGTAACATTATGTTATTTATGATAGCGCTATAATTATTGTAAACAAGCTAAGATCGTGAAAAACAATTAAAAAAAATTAATTTGTTATTGTTATCCAAAATAGATTTTGTTAGAATTTAGGTATGACCCGAATTCTTTGTTCAAATAAATTGAAAAATTCTAATTGAAGTGCATATCAAGAAGAGTTCGAGTTTGGAATGCTTTCGGAGTTCTGTGTCAATTTGAAGTTCTATTTTGAAATCTCACTAGGAGTTGAAAATTTGGTGTTTGGGTGATTGGAAGAAGTATAAAGTAGATCAAATTTCAATGATAATTAAGAGTTTGAGATGAAGGATGACCTTTGGATGGCAAAAGACACTTTTTTGAGTATTAACCTGAAGGACGGGGACCAAAGCGCCAAAGGGCCACATTAAAATATGGGGCAGAACCCTCAGCGCCTAGGCGTGGGGCTCGGGCCGGTCATGCCCGCAGCGAATTTTCAGGCCCGAATGTGTGTTTTTTGAGTTTTTCTTCTCCCACTTCGTTTTGAACTCAGTTTTTGGCATCATACTTCATCAACAACTCTACCAAGAGGTCTTGGACATTCCGTACATGTTTTTTATAAATACTAGATTCTTCTATACAATTTAATAGTGTAAGATTTATGATTACTAACTTTTAGGATTATTGTAATATTTTTCTCTCTTCTCCATTGTTCTTAAGTTAATAAAATCTCCTAATTTTTTTGTCATATTCTTGTCTTATTTTATTATTTTGTTCTTGATCAAATATTTTATTACTTTGCTATTAAACTTCAACATCTCAATCCGGTAATTGGTATCATAATAAGTGGTATCAATCCTAACATATTTAGTAGTAATTTTGATGGGTTTATGTCATGAAATTGTTCAATTTTGGATATTGTTTTGTTGCTTGTAATATATCGTCTTGTTTACGCCAATTTTTGGCTCAAATTTTAAAAATAATAAATCTGGGATACTCAATCTCCAATTAACAGGAAATGTTAATTTGAAATTTAAATGGCCACGAAACAGTCACGAGATGTTGAACATTCGTAATAGTTGACTACAACATGACCTTTTTGCCCTTCCACTTACATCTACTTTCCTCAGTCCCATTTCTTTGTCGGATTTGGTGGTCACATCACAATAAAATATTTATTAAAATATTGGACTTAAATAAATTCGATTATTGGAAAATGGTTAAAACGAACACTATTTCCTTTATTAAAGAGCTTAGGTTGATCATGTGTTGAGAATGAGAATTGAACTCTATAAGATCTAACATCTCATTGTTCCTCAAGAGTTCAATTGTAAAGCAGTTGGTGCGACATGGAGATATAGAAAAGATTATTCAACTAACTTGTTCCGACCTAAGATAATTAGAGGTTAATAGTTCCCCAATTATAAATATATGTTCCCATAGTAATTTAATCTCGATTTCAAAATGCTGATATTTTTAATATATATTAATCTCAATCTTTGGTATATCAAGAAATTTGAACTTATTAATTGAGTTCACTATTTACTCATGATTTGGAACAACATAGGCACATGTAGTGATCAAATGAGATTTACTTTATTAAAGGTCATTTCGAATGGTTTCGCTCAATGCATTCTAAATGCACAAGTATCATTGATAAGTACATTTCTTTCACTTATTTAGATTGTCAAAATATGGATATTTGTGATTATTTGGATTGAATTGTGGCTAAATTTGTAATTTATTTTATGTTTTAGATTTACATTGACAAATAAAACAAAAGTTGACAAAATGATGCAAGAAAGAGAGTAAATCGGTGCAAAAGAGGAGATGAGGACTAAAATGCAAATAATCAAAAGTTAGCTCGAAGCGAGAAACGAAAGCTGAGAGTGCAGAGAGTCAATTGGACATGAAGAGCAAGGACCAGACGAAATGGAGAAAAATGTACCAAAACGGGAGTTTGTGGAAAGTTAGGGGCCAAATTGCAATTGGCCGCAAAAATTGCCCTAAGGTGCGCGCCCTCGCCTACCGACGAGGCGCGTGCCTTACATAAACAGAGCCTCGACTAAGGCTTGGAAAATGACCAAGGCATGTGCCCTAGTTTCTACTAGGCACGCGCTTCAAGCCAACCCGAGAAAACAAATTTTCTTTTTTACCTTATCTTGTTTTGGTAATTTTATAGGGTTAGTATAAATGAACATTGTCGTGATTTGTGAAGGAGGGCAGTATTTTGAGAACAAAGAGAGAAAATTAAATTGAGGAAGAGGAATTCATCGTTTTGGATCCGATTTCGAAGGCTTGAAGAGTCAATTTCCAGATTTTTTTTCAATTTTACACGATTCAGGTGATGACTTTCTTTTATTTTCTGTGTGATTTTCATATTAATATGTTAAGCTAAGTTTATTTGTATTGGATGTATGATAAAACTATTTAATTTCTAGTTTTTAATTCAATACTTGTTATTTTTAGTTTGATTCTTGCGTTGTGATTCTATCTATATGTTTTTTCATATTATTTTAATGTTTGCACACCATTAGGGCAATAAGTTGCTTATTCGTAGTATTGAAAAATTCACGATAGGTAGAACACTGTTTATAGAACACATAAAAAATAAATATTAGGAATGATATTTGTGAAGTATACGATCGTGTGTGATAATCTTATATTTCAACGTATGTTTATAATATGAATGCGAACTGGGAATATGATCGTGTCGTGATCAACAAAGGTTTATTATATCTTGGAAAAGAATAGTAAATAAAAGTGAAATTATCTATCGTTATGCATGTAAGGACTGAATTAATTATCACAAGTTGAGAATTGAATTCTAGAGTTAATTAGTGGAATCGAAAATCCAAAACATTCATTCACAATTGATTTAAAAACCACATTTTTATTGTTTTTGCAGTTATAGAACGTAGTTAAATACAAATCAATCATCTTTTATTATTATTGTGAATTTAGATGTGTCAAATACATTAAGATTGAGCCTTATTCCCTGTAGAACGATAATTCACTCATCATAATTATTATTTGTACAACGAACCCGTACACTTGCGGGATCATTTTGCAACAATTGTTATTGAAAAGGTCTATTAAAAATTAAATAAAAAAATCACCCATTAAAGGGAATAGATGACGATGTGAAGTTATATAATGTGTCTTACATTATTGATTGGTCGCCTACGACAATATTTTGTTCAAAGATAATTAATTGTAACTTCTCCTCATAAATCTCATACGAATCCAAGTATTGTCAACCTTTCTCGATAAACTAACCTATCCAAATTGACTAAATATGCAATAAATTTTACACGTAAATCAGAAACTAACCTATTTGTTTTTCCGTATAAATCTTTCTTTCCCATTTAGTCTCTTCTTAAAAACCTCATAGACTTTGAACTTTTGTTTGAGAGAGATTTTTGTAAGTGAAAATGACTTTTTTTTTTTTTTTTTTTTAATGTGCAGTTAAAAGTAGGAAAAGTCATGGATCACGAAAAATATGTCGTCGAAAATGATTATGGGAAAAAATGATTTAACAAAATATTTCCCAAACAAATCCTTTGATTTCAATTGAAGAAATATCTCTTTCATTTACGACTTGCAATCAATACATCAATTTTAAATAGAACATTCCTTGTTCTTATTAGCAGAAACGATATATTCAATCTTATTTGTCCTTAAATCGTGATCATTTATAATCGAGCCTGACTTTGCCTTGAATCTTAAATTGGGATCAAAAGATCTTTCATACCGTATGAACTTTTTGTTTTTTTGTAGAAGTTAATTTCACAAACGGTCATTGAACTTACCTAAAAATCACAAAACAATCACTAAAATTTAAAACTTGTAGAAATGGTCACTGAAGTTTCATGCGCTTTCACAAACGATCACTGAAATTTTTATTTATTTTACAAACGGTCACTGAAAAACTGTTATGATTTTAATTCAAACTTAAATGACAAAAACACGTGGACATAGAAACTTGACCACATCAAGTGCAAATTTCTTGCAAGTAAGTGTCACATTTGAAGTAAATTAGACAGAAATTGTAAAAATGATATTTTAATTCTCATTTCGCCTATATACGTATAAGACCAAAAATTTAGATATAAGATATAAATATTTTTCTATATTTTTTGTGATCGTGCATAGATTTCTCAGTTCTTAATGCACTTTTATTTATTTTAGTTCACATAAAAATATAGTGTATTCTTGTTTAAAAGTAGTTGACTTACTTAGATTGCACTTGAAGTGATCAACATTCTATATTCACGTGTTTTGGTCATTTAAGTTTGTATTAAAATCATAATGGTCATTCAGTAATCGTTTGTGAACCAAATTAAAACTTCGGTAACCATTTATGAAAGCGCATGCAACTTCAGTGACCGTTTCTGTAAGTTTTAAACTTCAATTACCGTTTTATAATTTTTAGGTAAGTTCAGTGACCGTTTGTGAAATTAACTCATATATGCTAAGCGTTCACCCCTTTATGATGTTTAATTGATTTTTTAATGAATTGTTATAATTTTGAAATATATATGTATGTATTTTTTTTTTTTTTTCTTTAATTCTCCAGTTTGTAACTAAGTTCTTCTACAATTAAAATAAATTTGATTGATTAGAATAACTCAAAATCTTGTTTTCGTATATGTTAATCCTCTTCAAAAGAAATTCCTTAGGCCTCTAAGGCGGTTTAGCTTGCTCCGAATGAATGGTTTTTCATCTTTCTTAAATAGCTTCAAACCACTAGTTTTCTGCTCGTGTAACACAGTTTCACATACACATTGGTGGAATACTATGTAGAAATTTGATATTATCTACTAGATCTTCTCGCGGCAAGCTAAACTAGCGGCAACGATAGTACTAAAAGTTAATTTCTTGTTTCCATTTTTATGGTATTTTTAGGGTTTGACATGCACCCTATAAATACTTGACTCTTTTCACAAGTTTTGTATTATTGAAATATAAAATAATTGTGTAGACACGATTATTGTATTTGTTTTATTCATATTAGTAGTGCTAATGAATTCTTTGCCTTTTAACTTATTGTTTATTTACAATCATATACTCCATATCGCGTCGTATATATTACATCGATCCGTTTTATTTTCCAACATAGTGCACATAGAGAAACTTTATCTAAGTCAAGATCTACCAATTCTTTAGTTTATGTTCGTAAGAGGGATCTTAAGCCAACAACATGGTCCTCAAGAAACACTTTTGTTTTTGATAACTTTATTATTTACCAAGATCCCATAACTAGTACATAAACTCTTCATGAGTATATCTTAAGAAAATACATTGTTTTTTTCTCGTCATCGAACTTATTTCTTTATTGAAATATGAAAAAGGCCCTACTGCCAATGACTGTAAAGCGATAACTTTGGCACTTGGAGCTGTCAATGAGATTGAATAAGGTTAAGGAAGATTGTCGAATATTACGATTATATTATCATTATAATTGTATCATATATAGATAAATTGCTTTTACCATATTTAGTTTTGATTTTGGTTCTATATAATGAGAGAACCTCTCACATAGAACGATCACCACGTCAGCCATGACAGTATAAATAGCCCATCTTTGTAAGGAAAATAGGTTGGCATCTAGATAAGAGAAATACCCAACACATGTACTAAAAACTCTCGAGAATTCAATATAGTATCACTAAGCAATTCCTCCATTACTTATTTACAACATTGTTGAATACAAACTGAAAGAGAAGTTATTGTGATTTCAATATACACCTAAAGCATTTTTTATCTATCCTTCCACATATTCATTTGGACGAAAAGAGAGATTGATTCTTGATTATCTTGGTTTGGCAATCGTTGATGGTGCGGTTGTCATCGAATCACACCGTCAGAGTCCAAAACGTCATTGTCTCTTGTCAAAAAGTATCTCCCGCGTCCATTTCAGGTTAATTACTGTACTTGTTTCGGTAAAAACGCGTTGAATTCGTACTTGATGTGGCAAGAGCGGGCCCGACATCTGTTGAGTTCATTTTTTGGGGTCAACACTTATTTACTTTATAATTTCTACAATTAGCTAATTGTACAATTTTCGAGTTTTCAAAATATAAAAAATAGACAATTTTTCATAATTTCAATTTTCAACTAGACGAGTCCTATTGAATAAATTTATAGGAACTTTATACATATTTTTAAAATTTTCAACAAAATAACGAGTAATTACATAATGTAGATAATACCATAATTTAAATTTTATTTAACTATTTACCAAATAAAGTCATTTTTAAGTTTTGTAAATATAAAATCTATTAAAAATTTGAAATTAAAGTCAAATGAAGTTTTTTTAAAAAATAAAAAAATTAATAAACTAAAATCAAATAAAGACTTTAAAAAAAAAACTACTAAAGCGCACGTAGGGAAGACAAAAGAGATGAATGAAAAATTCAGTCATTTAAAAAAAAAAAAAAAAGCCTAGGCGTGTGAAGTAAGGCGTTTTGCTCGAGTTTCGAGCATATGTGGTGCCTAGACGTCGCTTAAGCGAGGTTTTTAGAACATTGCCTTGGATTTGTTTGCTGATGTTTATATTCAAGTAACTATAGTGTAATAGTTAGATATTTCAGTGACCATAATTGTAAAATAAAATACTTGAATCACCATTTTTAAATTTTTAGCAAACTTCAATGAACTTTGCTAAAATCAATCATGACAGAAAGCAAACTTTTTAATTTTTTCTTTAAAAGAAAAAAGCCATTCTGTGGAATCAGGAAAAACAAGTCAATTAGCCTTGTCATGTTCAAGTTACTTGTACATCCATATTGGGACCTATGTCATGTGTCCTGTTCGTCATTAAATGATATTTTCTAAAAATAAAACATTTATCCTTTTTTTTTTTTGTGTGTTTGGAAGTTTCCTCATGAAGAATCGGTCAAAATCGGCCTCATACCAAGGGCCCGTTTGGTACGGATTTTCCAAATTCTACAGTAAATTAATTCTCATTTTCAATCACACATTCTTCAATAAAATAATATTTTTCATCACATCAATAACTTTTTCTTCTTTTTCAACCACACATTTCCCATCATATCACTATTCAAAATCAATTCTTCCCCCAAAAAATCCCTCCCAAACAAGCTCCAAATATTTTTCCAAAATATTTTTCCAAAGTGGATCTTCTTCTTTTGGGCAAGAGCAAATATTTATTCATTTAAATTGTCCCTCGCCGGCTCACCCTCTCTTTTGTGTTAATTATCTTAGACTACCGTTTCAAAAAACTTGTGTTATTGAAAGCACGATAAATTATATACGAGTAACGGTATACGTACAAATTGGAAATGATGCATTAAATAATCAGGCTAATAAAGTAAATCTCATATTCACTCATTTCGTTGACTTTATCAATTTTCCTCCTTTCACGTATTACATCACATGATGATCATCAATTTGTATATATAGTGTGAATGTTATTTCTATTCAGTCAAATACGAAACGTGTACCATCTATTGATGCGTACGGAGTTTCCGTTCCTAATGTGAAATGTTCTCCAAATCTACGTACTAGTATAAAAATGTCAAAGTAGATAACATGATTCACACAAAATTGTCCCTCACCGGCTCACCCTCTCTTTTGTGTTAATTATCTTAGACAAAAAACTTGTGTTATTGAAAGCACGATAAATTATATACGAGTAACGATATATGTACAAATTGGAAGTGATGCATTAAATAATCAGGCTAATAAAGTAAATCTCATATTCACTCATTTCGTTGACTTTATCAATTTTCCTGCTTTCACGTGTTACATCACATGATGATCATCAATTTGTATATATAGTGTGAATGTTATTTCTATTCAGTCAAATACGAAACGTGTACCATTTATTGATGCGTACGGAGTTTCCATTCCTAATGTGAAATGTCCTCCAAATCTACGTACTAGTATAAAAATGTCAAAGTAGATAACATGATTCACACAAAATTGTGAGTCAAATCTTAAATTAGTTTTATTAAGTCATTTTCATGGGCATTCATTTCCTTGTCTCGACCATGTATATATGTTATCAGGTGATTGAATACAACTATACAAGACTTGGTGTGTAAACGTGTGGACTCAAAAGCGCAGCTGAAATTTTGAGGAGGGACTTGTAATATTTTGTTTTTAATTATAATTAGAGTTATTCCCACTCAACTTCTGACGTAATCAGACTGACGTCATGTCCCCACACCCGCCTCCTCCTCTCTATCAATTGGAAAAAGGTCGAAATGGGTTTGACAAAATTCAACAAAGTTTTAAATTTGGACGTGTATAGTAAGTTTTAAGTAATTATGAGATTGTTGAATTTTACAGTTTTAATTAATTATGATATTGTTGAATTATCTTATGTTCACATGTTTTCTTCTCTTTATTTATGATATAAAAAAGTAGTGAAAATCTTCAATAAAATTTACTGATAAATTATTGGTGAATAACAATTATACCTCTACAACTCTAAAAATCAATTATATAATCATTATCATATCATATAAGCATGTGTATCGAAATTAATATATTTCTGTATGTATATATGATTATCATTAATTATTATCTGTAATCATATACAGGCGTTAGCATTGAATTCTATTAAAATATACTATCGCTAGACACTAGCTGAGCTGAATTCTATAAGCCAATATATGGAGTTTGACACGCTAATTATGCGTAGTTAACAAAATTCTTTTAAAAATAAATCATTAGCCATATTTAATTGATTCTTCTAGTACATGATCAAATATTTGCATACTTTCCATTAGGATGTAGCTTTTGCTAGACCATTTGCTCAAATTATAAAATCACGAGCGTAATTCCCCAATTACTCAATCAAAAATGTTCGTCTTAACAATGTTGGTGAATTTAGATTACAAGCATTTGATAATTATTGCATGTCAATTGAAATTGTTGTTGAATATTCGATTGCTCATGTCCATACACAAAAATAGTTTAGCGGAGTAATTTATTAAACGTCTATAACGTATTGCTAGACCATTACTTATGAAAGCAAAACTCTCAACTTCTATTTGAGGTCAAGCTATATTACATGATGTGTCATTGGTTCACATCTGACCAACTGCATATTATCAATATTCACATTTGCAACTAGCATATGGTCATGAATCAAATATTTCTCACATACGAGTTTTTGGTTGTGTTGTTTAAGTCCATATTTCACCCCTACAACGAACTAAAATGAGTCATCAACAGATACTTGAGATTTATGTGGGTTTTGATTCACCATTTATTACTAGATATTTTGAACATTTAACGAGTGATTTATTTATTGCACGTTTTGCAGATCATCATTTTGATGAAATGACTTTCCCAATTTTGGGAAGGAAAAAAACTATATCTTGATAAATAAGGTAAAATTTCTTGGAATAAAACAACTATATCTCACTTTGATCTGCGCAACAATTAATGTGAGCAAGATGTTGAAAAAATCATTCATTTGCAAAGAGTTGCAAATCAATTACCAGATATATTTATTTACACAAGAAAAGCGATAAATTCATATATACCAGCAGAAAATATTCTAGCAAAAATTGATGTCTCTACAGGACAATTTCCTATAGTAAATGAATCTCAAATACGCCATAAGTGTGGTCGATCAATTGGTTTAAAAGATTCTATACCTCGAAAAAAAAAAGTACAACAAAAAACCAACAAAAAACTTTAGAAGAAATAACAGTAGAAAAGATTGATAAATTAAATATTGAAAATATAGTTCTTGAAAAATCACAAATGTCCAAAAATAATGATATTTTAATAATTATATGTTATCTTATAAATTATGGGAATAAAATAATGTTGTTGTAGACAATATTCCCGCCTTTAATGCAACTCTTGATATTATGTAAAATGAGGATCCGAACCACAGTCTGTTAAAAACTGTCAAAATAGAAATGATTGGTCAAAGTGGAAAGAAGTCATGCAAGCGGAATTGAATTCGTTAGAGAAACGGAAAGTGTTTAGACATGTAGTTCAAACACCTGAAAATGTAATCCATGTTCGATGCAAATGAGTTTTTATACAAAAGAGAAATGGAAATAATGAAATTATAAGATACGAAATCCGACTTGTAGTTCAAGGTTTTTCACAAAGACCAGTAACTGATTATGAGGAAACATATTCTCCTGTAATGGACAACATCGCTTTTAGTTTCGTAATTAGCTTGATTGTGTCACGAAGGCCCGAGAACCATGTTTTCAATTAAATTGCAAAGTTCATCATATGGATTGAAACAATCTAGACGCATGTGGTATAATTGCCTTAGCGAATATTTGTTGAATGAATCTTATAAAAATGACGATATCTGCTCGTGTGTTTTCATAAAGAAAATAAATATTGATTTGCAATTGTGGTAATTGATGTTGATGACTTAAATTTAATTGGAATTTTTGAAGAGCTCAACAAAATTGCGGATTATTTGAAAAATGAATTTGAGATGAACATTTGGGAAAAACCAAATTCTATCTCAAGTTGTAGATTGAACATTTCCCAAAAAGATTATTTGTTCATCAATCTACATATACACAAAAAGTTTTAAAACGATTTTATATGGATAATGCACATCTATTGGTATCACGTATGGTTGTTCGATCACTTGATGTGAAAAATGATCATTTTCGTCCACTTGAAGATGGAGAAAAGAATCTTGGTCCAATTGGAGTATTAACTTATCTTGCAAACTACGACATAACTTTTTTTTGTAAATCTCCTTACAAGATATAACTCTACACCAACATAAAGACATTGGAATGGTATTAAACATATTTTTCGTTACATAAAGTGATATGATTCGGAACATGCAATCATTTGGTCGTATCACACGAGTCAAGGGTTCAAGCAATGAAGTTCAAATGGGTGAAGTTGACAAGTCAATGTTCAAATTTCGTGAAAGGCTCAGTAGCCGAAACGAGATGGATTTAAGGTTTGGAAGATATTTGGAAAGAAAACGAGTAGTGTGGATTAAAATAGGCAGTAACTCTTAGCTCGGGTGTTGAATTTTCGCTCATGAGTACAATTTGAAATCATCACGACATTCTGCATAAGGTTGCTTGGGCGAATGGTACTTTTGGGCTTGTGTTCCCACAAAAAATCGTATAACAATGTGGCCACATAGTACAAAAGGAGGCCAAAAATTTCCACTTTTTTGGAGTTTTCTAGTTTGACTAAAATACAATCTTTTGTAATATTTAAAATTATTTTCTGTTTTAACTACATTAACTAGGTTTTAGTATAAACAGGTTTATTTCCTTCATTGTAAAAAAAAAAAAAAAAACTAAGACTTTTGACATAATAAATTGAGAATTTCTCTCTCCTTGTTCTTGATTGAATATATACCGAACTTATCAAATATTGCTATATTTGTGGTGTTCAACTCTTAGGACTTATCAAAGGATTAGGCGTTCTTTGTGACGTTCATAAATCAATGTTCGTTGGTTTTGTAATTAATGGGTCATTCAAACTTCATTTTTATTTGGTTGTTTGGCTCAATAATTTGTGGGTCGAGATTCTACTATCTAAAACCTGAATTTGGACTTTCCCAACGTTTTCAATTAAGTCCACGATTTCCACGCTGATCCCGCTTCCGGGTTCGCATCATTTGGTATCAAAGCTTGGGATCCAGATTCAGGCTCTATCTTTTCTTTTGTTTTGAGTCTTTTGTTCTTCGTGTCCATCGTAAATTTTGAGTCTTTGATCCAAAAAAATCGAAAAAAATAGTCAAAAGTTATTTTTGGGCTAATCTAGCATTCAAATCAACTCCTGTTTCTTTTGTTAGTTTCATAGTTGAATTTCGAGTTCAAAAAAATTACTGTTCACGAGGTATTGTGCAAAAATAATTCTTGATCTATTTGGGAAGTTGTCATTATCCTATTATCTATCATAAATTCAAACTCTCTTGTTTTCATTCCAATTCAAAATTCAAAACCATTTTCTTGAATTAAAATAATTCTCATTAGAAATTTTATCTAATTGTTCAATTCTTTTCTCGAGTCTTCTTGATTACACATACGTAAATGATGGATGGTGATTGGAGATTTATTTTTCAAACTCGGTATTTTTATGGGTAGTACGGTATGCAGTCTGCTATTGATAAGGAGTACATTTCAAACTTGGCTAGTATCACGACTGTGGAAAAATTGGGATTACCTTTGCAGCAACACCCTAGGCCTTATAGGATGACTTGGTTGAAGAAGTGTAGGAAGTTGGATGTGACCAAGTGAGTTTTATTGAATGTCACCATTGGGAGATGTAGTGATGAAGTTAGTGTGATGTAGTTCCATTAAAATCTTTTCATATCTTATTTAGGAAACTTTGGATGTATGATGAATGCTATTTATGATATGAGAAGGAATAGTTATAAGTTTCTTCAGGACGGGGTAAAAATCAGTCGGCTGTGTTGACACTAGAACAATATCTTACAGACTGATTGAAGGTGATGGGTGAAACATAGGGGAAAAAGCAAGAGAGTGAGATGATTAAACTGGAGTTGAATTGTAGGAAGAGTACAGAAATATGGAAGTTGATATAGAAGATGGTGAATTGAAAAATGCAGCTGATTATGGGGAGAGTGAACCAATTAATGAGCCGGAACACGAGCAGACTGATACAAAAATTGTAGAGATGGTTCAACAACAAAGTGGGCAAATAATAGAAGAGTGTGTTGAGCAAATGGTTAAAGATATTTTGGGACATAAAGAGTAGAGTTTCATCATTCCGCGTGATATGGTGGAGACGATATACTATGAGTATGAGGACCCATATCTCGTTGTGTGGATTAAAATAAGCTTAACTTTTAGTTTGGGTGTCGATTTTTTTATCATGAGGACAATTTGGAATCGTCACGAAATTCTGCACATGACTATGAGAACACATGGTATTTTTGGACTTGCGATCACACAGAAATATGTCGAGAACAAGTTGATAGAAAATCGTATAACCATACGGCTGCATGGTACAAAAAGTGGGCGAAAATTTCCAATTTTTTGGAATTTCTTAGTTTGACTAAAATACAATCTTTTGATATCTTTTGTAATATTTAGAGTTATTTTATGTTTTAATTACATTCATTAGGTTTTAGTATAAATAAGTTTATTTCCTTCATTGTAAAAAAAAACTAAGACTTTTGACATAATGAATTGAGAATTTCTCTCTCATTGTTCTTGTTTGAACATGTACCGAACTTATTAAATATTATTATAATTGTGGCGTTCAACCCTTATAACTTATCAAATGATTAGGTGCCCTTTATGGTGTTCGCAAATCGAGGTTCATTAATTTTATAATCAAGAGATCATTCAAACTTTGTTTTTGTTTGGTTATTTGGTTCAATAATTTGCGGGTCGAGATTCTATCGTCTACAACCTGAATTTGAGTTTTCTCGACGTTTTCAATTAATTTCGTGATTTCCAAGCTGATCCCGCTCTCGGGTTCGCAACATAAAGGATACATTGATTTGAGATTATTTTATTCTCAAAAGTCGAGATCTGCTTTAATGAGATTTGCAGATGCATGTTATTTCTTTAATCTACACAAAGCTAAATCACAAACAAGATACATGTTTATACGTGGAGGAACAACTATATCATAGATATCTGTGAAGCAATCATTGACAGCAACATTCTCAAATCATTCTAAAATTATTGCAATCCACGAAGTAGGTCGAGAATGTGTATGGTTGAGGAACATGACCCCATCATATCCAAGCATCGTGTAGATTAATTTCAACAAAAGATAGTTCAACAATTTCATATGAAAATGACGTTGCTTGTGTTGCACAACTCAAATGAGGTTATATCAAATGTGACGTGACGAAGCATATTTCTCCAAAACTCTTTCATATACACAAGCTTCATATAAATGACGATATTAATATTCAACAAATTCGTTCAAGTAAAAATGTGATTGATTTATTTACAAAAGCACGGCAATATCTATATTCAAGAAATTGGTTCATAATATTGGAATGCGTCGACTTAAATATTTATAGTGATCAACATCAGAGAAAGTAAGTATACTATTTTTCTTTCGCTTAGATTTTATCCTACTGGATTTTTCTAGTAAGGTTTTAATGAGACGTCATAAATCTTTAATACTCTAAAATAACTGTACTCTTTTTCCTTCATTTGATTTTTTTTTCACATTAAGTTTTTATCGAACAAGGTTTTAACGATACAAATATTTTGTATTGTGTCATTTAAGGAGAGTAAATGGTAAGTCATTGGTGAATGAAAATTGCACTTCTGCAACCCTAGAGATTATTACCATATGTATCCATAATCATTCCCTATAAACATACAGCTTTGGTTCTCATTATAATACATATAAGTCTATTGATTTTTATTCTCTCTTCTATTTTTCTCTCTTTTCACAACTTTTTAATTAAGCGTTTTTCAATAAAATAATATTACACACAAATTTAAAACTTTTCTTTATTATTTAAACGCATATTCTCCATCAATTTATTATTTCAAAATGTATTTTTAACCAAAAAAAAAAAAAAATGGAACTCAAGCGGCGCATAGCGTACAATGAAAAGAAAGTAATAAATATAAAAGGAACATTGATTATACTATATTTTGGAATTGATCACCTGTCCTCAGTACATACGATAAAAACTTCCTACTTTTAATGCGGCAAGTATGGCTAAACAAAAATCAACCAAAATTGACTGGTTTAGATTGAATTTTAAGTTCAATTGGATTGTGTTGGAAAATCAAATTTGAGGTCAAGTTGGGTTACATCTCGGATTATGAATTAAAATCCAACTCAATCAAATGAATTAAAAAATCTAATACATAAAATGGAAAAAGTCTAAAAATCTAAATAGACACAATAGTGAAGATATGAAGATTTAGAGTGTACAAATGTCCCTTTTTACATAAGTTGACCGATATGAATATTATGTATAAATGCAAAATAATTTGACGATAAACTAAAAATTAAGGACGTTGTAATGAAATAAATAAATCCCGAAAAAAATTGTAAAAATAAAATGCTCCATAGTTTCAAAGTTATTTATACATTATTTTTTAGAAAGATTTCCTTATATACATAAAAATGACGAAAGTTTTCAAGTGATTTCAAATTTTTAAAAAATGTTCAAATTCAGCAAAAAATTAATCGAATCCAACTTGAATTGGATCGGTTTGGTTTGGGTTGGGTTGGAACTAATAATTTAGTTGAATCGGTTTAGTTTGAGTTGTTAGAGAACCATAATTATGGTTCTTTTACCACATCAACATTATAAAGTTTTTATCATGCTTATTGATGGCAAGATGTCAGGCTTGTACTATATCTTTGAATTCAAATAATACAATTATACAAATTGACGAGTTGGTTTAAGATAAAAACTGGGTTAATTAAAATTCGATAAAGTCAAGTGTGCGCGGAAGTGTTTTTGAAATTCTTGTAATAAGAATAAATAAATAATAATTGAACAATCATGTCTCGTATATATTGAATAATAATTTATTGTTGTTGAAAAAGTGTACAATGTCTTTGTATTTATAAACAAAATTATTCTCTAATTTTATTAATATAAGGAAACTAAATTAGAGAAGGAAATAAATTAAAATCTTAATCTAAAAGAACTTATAAATGCTATTTTAATTAATAAATAAAAGAAATCATATTCTAAATAAAATATTAGAATAAAAAGATAAAACTTATTACAACTAAATATATCGTTATAAATATCAAATCCTAATTATATTTACAATAGGATTGTCATACAACAATCTCTCCTACTTGAAAAAAACTTGTCCTCGAGTTTTGTCGAAAATAAAATAAAATTAACTTGTGTGTATTCAAACTTGGCTGGAACTTAAAGAAATTCTCTAACCACATGTTAAGTTATACACTTGTTGAAAACAATCAACGTGCATAACAGTTAAGGTTTACAAATTCTTGTCGGCTTGTTTTTCTATGGACTCGAGATTCCTTTCAAGACTCAATGCAGCCAACATCTGCGTGATGTTGTGAAGGGTTTCATCGATCCCCTTAATTCGTTGTTCAAGTTTGTTGAGTCTCCGTTCATTGTCGACGGTAGGAATGACAACAGAGCGGGTATGAGATGGTCGCTCGTTCCCACCTTCATCCCGTCGAGTATTTTTGTTATCTTATCCATCTCCATATTCGATTAAAGTGGGACGGGGCGGGGTGGGGCGGGTCCCTTGCCCCATTTATTTTTTATTTATTTTTTTATGTCTTTAGTTAGTAAATATTATTAATATTTTACTAATTTGTTAAAACTAACTTATGTTCTCTTTAAAAATGATGATAAATTTATTATTTTTGTTCGTTAAAAAATTTAAATTTGAAAATTAACTTTAAACAGGGTAGGTAGTGGGGCGGAGACTATATTTCCCGTTCCTGCCCTGTACCCACTTCGGGGTAATGTTCCCCGCCCCGTTTACCCGCTTAGGTGGGTAATCCTTGTCTCATGCTGGGCGGGTATCGAGTTGAACGAATTTTTTTGTCATTCCTAGTCGACAGTTAAATTGTCATTAGATTAATGCAATTTCTTTACTCTGATACCAATTCTAATGTGGAAGCGTTTAGAAATTTTTTGTAATAAAAATTATGTTAAACGATATTTGAACAATCATATTTTGTATATAAAGAATAATAATTTATTGTTGTTAAAAAATGTACAATGCCTTATATTTATAAGCAAAACTATTCCATAATCCTATTAATATAGGAAAACTAAATTTTAAAAGAAAATAAATTAAAATCTTAATTTAAAAGAAATTTGAAATCATCTTTTAATTAATAAAGAAAAAAATTATATTCTAAACAAAATATTAGAATAAAAATATAAAACTTATTACATCTAAGTATTTTATTATAAATACCTAATTATAATCCTATTTACAATAAAATTGTCCTACGTCAAAATGAAAATCGAAATTTTGACTTGTATTCAAGTTTGGACCACATTGTTGAATGATACTGAAATTTTTGTCGTTACCTACATTTTTTTCCTTTTCTTACGTCTATAATAATTTCTGTAGCTAAAGAAACTCGTCATTTGTGGTCTTTTATTTATAATTTACAACGTTTTGAATGAATTAAGAGAACAACAACAACAACAGTAATAAAATTTTGGAACTTAATATCAATTGTCAAAAATGGTGTATCAAAAGATATTTCAAAACTAGTTAATCGTTCAATAAATTAGTAGAATATTTTGATTTAAATTTTAAATTTGATTATATTCCAAGTTATTTTTAATACTTAAGTTGTCTAAACTCCAAATCAAATAAATTTTTTTAACCAAATATTTCTTTAAAATTCATATCCCAACTTTGGTAAAAAATAATAATAATAATAATAATAATAATAATAATATTGTCTTGTAGGATTATAATTAGAATGATTTATGCCTCAAGTACAGAAAGTAATCAACAGATTTCATACAGGGTGTTGTCATGACAGCACCCAGTTTGTCTGTTTTTCTTTCTTTTTTCCTTCTTCTTCCAATCAATCAGATTGATTTTTCGATCAAAAGTACTATGTGAAATCTTCGATTTTTTCCTCTTCCTGAAAATTCGTCAATTGTTAATGTAATTTTTCTGTGATTATTTCATGTACGTGTAGTAGAGTTCAATTCAAATACTCTTTTCAACATTTTTTTTCTTTAATAATCCGGCCATATATGTAGTAGTTTTTCTTTAATTAATTAAACAGAGGATGAAGCATGCATTACGTGGGTCCATTCATAAAGCAATAATTGAAACAAGAAAGGTCAACGAAAGAACTTTTACTCCCAGCAGTGAACACCGACCATGTTAAGTTAATTTTTCGGCTTTATTAGGCCTTGTTTGAGTTTTATTTTATCAAAAAATCATTTTCAATCATATATTTTATAATAAAATAATATTACAAGTAAATTGAATTTTTTTTTTTCATTTTAACCACATATTCTCCAAATATCATTATTCAAAAATATTTTTCTTTTTCCTCAAAATGAATTTTTTGGTAAAATATATTTTAAAATAGTGATTTTTTGGTTTTTCGGCTTTATTAGGCCTTGTTTGAGTTTTATTTTATCAAAAAATCATTTTCAATCATATATTTTTTAATAAAATAATATTACAAGTAAATCGATTTTTTTTTTCATTTTAATCACATATTCTCCAAATATCATTATTCAAAAATATTTTTCTTTTTCCTCAAAATGAATTTTTTGGTAAAATATATTTTAAAATAGTGATTTTTTGGTTTTTCGGCTTTATTAGGCCTTGTTTGAGTTTTATTTTATCAAAAAATCATTTTCAATCATATATTTTTTAATAAAATAATATTACAAGTAAATCGATTTTTTTTTTTCATTTTAACCACATATTCTCCAAATATCATTATTCAAAAATATTTTTCTTTTTCCTCAAAATGAATTTTTTTGGTAAAATATATTTTAAAATAGTGATTTTTTGGAGAATATATAATTAAAAAAAGAATGAAATTTTTTAGATTTATATGTTACCAAACATGTTCTAGACATTTTAAAGGGTAATTATATTAACATCACAATTTTTATTTTTATTTTTGTTATCTCACTTTTAGTACAACTTTTAATTGCACTAAAAGTCTTCAATATTTGCTAATTGTCTCACTTATACCCCAACTTTTACATCTCATTTTCATCATTAACCATCGATTAACTAGCACATTTTGTCAACGATTTCCATCTAAAAAATTCATTATGAGAGCGTAAAAAAAATTTATTTACCTGATCATATTTTTAAATTAAAAAACAACACGTAATATTTAGGGGTTATTTGATAACAGTTTTATAAAACTTTTAGCAATTTTGATAAAAATTGATGAAAACTGGGATTCAAAAGTAGATAATATTATGGGCTCCATGAAATGTGCTGTTAAAATTAAATAATTGAGATTTTTTTTAGCAAATCTTTGTCAGACAAACACTTAAAACAAAAATCATAATTAAGGATCAAATGTGCTAAAACATAGTATTTTAACAGAAATCATCATCCGAGTCAGTTAGACAATATGCAAATATTGAAAACCTCCGGTGTAATTAAAAAATGACGCAATAAAAAATAAAGTGCCTTTATAAAACAACCTCGGACATGTAATCTCGTCTTCGAATTCCTCCAATAAGATTCGAGAAGTGTCGAATTTATTCGATGCTATAAATTTGAGAATAGTCTACTCACCACTAAAATAAATAGACAATTTTTTCAAGTCCTAATCGCATAAATATCTTCACGCGGTCTTGGAGACCACATGGATGGACGGCAGAGATCGTTCTAAGAACCTTACAATATACTTGAACAAAATAGTCCCTCTGTTGCCTATATATAACCCCACATGTAAATTTGTCAGAGAAATTTAATATTCCATCCTAAGAAAAGCATCACTTCCTCTCACTATATCTTATCTCTTTCTCTCTCTCAAACTCAACCAAAAATGGAGAACATTGATTTTGAATATAAGAATGATTGGGAAACCAGTATGTTTCTCCAACCAGAACTCGACAGGTAAAAGTTTTCGGATTTTCGATCTTTTCGTAGTCTCGTCTTGTATGTAATGAAATTATAATCATAGAACCGACCGTGGGGTCGTTTGAATTTTGCAGTTATCTCGACGAAACACTGTTGGCATACTACGATTCGAGCTCGCCGGATGGAACCTTATCATCAATGGCGTCAAAGAACATTGTATCAGAGAGAAATAGGAGGAAGAAACTCAATGAAAGACTCTTTGCACTAAGAGCAGTGGTCCCTAAGATTTCAAAGGTGACCCCATTAAGCCATTACTAATAGTATACCTTTTTTTTTACCCAACTCGATGTAATCTTGATTGAATCATCATCATTTTTTTTGTTGATATTTAGATGGATAAAGCATCGATAATCAAAGATGCGATTGATTATATTCAAGAGTTGCAAGAAGAAGAGAAGAGAATTCGAGCCGAATTAACAGAGCTCGAATCTAGTAGATCATCGAGTAGTACAACTTTCGACTTCGATCAAGAGGCTACAACTTTATATTCAAAACCAAAGAGATCAAGAATTGATCAATGCTGTGATTCTGCAGGGTCAAGATCATGCCCTATTGAAGTTCTTGAGGTGTGCTCATAGATTGATCAATTTTGATTGATTGATTATTTTGAGTTGTTAATTACTTATTTTTATTAATTTGCAGTTGAGGGTATCCAATATGGGAGAAAAGACAGTTGTGGTTAGCCTCACATGTTGTAAAAGAACAGACACAATGGTAAAGCTTTGTAAGATCTTTGAATCTTTGAAGCTCAAAATCATTACTGCCAATATCACTACTTTTTCTGAAAGGCTTTTGAAAACCGTATTCATCGAGGTTATTTTCTCTCTCTTTCACACCACATATCTCGACTCCATCTGTGTCTTAGATGATCGTCTATTTTACACCTCCATGAGAACTTGTGTATGCACACAATTCTATGCTACCGAACTTGCATCTTATCGTTACATACGATTTACTAAAAGATGAGAATGCTACGTCCCAATGTTTCGAACTCAAAAACAAAGACCAAAACTTACTATTAATGAATAAATATTTAAGATATAATCATAATAGGGCCAAATACATCAAGTTGGGGTTTCCCTGAAAATAGGTTATAGTGGGGTCAACCTTAGCATAAATCAAATCAATAAAGCGCCTGGACGAATAGCAAAACCCATCAAAAAATAGATTAGGCGAAAACTTCAAAAATCTCCGTCCTTTTGATTTCAACTTGACGCCTCGACTTTGTTCTTATATAAATTTGAGTTTGAATCTAATTCATTCAACTGTATACTCTCAACTGTATTGACCTTGAGAATATTTTTCCGTGCAGTTCTTAGGACAAAATTTGGAGGTTGAAATAATCTTCTTTTGCACGGAAAAATATTCTCAAGGTCAATACAGGGGACAGTTGCCCCCCTGTAAGACCTATGAATATTTCTCCAACACAAGGGAAATATCCCTTGTCCTAAAACTTTTGAGTAATGTTATTCATCTTCACTGGAGTTACAAACACAGTCTAGGTAGCATTAATGTGGCGTTAAATGATAGGTGAAATTATATATATTGTGTTTGTAAACACACTGAGGACGAATAACATTACTCAAAACTTTTACCTCTTTCTATTCACTTTTATGTGAGGATTTCTATGGCCAGTAGGATTCCATAAATCTAAAGTCAAATGAAATATTTCCATGTTTTTCAGTTTTTAAGTTTCTTTAAATTTCGTCGTTCAATTTTAAATCGACTGATTAAATTGTATAATTTTCAGGCTAATGAAGAGGAAAAAGGCCTTCTAAGACTAAAGATAGAAGCAGCCATTGCAGCTCTAAATGATCCAGACAGCCCAATGAGTGTCTAAAACAGTCTTATAATTTTCACAATGAAGCAATGAATAGTCATCTTTTTTTGTCCTTTTCTCTTATAAATTGTCTCTACGCAAGTCGATCGAGTTCGAGGGAATCTTCCCATCCTCCTATGATAGAATCAGCTGAGAGCGTACTAAGTATGAATTTTTTTTTTTTTTGGGTAACGTTCAGTTGTCCTTTTTTATGTTTTTTGAGTCAAGCACCTTGTACAGGACAGTTTGTCAAGAAGAATGTCAGAACGCCAAGTGGCTTAACTACATTGGATGTTGAACAAAAAATAGATTTAAACACATCAATGCAGTACGACCATTTGACATCATGTCAAACTGCCTGTACATGTAGCATGATTGTATGTTTTTTGTTAGTATGTTCCTCCTCTATAATGTAGTTTAGCTTCTTGAAGGTGTAAATCTCTGATCAATGATAAGGTCTATTTAAAATTAGTAAATCTTATTTTATTTCTTGTTGGTTAGCTCAAATTATTAGTGATTATTGAAAAATACTTAGTATTATTAATAAGGTTGTTGAGATACGCTATACTCCTGCAGACAATGCTGAGTCAGCGTATTTCTTGGATTAGTACAGTTGATGGGAATAATTTTCATTAAATTAAGGTTGAAATCAAATCAATTGCCCCCAATAATTTTATCGGTTGTACTACGTATACATAATAATTTTCACACATGATGTGGTGAAATATGATTGAATAAGAATTTTTTCAACAAAAAAAAAAAAAAACTTATTCACTCTCTTTTTGACAATTCATCTGTATGTAAATCATTATATAATTTCATTTTGTACAAATAGCATTATTCTAATTTTATATATTTAAACTGGCTTTGATTCAGTTACCATCCTTAAAACTCAGATATTGTCACAGACCAATCACAACTTTTTTAGAGGCAGCATGCAGATACCACCATACCAATGCTCAAATGAATATTCATTTAGTGAACAATGGAGAGTTATCGATATATGTTCTTATAAATTGTGGAGTTCAATCCAAGCCTATTGATATAGATAATTCGTGCATTTGAATGAAACATAACTACCTAATAATTACAAGGATTGAGTATTTAAAATTCACCACAAAATCACAAAGGCCTCTCAATTGGGCTAGGGGAGTTGCTGGACCCATGGGCAATGAAGACCACTCATGTTCGGAAAGTCACTCCCAATCTTGTTCCCTACTCGTGTCTTAATGACCTAACTATTTGGAACATGACTTCCTAGATTCACTCTTATTATCCCAAAATAAGCGGGATGGATAAGGATGCATGTCGTTACCTACGGTCACAAATGAAGGTACGTGTACAAAGATATTGTTGCCATGTGGGCAAGGTGATAGGGCATTAAGACCCAAGACATTTTTCTTTAGGGTCATTCTCGTCATATTTGCACATACTCGTGTCTTAAAGACCTAACTATTTGGAATATGACTTCCTAGATTCACTCTTATTTATTTTTTTTCCGTTAATAAATATTGAGTAAATAACTTACATTTTAAAATTCAACCATAAAAAAATTTTAGATTTAAACAAAAGATCCAATAGTTACTTAAATAAATCAATAGCCCAAATCCAATCCAAAACCTAAGTTCCCAATTCCCAAACCCAACTAATTAAAACCCAATTCCTAACCTGGTTTATGCATAATGCATGTTTACTTGTTCTTGAATATTTGAATTTAAGAATTAAGTCGAGTAGTTGCTGTTAGTTTGTGTAATTGTGTTAGTTATTGAATATTTAAATTTAAGAATTAAGTAGTAGAATAGTCAGTAGTGATTGAATCGAACATTGAATTTCAGTACTATTTTGGTACTCAAAATCGTCGTTTTCAATTCTCTTAATTAAAACAAAATTTCGAGGGCTCCGCCCCCAAACCCCGAGAGGGGGGCCCGCCCCCCCCCCCACCCACCCGATTTTCGGTTTTCGCCCCCCCCCCCCCCCAAAATTAAAAAGCTGGCTACATCCCTGGTGATAGGGCATTAAGACCCAAGACATTTTTCTTTAGGGTCATTCCCAACATTATTAGCTTTCATATTTGCACACTCTCTCTCTCTCTCTCTAAAATATATTGGTTCTCATGCCAGATGGAGAAATCGAAAGAGTTACCTGCCTTGGAGCAATGAAGAAGCGTTTCTAACTCAATTTTTCACCTTGCAAGACTTCTTGTTATTGAGGAGCATTTTTCCTTCCAAAGTCTTCTTCTTTATCTTCCAATGTCGAGATTCATGACAGACTTCTATTTCTCGAAGTCATTTTTTAATACTATGGTTGTTCTTCAACAATTCTTGTGATCTTGAAAATTACGAATTACTTTTGACACTATCTTGTCTTGATTAGGCTTCATATTCTATAACGAGAGCTTGATTTCAGTTGAACCACATGCACAATCTTACGTTTTTAGTTAAAATTACTTACCTAAATTTAAGTATACAATATGTTTCACTTATATGGCTAACCATTTTGTGAGCTTCTTGCAAAACATAAGGAGAGAGAAGAGTGCTATTTAAGAAGGGAGCCACTATTTACCTTCATCATTATTATGTATATATCCACTTTTAATAAAAATTATATAACATTTTTAATCTTGTATAAATTTAATTAGATAAAAATATTATCCACTAATATTTATATTCTTTTGGATCTTTTTATATTCATAAAATATTCCCTTCAACTAAAGTCAAAACAACAATGGAAGAGACACCATTAGAACAAATACATACAGACATAGCAATATATAAGAATAATTTGAAAAAGTAAGGATTAGCTTTTGTTGTGAATTTAATGAATTTAATATGAAAAGAATTCTTGCTTTGTGTTTGAGTTATTTGATAATGTACCTTTTGAATTCAAGTAATATTAGTAAGAAATTTCATTCCTAATTATTTGAGTTTTCTATTGGGATTATATTTTGTTTTCTTGATTTATTTATGGGAAATGAAAAAATCAACTTGAATGGAAATGTTAGTTTAAGATCCTGGAGGGACAACTATTAATCATCTATGTCCATTCCCAACTTTTATTATTTGGATATACACTTATTACATTCTTTGTGCATTTTCAAAAGTCTAAATCCAATATTCATATCTTGCTCTTTGGAATATTTTCGAGATGTTAATGAACAAGACGTACTTCTATTTATTGACAATATCTTCCGTTTCTCCAAGCATGATCCAACGTATTGGTCTTATTGGGTAGAATGCCCTCACAAAATGAATTTTTAGGTGTTTGCCATTGCGTCAAACTTAGCCCTTGCCTGTCTCCCATTATTACAATTTTTTTTTCTATGTACTCATTTTCAACCACACATTCACTTAATAAAATATTATACATGTAAATTCAAAACTTTTCTCTACTTTTTAATTACATTTTTCAAAAATTTATTATTTAAAACAATGTTTTTTTTTTTTTTTAAAAGGCACAT
Organism: Fraxinus excelsior; assembly: GCA_019097785.1. NCBI lineage: Eukaryota > Viridiplantae > Streptophyta > Magnoliopsida > Lamiales > Oleaceae > Fraxinus > Fraxinus excelsior. The sequence continues at coordinate 35,333,195 of CM032626.1, read as the reverse complement.
AACAGGAGCTTAAGTTTTTACTATTGTCATGTTCATCTTCTGCAACATATATGTCAAATTTCAAGGATAAATTATTGTTCTCTACTGCAAAATTGTCATACCTATTTTTTTATGCATTGAAAATAGCTTAGAAATTGTCACGCGACATTATTATTAACTACTGTCCTCTTTGTCGTTTCTCTCTCTTCCATAATGTATGAAACGTATAATCTAACATCTATAATTTCTAAAGTATAGTCTCACGAACTAGACATTGAGGGTGACGGTGATTAAGGGGTCTATAGAATTAATTATTGAATCGTAAGAAGCTTAATGTTATATGTAATGGTGGTAAATATATTATTTTCTTCGTAATTTTAAAATTATAATAGGAATAGATTTAGAGTATGATAGATATATGAAATAGTGTTGATGTATAGTATTTAAATCTATAAATTAATTTAATAAGAATAATATTGGATTATGATATTGATGAAAGTAGGGTTAGAGTGTGTGACAGATATATAACAATATTGAATGTAAATAGCAGTTCCTTTTAAGAAATAATTTGTTCATAATAAATTTATACAATTTTCTTCTAGTTGTGAGTCTAAAACAGATCATATTCGAAAAAACATTATACTCAACTTGTGATCAGAGGAAGTACGATTAAATCGAACGAAATGCATTTTTTATTTTATCTTTATGTTTTAACATTGCTCTCACCGTAATGGTTATAATGTGGTCAAGCTAATGTTCAAAAATGCATTTTGATGAAAAAAAAAAATAGGACTTTAACTTTGTATTTTCAGTCTTGACAAGACAAAGTTTGTAAGTTGTCAGTTGTTACCCTTGACACCCTTCGAGTTTGTTTCTTTTCTTTTCTTTTTTTCCTTTTTTTTCCTTTTTCCTTTTTTTTTTTATGGTTAAGCATGAAATATTTCAAAACCACGAGTAGTAATTCTTAAAATAATAAAAAATGACATGTGGATAGTGGTTTAAATTACGGCATTAAATATTTACACCTACGTACACAATATATAAAAAGTGTACATGTTGGAGAAACATTTTGTCAACAATGCCTTCAACTTTTCATTGAAAACATTATCACATTAATAATAAATGACCCTTGTATATTGAAAGTCACATTACAAGGAGAAATATAGTACAAGTAATGTTGTTAATCATCATCAGGAACGGAGTCAGAGATTTTGTTTAGTGCAGGTTCAATTTTAGGTATCGTCTACAATGATTTTTTATTTTTTTTATTTTTATCAAAATTAGTCTATGAACAAAAGAAATTCTTGTGATCAATGTAGAGTTCTGGAGAGAAATAGTTCATGTTTCCCGTACTCTATATCTGTTTCGCCGTAATTTAAAAAAAGAAAAGAAGTAAATGTGTCTTTTAAAAATTTAATACAAGCACACAATAATAGAAAGAGAAAAGAACTAGGGCTGGCCGTGGGCCGGTTCGGTTCGAATTTTTTCGGTTCCAAAAGAAAACGAAATATACATTAAAAGTTATCAAAATAAAATATTTTTTAAGTATTGGTAATACTTATCAACTATTTGATAAGAAAATGCAAAATCAAATCATCAATAGTTTCGTACTTCCATTATACTTGAATAAAAAATTATTTCTCTGAAGAACAGTGAGCAAATTAGGCTGAATCGGTTGGGGTAGAGGGTGGACTTTGACGGTATAAGGGTTTCGAACTTTCGATAATGACGAAGAATTGGAAGAACTAGACAAAAGATCGTGCACGTTGTAAGAGTTTTGAGAATTTATTTTAATTTTATATAAAGTTATAAATGGCAAATTGAGTTTCAATTTTTTAAAATAGGCTTGAACATGTTACTAAATAACAAATTGGGTTTTGTAAATAATTTTTCAAATGGGCTTGAACAGCCTAGTAAATAAATATATTATAAAAAATAAATTTGGCTAAATTAATGTATTAATTTGTTTTTAAAAAATTAAAATTTTTAATTAATCTAATATAAAAAATAAAAAAAATTATTTAGATTCGGGGTCTTATTCGGTTCTTCGGTTCTTGGTCTAAATTCAAGACCCGACACAAACCGTTCGGTTCTCAATTCGAGTACCCGTTCGGATATTTAATTTATGAAGAACCGCTCAGTTCGGTTCGATTCGGTCCAGGAACTTTTGTCCAGTCCTAAGAACAACTACGCAAGGTTTGAAATTGCATAAAAATTAATTAGTAAATTAAAACACAATAAAAATGCAGTAAGCAACCAGCAGGGACGGTGGAGGCTCACAGGCGAAAGAAGGAGGAGGCGTCGACGACAGGGTGAGGGAGTGGCTGAGGCTCGCTCTGACCGTCAGCGACAGCTCGCAAGTCACGGCACTGGCGCAGAAAGATTCAGAAAGGTTTGCATTTTGGAAATTGACAATTTGCAGTTTTGCACCCACTTCCTGCCTTACCTCAAAGTAGAGTGAAATTTGGGCAATGGAGAATGGTATGGGCCTAATGTTTAAAAAAAGGGCTCAAAACAGAAGGCCACATATTAAGAAAACAAAAGGACCCAACATAAACCATTCATCTTCTTCGTTTGGAAATTGGATGACTAGAATTCCCTCTGCCACAGTTTTCGACAGTTCCCATTTTCCCACACTAGAGTTTGCTTCTTCCCTTTTCTTCTTCTCTTCTTGGTCCAATGCAGGCACGCTAGAGTTTCCTATGTCAAGTCCAAAGTCCAGGCCTGCACTGGCCTTAATGTAGCTCCGCCCATATGATATGAAATTAAATAATAAGATCAACAAAGTATGTATCATATTCATACATTTAATTGATTTTATCATTTTATAGCGTATCATATGTCACGTGAATTGGTAATATCTTTATGGATATAAGTTGTATTATTCAATACATTTAGATCCATAATTAATGCAAGAAAATTATACCTTTCGTTGTTCAATTATGCCAATGTGAGAACGAAAATGGAACCATACATTTTTATGGGGCTTAGTTTCTTTCACCCAAATATGGGTGTTAAAAATATTTTTCAATTGTTACAAACAATAGGATACCAAGCACAGTGTGTGACCAATATCCCTCCACCCAATTCTTCTTCTTAATACAAAAAAATAAATAAATAGTGAAGATTGAATTACAAATGCAAATATTCTACTTATGTACACGATACCACTTCGATATTGAGTTTAGATATGCGAACATGGTGGTTGTTAAAGTTAATTTAAAAATTATACGGGATAATTTACTGATGAATATAATACTTACATCGAAATTTCAATTTGGTTCGTCGGCTTGGGCGGTCCATGGCTTGGACCGGGTAGCTGCCAAAAATAGGAATTGCTTGTATTAAAAAAACAAAAGGCAAACGTAGAAAAAAAGACAGTTGTAGCCACCTACAAAACGCAATGAACTATAGTTGTTAAAAAAGATATATGTAATATAAATAAATTATAAGAGAAAAAAAGCAAGCCGTCTCAGCTTGTTTACATTTTTATACTTAAATGATATGCAGTTGCAAAATTGTTCTCATATCCACTGTGGGCTATCCCACTTCCTGATGTGACAGGAGAACTTTACTCACGGATCTTTCCAAATATGAAAACCGTAAGTAAGGTTCTCTTCAAGTGAAGAGATAAGACTTTTCATTGTGAGTAAGAGAACATTTATTTATACATTTGACCACATTAAACTATTAAATCAAGTGTTTAATGATATATTAGAGTAAGTAAAAATTTTGAGTTCAACTCTTGTCACTCATCTTTTAATTAAATGTGCAAATGTTAACTCCCATTTGGCTCTTATTATTCCCATTAAATTATAATTCATTTTTCTCTTTTCTTATTAATTATACATTTCCTAATAAAATAATATTACACTTCAATCCAAAACTATTTCCTTCTTTTTAAATCACACATTTTTCAAAAAAAAAAAAAACATATTCATCTCATTATAATATGGAATAATGAGAGCCAAACGTGAGCTTAGACTTTGATGAGAAAATATATATACCTACATATGATGGGATGTGTCGAAAATAATGTTTTCTAATATACTTTTGACCATATCTATTAACTTAAATTTCTAGATCAAATGGTTCAATATTTAGGGTAATAGTAAATTAAGTGAATGACCTAAATTCAAGTTTTTTAAGGATAAATAAATTCCTATGTAAGATGACAAGTTGAAAAAAATATAAATCCTTTTATTCTTTAAGAACTTAAGACTTTTAGATGTTTCGATATAATGTTCTTAAAGAAAACATTTTTTACTTAAGTCAAATAAAATTACGAACTTTTAAATTTGAGTAGAATAATAAGAACATATTTGAGATTTTTGTTCTAATTCTCTTTCCATAAAAAGGAAGCGGTGGCATATTAAGAAGATTTTAGATGACAAAATGGTTTTTGGATTCTTACTTGAACATCAGTCTAGTCACGCCCATGTATAAATGAAGTTAGTTGTTGCGTTTTTTACATCGCAAGTTTACGATATCGTAACAAGTAATATAGTGGACATATGAGTCCAAATTATCGTTCTCATAAGAACTACACTTTAGTCTTAATCTATTTTTCATAACTCCTATTCGATAAAAGCAAAATATAGAATAATATTGTTTGTGAATATTTTTTCTTGCTTGTGAACTAATGGAAAGTAATAAAAAATTGCAACCGTTTATTTAATAAATATTCGAATGAGTAATGAATATTATGGTAAAACAAGTTCATCAAATGATCACCTTAATTCCTAATTCAAGATTCTAACGTAATGTAGTGTTCGGTCGAATTCTTCTATAATTTTCAACTTACCCCTCTCGAGTTTTCATTGAGCCTATTTTACTAATTTAATTTCACATCTATTTGCGAATTACCATTAGATAAACGAATTATGGTTCTAAGAATTCATATAACGACCGCAATAATTAGTATATGTATCTCTACACATTATACTACTTTAACGAATTTTATTATACGATCTAAATCTCAAACTCACATCTCGATTTGTAAGAGATTCACAAAATCATCAAATTATTGATCAAATAATTTAATACATTAAACTTATAATAAAACCAACACATGAAAGAATAAACCACAAAAATCTTGGATTAAAGAATTAAAGGTCTCAAAATACTAGATTGTCCGCCCTAATATAGAGTTAGTTACACTTAATGTAAAAAGAAAAAAAAAATTTGAATACATCACCGGATTATTGCAATAAAGATATGAAAAAGAATAAACTTTTGAGTATTTTCACTTTAGCCCCCAACTTTAGATCTCACCTTTTTTTTTTTTTTTTGCTTTTTTCTTTCAATTTCATTTCCATTAATTGAGTTTCACTTAATAACACATTATATAATAAATTAGGCTATAATTCCATTAAAAGAATTACGAAATATCAATATTTTAGAGCCCGAATAAGTGTATAAAATACACTTATCAAACACCCCCAAACTTAAGCATTTGTTTGTCCTCAAACAAAACCATAACCTAACTTAACAAACACACAAACATGCAATGCTAATTACCTAATTAGTGGACAGTCAATCAAGTAAAGTAACAAGATTTAGCTAGTTATCCTAACTTTTTATTTCAGGATTGAAATCATAATAACAAATTTATGCACAGCTTTAAAATCACAATACAAAAATTAAAATCCACTTTTCCAATGTACAATCGACGTGTGTGTAAAGAATTAAGCATATCATTGTGAATTCATAAGTTGTTTCAATTCCTGACCTTCAATAGTCAAATATGTTCTTTCATCACTCGTGAGATTCACCCACCCCAAAAATTTTTTTTATTTATTTTAATTATCCTCACCTCTTTAGTTTGGCAAAATCTCATCAATTAAAGTTCAGCATTTCAATAAACAAGGATTCTCCATTAAAGTTGATTGCTTCAATCTCTAAGACTTAACTAGGCTAACAATCTCTTATCAAAAGTCAAATGTTATTAAACAGGTGTTGGGACGTAATCAAGACATTTGGTGCGTCTTCTGTTTCATGCACCTGTTTTTTCTGATTTTTCTTCCAACCATTTTTTTATAAATTCTTTTTTCTTTATTTGAAGCATTATTTCTCTTAAACTTTCTAAATGACCCATGTAATAAGCTTTCGATCGAAAACTCCCAAGTCGAATGATTATAGGGTACCAGGTTTTTAAAGACTCTTGCAGGTTTAATTGCTCGATTCATAAAGGCTACGAAGAGAAATTTTCTAATAAAATATTTTTTTATACCTTGATTAGTGTAATGTCCCTCATTTAACTCCAGTTCAAGTAAAGCGACTTCTAATTTGAGTTCTTCACCAAATTTCATCCCAATAATCTCAGACAATCCACACAAGATTTTTAATTTCACACATGAAACTCCTATTTATCTCAACATCCTACAACAGTGAAATCCCCCCAAACTATTCTAAATTTGGTCCAAGAATGTAAAATTTAGTGGTTTTGGGTTTAACATCTATGGTATATTATTTCAACCTAATCAATTATGAAATCAATTCATTCCTACACAATGCTTAACTTAATTCTTGTGCTCAATATAGATCAAATCTCACATGAAAAAGCAAAAATTAATCTAAGCATGTAATTTATTCACCATTCATAGATCAATTCATAATTCAATATATTCGTCATTGTCAATCAGACTAAGTAATTCACACAAACACAAAAAAAAAGTGTTTTAAAATTTTTTTTTTACTAAAGTAATAAAAGCACACAAAAGCACATAAAAAATAATAATGAAAACTCATGTTTTCCACTCCTAAACTTATACTAGACATTGTCTTCAATGTCTTTAATCTTCAATCCGTATATAAATGGGTGGGGAAGAAAATGAAGAAAAAAAAAAGACTCACTTCATATGGTGTGTAATTCAATGGCTAGCTTTCCTATTGCTCTCATTGGCTCCTTGGTAAATATTGATTTAAATGTTCCGCGATATTGTATTCTTGAAAAATCAAATAAAGCATTAAAATCAAATAATTGGAACAAGTGTTACTTAGCTATAACAACTAATAAATCATTGAACTTATTGAAAATAAAAAGGGAAACAGGGTATGGATGATGAGTCATAAATAACTTAAAATAAACTAAACTATCTTAAAAATAAAAAAATAGAATAAATAAAAAGGAAAAAAAAATCTTGGGTTGCTTCCCAAGAAGCGCTTTTTTTTTTATAGTCTTTCGCTCGATTTTGGCAATCCGTATCATGGAACTTTAAAAAAAGATTATAATTCCTTGCTATTTTTCTTCTTTTGATTATGCTCCACTCTTCGTTATATTTCCAAACTTCAACATTGTTGTCATTTTCAATGTGATAAAAATTTTCCATTCCATCCAATTCAAACTCAACAACGTAGACTTCAACCTCGTCATCGGACTTAATTACAAAATTAATTTCTATACAATCGATGAATTTGGATGAATGTACATTACTTTCATCTTCATTGATTTCTACTACTTCATTCGGTTCTTTTGTGATCAAGTTGTCTTTCATGTTAAGCTCATCTACGATCGTTGAAATTGCTTCGGATTGACTGATCGATCTGCATTCTAGATCCACAGGCAATGAGAAGTCTTTCTTTTCAACTCTTTCAAGTGGATTGTACCCCCATTGTTGAAATCCTTCCCAATACATGAAATCTCCCATAAGCATATCGTATTCATCCAACTTGGCAAGTTCTTTAAAGTATTTTGCAAATACCTTCTCATTCAATAGGGAATGACCATCTCCCACAAGTTTGATATCCTCATCCCAATCGTCGGTACAAAATCTCCCACGAGCATGTACTCTTCATCAGATTTTTCAATTGCTTGTTTCTACACATCAAATATTTTTGAAATCTCAAAAGTTTCGGCGTGTGTAAACTAGAGAAGAAGCATTTCCCAATATAATGCACCGCATAACAATTTTCACAACTTAGATATCCTCCAAGCATATCTTGACAATCCATGTAGAGATTTTTCATTGCAACAATTTTGTTACTTTACCAATGTCAAAATCATGCATAATATCTGAAAAGTACAAAGAGAGAATACCAACACAAGATAGATCAAAACTGTAGGGGTTAGTTAAACAATATAAAAAAGAAAGAAAGAAAGAAAATTAAATAACAAATAAAATAAAATAATAGTCCCCGACAACGGCGCCAAAAATTTATTACGTTTTTTGTATCACAAGTGTACGATATCGTAACAAGTAATATAGTGGACATATGAGTCCAAATTATCGTTTCCATGAGAACTATACTTTAGTCTTAATCTACTTTTCCTAACTCATATTCGATAAAAGGAAAATACAGAATAATATTGTTTGTGAATAGTTTTTCTTGCTTGTGAACTAATGGAAAATAATAAAAAATTGCAACCATTTATTTAATAAATATTCGAATGAGTAATGAATATTATGGTAAAACAAGTTCATCAAATGATCACCTTAATTCCTAATTCAAGATTCTAACCCAATGTAGTATTCGGTCGAATTCTTCTATGATATTCAACTTACCCCTCTCGAGTTCTCATTGAGCCTATTTTACTAATTTAATTCCACATCTATTTGCGAATTACCATTAGTTAAACGAATTATGGTTCTAAGAATTCATATAACGACCGCAATAATTAGTTTATGTATCTCTACACATTATACTACTTTAACGGATTTTATTATACGATCTAAATCTCAGACTCACATCTCAATTTGTAAGATACTCACAAAATCATCAAATTATTGATAAGATAATTTAATACATTAAACTTATAATAAAACCAACATATGAAAGAATAAACCACAAAAATCTTGGATTAAAGAATTAAAGGTCTCAAAATACTACATTTCCCCCCCTAATATAGAGTTTAGTTACACTTAATGTAAAAAGAAAAAAACAAATAAATAAATTTGAATACATCACCGGATTATTGGAATAAAAATATGGAAAAGAATAAACTCTTGCACCAATGTCTTCTTTCGTTTCCAATCTTTGTTTTGATCTTGAATCCCGTGATGAATTTCTTCTCTTAATTTTGCTCTTCGATCTCTCCTTGTATCTCCTTTTTTTAATGTGCTGAACTCCTCAAATTGTGTGCAATTCTTGTATTTATACTTCATACACATCATTGGCCAAATTGAAGTCTTTTTCTGGGCTTCTCACAGCCCATTCAACAAAAACCCTTAAATTTGCGGCACGGCGCCTAGTCGCAGTGACTTGTTGAAAAAACTCGTATATGTAACGTATGGGCGCTGAGTCGTTGTCCAACATGCGTCCCTTTCAGTATTTTGTCATAACTTTTTCTTTAAATATCAGATTAAGGAGATTCAAAATTTGTTGGAAGGATAACTCAAAGCGATACAACTTTGATAGAAATATCTCTTTTCCAATTCGAACTTTTACTAGGCCAAAAATGGGTCTCAATCTCCAACTAAAAATTTGGACATCATTGCGCGGTTGAAAATTGATTTGTTTTCACTCTTTTTTATCTTTAGTTGTATCCATTCTACCCCTAGCATTCTTGAATTTTCGTCGTGAGCTTCGGCTGGACTTTTGAGTATTTTCACTTTAGTCCCCAACTTTGGATCACGCCCTTTTCGCCATTTTTCTCTTCTTTCTTTCAATTTCACTTCCATTAATTGAGTTTCACCTAATAACACATTATATAATAAATTAAGCTTTAATTCCATTAAAAGAATTATGAAATATCAATATTTTAGAGCCCGAATAATTGTATAAAATACACTTATCATTAGCCTTGTTAAATTTGTGTGCTCACATTAAGTAAAATATTATATCAAAAAGATTGTTGGAGGCTCAAGTGAAATAGAGAATTGTAAAAAAGAGGGATCTACAAAAAGTTGTTGTTTGATGGTTAGAGGTGGATGTAAATGTAAGACTAATATGAGAACTTCAAATGACATTGAAGATACCTATTGAATTGTTAAAACATTTGGAGATGATCACAATCATGAATTTGTGTCACCACTTAAAAGAATAAAAAAATGAGGTCAAATAGAAGTATGCCTAAATTAGCAACAAATATTTCATAAACATTTAGAAATGAGAATATAAAAGTTGTCGAACTTGTCTCAATTCTTGGTGGTGATTGTTTCAATGGGAGAGATTGTTATAACCACTTGAGATACATTGAACGTAAAGAGTTATAAGTTAGTGATGCACAGTGTGTCCTCACATATTTTCAAAAGAAGAAAGCACAAAATCCACAATTTTATTATGCGATACAATGCAATGAAGATGGACGAGCAACCAATTTATTTTGAATAGATGCAATGTCTCGTATGTCGTATCAACGTTTTGGAGACATTGTTACCTTTGACACAACGTATAGGAAAAACAAATATGATATGCCATTTACTCCATTTATTGGTGTGAACCATCATTCTAAATCTATACAATTTGGTTGTGCATTATTACAAGACGAGACACAGTTAACATTTTTGTGGTATTTCAAACATGGCTTGATGTTATATGTGTAATGACCCAAAATTTAGTTTTTAAATCGCTACCAAAACTATTAAATTTAACAGTGTAAACATATGAAATTAACTGACACAATTTAATTGATAAAACTTATAACCAAAAAGATATTTAAAAAAAATGCATATCGCATTCTTAGATAAATAATAAAATGTTAATTCCACTAATAAAGCATAACATAGTTTTAAATTTATAGCCCAATAAACATGTCTTAAAATTTTTTAAATAAAAATCCGTATGAAATAAAACTAAGAAATTGCTGAAATTAAAAAAAATGTCTTGTTACATCGGATGATTTTTATTTAGGATGTGTTTGAGCCACATTATTTTGGAAGAATGTATTTTGGAATAGTAGATTGGTAGGGAATGTATGGTTGAAAAAGAGAAAATATTATTGATGTGATGAAAAATATTATTTTATTGAAAAATGTGTGGTTGAAAATGAAAATTTTAATATGACTCAAATATGGAATTAATTCCATAAATCTTGGCACCACGACTGTACCTCGTTGCCCGCCAATCAATGACTCGTTCTAACCTGTGAGGTAGGGGAAAATGAGTGAGTATATGAGAATACTCAATAGGATACGAATTAATAGTTCAATCTCGAGTAAAAATATTAAATCATGTGTCAAAATTATCATACCGTCATATCATATTTTGAGAAACCAGTAAGAACTCAAATATATCATATCTTTGGTACTGAATGACCATTACATACCATAACATAACATAACATATCGTAGCTTTCATTAGCATAATATTTATCAGCATGAAAAATAAATTAAACGGGATAAATCACTTGTACCTCGTAATCCTACCTCGTTGATCAAATAAATTTGAAAAGTAAAACCACAATCGCGTTCCAAAACCTCAATTTCTACTTGTTGCCCATAACATGTATCTATGTCTTCTTCTTCTTCTTCTTCTTTTTTAAATACAAATTTTTTTTTAATAAAACCCAAATAACAACTTACCAATAGACTTTCTCTATACACGTGTCACTCTTAAATTCTATATTCATTAATTAACTCAATAAATTATAATTTAAGACAATGTCCGTTGACCTTGATAACTTGGGCCTCGCTCATTCGAATTGATTTTTTCTCTAACCTATTAAAGTATAATTATCTAACCCAAAAAAATAAATGTTAAAACTTATTTCTCTATAATCCTTCAACTAAATATATATATTAATTCTATTTTATAAAAAAATTTCGGGGCTTTACAATATGAGGATGTTATACCATTTGTATCATAACGGACCACAGTATCCAACTATGAAGGCAGCTATTGCAAAAGTTCTTCCATACACACATCATCATTTAAGATCCAACTATGAAGGTAGTTATTGCTAAGGTTCTTCCATACACACATCATCGTTTTATATCTTTGGCACATTATGAAAAAGTTAGGTGAAAAGTTATCATATATATATTACAAGAAGTCGACTTTCAAGAAAGATAGGAAAAGTTGCATTCATTTTACTTATAAAGTAGAAGAATTTGAGAAAAAAAAATGGAAAGAAATGGTTGTAGAGTATGGTTTGGAAAGTAACAAATGGCTTTGGGATTTATACGTAATACATGATAGTTGGGTTCCAGTGTATAATCGAGGATTTATTTATTATTATTATTTTGCAGGCATGATGCTACTACCCGTAGTGAAAGTATTAACTCATTTTTTGGTAGCTTTCTTACTTCTCGAACTAACCTTCGCGATTTTGTTCTAAAATATGATGAAGCTTTAGCTTCAATTGAGCAAAGGGATAATGGTGAAGACTTTGATTTGAAACATTCGTATCGAATTGGTGACGATGATGCTTCGCTTTTAAAACATGCATCAAAATTATAAACTAGGAATATTTTTAAGAAATTGAAACAAAAATGGAAGAAAGTCGAGGATTATAGAGTTGAAGAAGTGAATTATGATCATCCCAAATACATAGTTCAACATAGAGAGAGCATTTGAGAAGTTTCAAGTAAGTTTTGAATTGCAAAATAATGAAGGAAAATGTAACATTTTGAGTTTGTTGGAATAATTTGTGGCATATTCTCATTCTTATTCGGGAAGATATTGACGTACTTCATTTTCACTTTATAAAAAAAAAGGTGGGTGCAAGGAGAAAATAAATTAAGGAGTACGGATTCAGAAAAAAAATGTAATTGAAGATGGTGAGTAACATGCAAACGCATTGAGACTTGGTCATATGTGTAGGATAACAACTTAACTAGCTTGCCATTCTGTCGTATTGAATGAAGGATACCAATTATATGTCAAAGCTATTGAAGAAGTACGCAAGCAGATTTACATAATTGATATTGGAACAAAATTTCGTGTTAATACTTCTCCAAATGAATTAGATAGTTGTAATGAAGATAGATCTCAATTGTGTTATCGGATCCAATGTTTCAATTACAAAAGAACTGAAGAAGGATGATAACGGCAAAGGAAATGATCATGTTGTTTCAGGGACGTTCAAATCAAATATTGAGTTGTCACAGAAAATAAAAAGGGTCAATGTACATTATTCAAAGAATCGGGCCATGACAAGAGGATATGTCCTAAGAACCCAAAAAAATGGAAGTGAGCAATGAGCATCATGTTCAAGCAAACATAGCATGTAAGTATATTTTTTCAATAATTTTGTTTCCTTCATTTCACTTGTAATTCAATATTTTATTTGTTTTATGCGTTCTAAATTTCTTTTCTTTCATGTAGGATTCAATTTTGGAGTTAAATTTGAAGTCGAGCAATGTACAAATGAATGTTGGTGCCAGGTTAGTGTATTCTATCCAGTTTAGTTATTAGTGTCCAGTAACATATTCCTCGTTTGTTGCCTTGATTGACTGGAAATTTGAATTTGAAACTACTTTAAGAACAATAATTTAACTTCTTGTTTGACTCAATTGTCATTAATGCAATCTCTATGTGTTCGCACTTGTGCACTACTGTTTGATTGTACTTGTAGGTTTATCAACTATGTTGAGACCTACAAAATATGTTTATGAGTTTGTAGTTACTCTGATTTTAAGGAAAGTTTTTAAACATTAAGATTTAAAAGTTACCTCGAAAATATATGAATGATTTAAGCTTACTACATATCATAAGTGTTGGGGAAAATACTGGTGAATCAAAGTATATCAATCAAACGAAGGCCCTGTTTAAACGGTTTCCTTAAATCGAATTCGCTGCCTCACCGGAGTGTACGAGATTTTGATCGGTGTTCGATTCCCAGGATACAATCGGTTGTTGGTCCATACTGCACTACATTACCGACCTACGAACTAACTGTGATTCACTCTATCTCTCAAAGAATTTAGAAAAAGGAAATTTACACCGGAAAGAAAAAACTTGTTGATGCTGGAAGAAAAGATGGTATCTTTCTCTTGTGTGTTTTCAACCATCGAGAGCTCTTCTATTTATACACATAGAGGAAGAGAGTGGCCATTAATAATTTCTGAACTGAAGAGTAATGGCTGGAATAATGGCTGACCAAAACTGAAGCAGTAGAAAGGCTGAAACTGAAACTGGAGAAACTGAAGAGATAATGGTTGAAACTGAAATTGGATTTTATTTTCATTCATTTTCCAACAATCCCCCAAATGAATGAAAATTTGGAAAACCAGAGACTAAAGATAGAAAGAGATAGTAAAACGAATCAATCCTGCATAAGATAGGTAGCATTTAGCTTTGAACCTTCCCCTGTGAAAATCTATCGAGTATTACTAGCAAACCAGTGGATCTGATGCCTTGAACTGTTTCACCATTTGTGTAAACCAAGACAATAGACCTCACACAGAACCATTCTAGACACAGCGTAGTTCTCAATGTTGTGTTCGTTTTGGCCATGAACATGTCGCATGGTTCTGTAAGTGTTTGTTCAAGGATGTAGCCTTCCCAATCCTTATAGAAGCGACCCCACTTCACACTTACATAGGTGACCTCTTAACTTAGCTTTTCACAACAAATCTTAAGGGCCATTAAAAGCGTAGCTTAACATGCATCTTCTAATCACTGTAAGCACCATAGGAATGAGCAGAAGGAAAACCTTCTCAGTGATTTACATAGATATACATGGTTTAGTTGTCCCTTTGAACCTAGATCCTGGGATCTCCATTCAGTTAGGTTGGGTTTCCACCATGATACCTTTCAACGTCATAGGCTGCAAGCCCATTCCCCTCGATGATTTTTCAACCAGCTCTTGAGTTAACCCTTTTGTTAACGGATCCACAATATTATCCTTTGACTTCACGTAGTCCAGAGTGATAATACCTTGTAAGAGTAGTTGTCGAATAGTATTATGTCGTCTTCGAATATGTTGAGACTTACCATTATACATATTGCTCTGTGCCCTGCCAATTGCTGATTGGTTATCGCAATAAACACAAATTACAGGCACTGGCTTTGACCATATTAGAATATCTTCAACAAACTGGCGAAGCCAATCTGCTTCTTCAATTGCTTTATCCAAAGCGATGAACTCTGATTCCATTGTAGATCTTGCGATTCAAGTTTGTTTGGACGATTTCCAAGAGATAGCTGCACTACCAAGAGTGGAGACATATCCACTAGTAGATTTTGAATCTGACATATCTGATATCCAATTTGCACTTCGATTACTGTAGGGTATCTAGAATAATACAGTCCAAAATCACGAGTATACCTTAAGTAATGTTACACCCTGAAAATGGCTCTCCAGTGGATAGCACCTGGGTTACTTGTGTAGCGACTCAATCTGCTAACTGAGTATGCTATATCCGGTCTCGTACAAGTCATTAAATACATTAAACTCCCAATTATCCGAGAATATTCTAACTGTGACACACCATCACCAGTGTTCTTGGATAAGTGGAGACTCAAATCCACTGGAGTCCTGGCCATAGTGGTATCTGACTTGTTGAACTTGTTGATATCTTACCAATGTAATAAGATTGAGATACACAAGTCCATTTGGTGTTCGAGTGATTTTTACTCCCAAAATGACATCCGCGAGACCCATGTCTTTCATGCCAAACTTTAAGTTTAACATATTCTTAGTGGCTTTGATAATCTTATCAGAGTTGCCGACAATGAGCATGTCATCGACGTACAAACACAATATGATATATCCATCATTAGTGTCCTTGACATAGACACACTTGTCAAACTCGTTGATTCGAAAACCATTAGAAAGCATAGCATTATCAAATTTCTCATGTCATTGCTTCGGTGCTTACTTTAAATCATGAAGCGATTTAACCAGTTTACAGACTTTCCTTTCTTGACCTGGAGCTGAAAACCCCTATGGTTGCTCCATGTAGATTTTTTCATTCAAATATCCATTTAGGAAAGCTATTTTTACACCCATCTGATGTATTTCCAGATTTCGCAAGGCTGCAATATCAATTATCATCCGGATATAAATTATTCTCAACATAGGAGAATAAGTATCAAAGTAATCTAAGCCTTCTTTTTTCTTATAACCTTTGATTACTAGCCGAGCTTTATATTTATCAATAGAGCCATCCGCTTTCATCTTCTTCTTGAAGATCCACTTGTAGCCCAAAGGCTTATAGCCTGGTGGAAGATCTACTAATTCCCAGGTATGATTCTGTAGGATAGAATCGATTTTACTCTTGATGGCTTCTTTCTACAGATGACCATCTGGAAAAGATATAGCTTCTTTATAGGTTTGAGGATCATTCTCCATCAAATATGTGAGGAAATCAGGGTCAAACGTCTTAGAAGTTTTGGTCATTTTGCTTCGTCTAGGCTCATCCTCACCTTCTTCAACTGGATCTTTACTACTGCCAGAAGCAGAAGATTTCATAGTCCGTTTAATAAGAGTTAACTGTTTAGGAGATTTACAAGGAAATATAGTCTTAAAGAATTGTGCATTCCTAGACTCCATAATCGTGTTCGGATGAATATCAGGTACATTCGAATAATGCACAAGGAACCTATATGCACTACTATTTTGTGCACAACCAATGGACACACAGTCAACTGTCTTAGGTCCAATCTTGACCTTCTTATGAGGAGGTACCACAACTTTGGCAAGACACCCCCACATTCGTAAGTATTTATATGAAGGTGTTCGACTTGTCCAGAGTTCATACGGAGTCTTATCCATATTCTTTCTTAACACTTTATTCAAAATGTAATTCGTAGAAAGAATAGCTTCTTCCCAGATGTTCTATGGTAATCCAGAACTAATCAACATAGCATTCATCATTTCTTTTAACGTTCGATTCTTACGCTCAGCAATTTCGTTCTGCTGAGGTGAATAAGGTGCAGTAGTTTGGTGAATTATTCCATGTTTAGCACAAAATTCACCAAATGGTGATTCATATTCACCACCACGCTCAGTTCGTAGCACCTTTGTTTTCTTGCTAAGTTGATTTTCAACTTCATTCTTGTAAAGAATGAATTTATCGATAGCTTTGTCTTTGTTTTTAAGCAAATACACATAACAATATCTCATGCTATTGTCGACAAAAGTAATAAAGTACTTATTGTCGCCTCTTGTTAGGACAAATTTCAAGTCACACACATCACTGTAGACTAGTTCCAATGGCTCGGTACTTCTTTCAATACTATGAAACGAAAACCTAGTAAGCTTAGCCACAACGCATGTTTCACATTTATGATTTGAATCAGTTTGAAACCTAGGCAAGTAATTTAGTTTACTTAGTCTACGTAATGCATTGTAATTTACGTGACATAATCTACCATGCCACAGATTAGGAGACTCAAGCAAGTAAACAAAAGGAGTTTTCTTATTATTCATAATAGTTAGGGTTACAGCAATTACATTCAATTTAAACAGGGCATCAGTCGTATAGTCTTTTCCAACATAAACTCCTATTTGGTAATCACCAGCTTATCCGCCTCAAAGACTATGTGGAAACCATTATTGTTCAGAAGAGACCCAGAGACCAGATTCTTGCGAATATCTTGCACGTGCAGCACATTAGTCAGAGTAAGCTCTCTACTAGAGGTCATCTTCAGGATCACCTTGCCTTTACCAAGCACTTCAGAAGTTGTAGAGTTTCCCATAAACAACTTTTCACCATTTGTAACTGGTGTAAAAATAGTGAACATGCTCCTGTTGGAGCAGACATCACAAGTGGCCCAGTGTCTAGCCACCACTCCTTAGGGTTAGACCCCACCAGGTTAACCTCACTAATTACCGCCATGAGGTTTAGGTCTGATATGTCATCTGAGAGATGATCTCTCTCATTTTTAACTATATTAGTCTGAGGGCGCTGCTTGTTATCCCTCCGAGGCTGACGGCAGTCTGCTGATTGATGCCCAACTTTGTCATAATTGAAGCACTTTCCATTGAATTGGAATTTAGGCTTCTTTCCTGCCCCACCAGTAGGCTTTAACCGAGACCCTTTCGTGGTCTGCTTTTTGTCTTTCCAATTTTCATTACCCTGTTTGGCTTTAAAGGATTGACATTTTTTAGTAACAGAACTTTGCCGTGTTCCAATACATTAGCCTTTTCAGAGTAAGAATTCCCTGACTTACATTCAGCTTTTTTGTTATTCTCCTCAATGCGCAGCTTGATAATTAAATCCTCGAAAGACATCTCTGTTCTCTTATGCTGCAAATAGCTTTTGAAAGCCTTCTACTGAGGAGGTAGCTTGTGAATAGCAGTAGCCACCTGTAGAGATTCTGACGTAGTCAGACCCTCAACATGCATTTCTTGCAAGAGCACTTGATACTCTTCACTTGGCTCACCACTAAACGTGAATCAACCATTTCGAAGTCCATGCACCGACTGGCCAAGAATTTCTTAGACCCAGCATCCTCGGACTTGTACTTATTTTCTAAGGACTCCCAAAGCTCCTTAGCAGACTTCTTTACCACATACACGTGATACAGAGAATTCTGTAGTCCATCCAAGATATAGTTGCGGCACAAAAAATCAGCACTTTTCCATACATCCCAAGCCGCACGCCTACGCATATCAGTGTCATTTTCAGCCACGACAGGGGCATCCTCGGTGAGAAAATGTGCAAGGCCCAAAGTAGTAAGATAAAAAATCATCTTATTATGCCATATCTTAAAATCAGTGCCAGCAAACTTATCCGATCGAATTGCATGATTCACTGAAAATTGAGCCGAAAACGATGGGGAAGATACCGAGGCCGCAGCCCTAGGTACTGGTAAAGTTATTGTGCCAAATTGGATTGTCGAGGCCGTAGTCGTAGGCAAAGTGGGGTTCACTCCAACGTGAGGAATGCTAGTCGAGGTCCCCACATGGTTGACAGCAGTCATTGCGGGATTTGGTAAACCAGTACCAACAGTGTTATTGCCGTTGTTCATATCGTCATTTTCATGTGACGTCATTGAACCTTAAAACAAATAACAAATAATTTAGAATACTTATTCGAGATCTAAGTTATCTGTTCGAAAAATAAAATTCTTGAACAGATTATTTTTGTCAAATTATTAACAACTTATCAATCATTTAAAATTGTATTAGAAATCATTTAACCAATGATTAAAATAATCATTAAAGGAAAAATTAACAATTATATACTAATGATGAAGTAATAATAACTAACAATTAAAAAATTGTATGACAATGATTACCAAATGATTGACAATGATTACCAAATGATTTAAAAAAAAAAAAACCATAATAGTCCTGCAAACTACCTTATACCCATGCAAAACCACCACCTTTAGAAATCATGCAGATACCCGCTAAACTTCCTAAAAAAAATTTTCCTTTTCTTTCCAATCTTGATCAATTGAAATCTACCTTAATGCACGTTATGTAAATGATAAACAGAACTTAGAAAACACATGAACTGATGAAAGGAAAAAAAATAATACGGGCAAAAAAAAAAATTACAGAAACTGGTTTTTTTTCCTTCAGAAACGATGAAAGGATTTGATCCACGAAAAGAATTCGATTTAAGCTTGTTGGGGAAAATACTGGTGAATCAAAGTATATCAATCAAACCGAAGGCCCGTGTTTACACGGTTTCCTTAAATCAAATTCGCCGCCTCACCGGAGTGCATGAGGTTTTGATTGGTGTTCAATTCCCAGAATACAGTCGGTTGTCGGTCCACGCCGCACTACATTACCAACCTACGAACTAGCTGTGATTCACGCTGTCTCTCAAAGAATTCAGAAAAAGGAAATTTACACCGGAAAGAAAAAACTTGTTGATGCTGGAAGAAAAGATGGTATCTTTCTCTTGTGTGTTTTCAACCATCGAGAGCTCTTCTATTTATACACATAGAGGAAGAGAGTGGCCATTAGTAATTTCTGAACTGAAGAGTAATGGCTGACCGAAACTGAAGCGGTGGAACGGCTGAAACTGAAACTGGAGAAACTGAAGAGATAATGGTTGAAACTGAAATTGGATTTTATTTTCATTCATTTTCCAACAATAATCTCTATCCATAAGGTTTTAAAACGAGTAAATCATGTTGTTAAAATATGGCCAATAATTGTTTTAAATGGAATAATGGCCGTCTCTTTAATAAGGAAACTAAATTAGGATTTTCGAACAATTAACAAAGGCATGACACTAAGGCAGCAGTAGGAATGTCGAGGACGTGGAAATGAGCTGGAATTGCTGGCATAGCGGCAAAGAGCTGGAGGCAGTTGGGAGCTCAAGTTTAACAAATAATTAGTTAGTTTAGTTGTTAGTTAGTTTCCCACTTATTTTTCCTTCTTTTGGTTTGTTATTTATACCGTGTAAACATTTCATTTTCATTAACGAATTAGAGTTTTCACTATTCAGTATTCTCTCTGGTTTGTAATATGGTATTAGAGCACTGCTCTTCTTCTTCATCTTAAACTCTGAAAATCCTTTTAATTCTTCCTTCATTGCTATTAATTTCTGAATTTAATTCCGATCCGAAATAACATGGCAACTGAAGCTTTTATTCGTGGAAATTCATCCACTGATGATAGCCAAAATCCTTACTACCTGCATCATTCTGATAACCCAGGGCTGATCCTTGTATCTCAGCCATTAACCGGAGAGAGTTATGCTTCATGGAGTACGTCTATGATGATTGCATTGTCAGTCAAAAATAAATTGGGTTTCATTGAAGGATCTCTATCTCGACCAGAAGAGAATTCTTATTTGCTCAAGTCCTGGATCCGGAATAACAACATTGTGATCTCGTGGATACTCAATTCAGTTTCCAAAGAAATATCATCCAGTATTATATTTGCTGAATCAGCCTATGAAATATGGGTTGATATGAAGGAAAGGTACCTGCGGAGAAATGGCCCTCACATATTTCAGTTAAGAAGAGAGTTGATGAATCTCAGTCGAGGGCAATCCTCTGTGGGAGTCTATTTCACCAAGCTGAAGAAGATTTGGGAGGAGTTAAGTAACTATAGACCTATATGCTCTTGTGGAAAGTGTGAATGTGGCAGAAACAAGAAGCTGATTGATCACTACCATGTGGAGTATGTAATATCTTTTCTGATGGGGTTAAATGATTCATTTGCACATGTGAGAGGGCAGTTGTTGCTAATGGATCCCATTCCCCCATAAATAAAGTATTTGCATTGGTGTCTCAAGAGGAACATCAACGTAGTGTTAGTACAAATGTTGCAACAACTGAACCAATGGCTTTTTATGTCAAAATGAGGGAAAATCTCCAACTCCAGGATAACCTCATAACAAATTTCAGAAAAAGGATAGACGAGTATGCACATATTGTGGTTATAATAGTCCTGTTGTGGATAAGTCATATAGATTGCACGGATATCTACCTGGATATAAGGCCAAATAGAGTCAGGCCTCTACTCAACCTGCTGGAATTGGCCATCACAATTCTGCTAATGTGAACCAAGTAGCTAAAGCTGGTTCAGAACGGACGCAAGGAATGATGGGAGACTTTGTGCAGACTCTGAATTCTGCACAATATCAACATTTAATGAATATGCTAAGCAGCCATATCACAGTAGCAAAATTGGAAATGAAGGAGGAGATGTCCATAGAGGTCATGTATCAGCTGTGTCAGGTACTTATTTCTCCATTTTTCTTAACTCAAAGGTTAGTTCTCCTAATTGCTGGGTGGTGGATTCAGGAGCCACATCTCATATATGTTTCACAAAATCAACTTTTCATATAATGAGGCCTACTCAGAATGCATACATCACATTACCAAATCATGACAGAATCCTTGTATTCTACATTGGCACAGTGAAACTCAGCCATGATTTAATGCTTAAGGATGTATTGTTTGTACCTCAATTCAAATTCAACTTGCTATCCATCAGTTCTTCAACCAGGGGCTCATATGTGATTGCAAAAATTTTCACCGACTCTTGCATCATTCAGGAACTAACCAATTTGAGGATGATTGGCAAGGGTAGAAGGGTTGTTGATCTTTACATTTTGGAAGCTTAAACTGCAGTAGTTTGTAATAGTAATGTTGTTCATAAATCATTCGAGATTGTAAACAATGTAAATTCTGATATATGGCACCACAGGCTTGGCGATTTGTCTTTCCAAAAACTTGAGACATTAAAAGATCAATTGCAATTGCCTTGTAATGCTTTCAATAAAATATTCCTATGTGATGTATGCCCATTGGCAAAATAGAAGAGACTTCCTTTTATATCAAATAACCATCTATCTCAGAATGCTTTTGATCTTATCCATTGTGATACTTGGGGACCGTATCACATTCCAACCTATGCAGGCCATAGATACTTTCTTACTTTAGTTGATGATAGCACTCGTTTCGCTTGGGTATATCTTATGAAGCAAAAATCTGATGATGAGTCCATCATTCCTAAGTTCTTCACACTCATTGAAACTCAATTCTACAAGCCAATCAAAAAGTTCAGATACGATAATGCACCAGAACTGAAACTAGCTAATTTCTTTGCATCCAAAGGTGTCATTCACCAGTTTTCATGTGTTGAACGTCCTGAACAAAACTCTGTTGTCGAAAGAAAACACCAACATCTTCTTAATGTAGCCAGAGCACTGTTTTTCCAATCTCATGTACCTATCAAATTGTGGGGTGATTGTGTGCTTACAGCCACATTTTTGATAAATAGAACCCCTTCACGCATCATTTATAACAATACTCCTTATTCACTCATTTACAACTCAGCGGTTGATTAAAAATCCCTTGAGTATTTGGATGTTTGTGCTTTGATTCTACCTTAGTTTCCCACCGTTCAAAATTCCACCCAAGAGCCAAAGCTTGTGTGTTCATGGAATATCCACCTGGGGTGAAAGGCTACAAACTATATGACATTCAATCAAAAACCTTTTTCATTTCCAGAGAGGTCATCTTTAATGAATATCTCTTTCCCTTTCACTCTATTCTTCATTCCAATGACTCAATAGATCCATTTCCTGATGTTGTTCTACCTAAACCAATACAAGATGTTGAACCTACTTCTAAAGCACTACAAAATGCACACCATACTCATGTCAGTGATGTTGATGACCAGAATGCCAATACTGATATCCAGCCTCATGTCAGTAATACAAATTATCAAAATATCAATACTAATATCTAGCCTTTTGATTCCTCAATACAGCCTGATTCTACCTCATCATTACAGCTTAGAAGAATAAGGAGGACCAACAAACCACCCTCATATCTCAGAAATTTCCACTGTAATTTGTTATCAAATCATTTTCCCTCACCTGAAAACAACTCTCTTTACCCACTGCACAAATACCTATCATATAAAGCATTTTTCCCTGAGCATTGCAATTATATTTTTGATGTATCTTCGAGTTCTGAGCCTCATTTCTATCACGAGGCAGTTAAAAGTACCCATTGGAGAGAAGCCATGGCTGCAGAATTAAAAGCCATGGAAGATAACAATACCTGGTCAGTGACTACTTTACCTGAAGGGAAACATTCTATAGGGTGTAAATGGGTGTATAAGATAAAATATAGGTTTGATGGCAGCATTGATAGGTATAAAGCCCATTTAGTAGCAAAGGATTACACTCAGCAAGTTCATTGAGACCTATTCTCCAGTGGCAAAGTTGGTTACAGTTAAAATCCTTTTGGCCATTGCTGCTACAAATCATTGGCACATCAATCAACTTGATGTGAACAACGCATTTTTAAATGGCGACCTATTTGAGGAGATTTTCATGGATTTGCCATTGGGCTACATTAAACAATCCGCCGATAAGAATCAGAGTTCATGGAAGTTGGTTTGCAGATTGCACAAGTCCATTTATGGACTCAAACTAGCCTCAATGCAGTGTTCGCAAAGTTCTCAAACGCTCTTATCTCACATGGCTATCACTAATCAAAATCAGACTACAGTTTGTTCACAAAAGGATCTTAGAATTCATTTGTAGGATCGCTGGTGTATGTAGATGATATCATCATTACAGGTTTTGATTGCAATGCCATTGAGTCATTAAAGTCCTTTCTCCATAGCCGTTTTAACTTAAGGATCTTGGCAAGCTGAAGTATTTTCTTGGGTTGGAAATTGCTCGATCCCAGAAGGGGATCTTCCTATCCCGACGCCATTACAAACTATAGATTCTGGAAGACACTGGGTTCATGGCTTGTAAACCAGCCATTTTACCTATGGATCCAAATATTCACCTATGTTCCTTCGAAGGTGATGTCCTTGATGATGCCTCTATGTAAAGAAGATTGATAGGCAGATTGCTGTACCTAACCATTTCTAGGCCTGATATTACCTTCGCAGTCCACAAATTGAGCCCATTCATTTCTCAGCCCAGACAACCTCATTTAAATGATGTGCATCATGTTAATCCAAGAATAACTAACCAAGAGGGGAGTGAATTGGTGTTTGAAACTTTTTCGACAATTAGTCTCAAACTATTCAATACATAAGAAATAGATTCAAAGTACAATAAGAGAGATAAATATACAAACTCGATAACTTAATTCAAGTATGAATATAGCACAATATAAATGACAATGTAAAGTAGAGTGCAATAATGTAAAGATAACAAACCGATTTAATGGGGTTCGATACACAATGTATTATACATCCCCATTACCAAGTTCTCCGTCATGAGCAATGCCAAATGCACTATAATGGTAACTTATAACAAGGAGTACCAATCCTTAAATGACTTACAACAAGGAACACTTATCTTTAGGTGACTTACCGCAAGGAACACCTACCCTTAAGTGACTTACAACAAGGACCACTTATCCTTAGTGACTTACAACGAGAAACGCTTATCCTTAGGTGACTTACAACAATGAGCACATATCCTTACAATCGAGTTTTCACAAAACTCTCAAAATTGTCAAAGTGTAAGTGATAATTTTACAATTGAAGAAACTCTCTTAACCAATGATATAATCAAGTTAAGTATTAGAGAGTTATGTAAACACTTAAATAGATAGCCAATAATAAAGTTCAAGTATTTGTGTTATAAACTTTGATGAATAATAAATAATGAAATAGTTTGTATCTTTGTATCAAAGTTTTCAACATATGATCTCTTTAACAAATAATACAAGTTAAGTATAAAGAGAGATTTTCACTTCAATATAAGTGTTGCAAAAAAAAAATTCTATCAAAACATTAAGGTTGTAATCAACTATAGGTCAACAATTTCTCCATTTTTGATTATGACAAACAAGATGATTTGCAATGTAAGATTTGAACAATTAATATCATATTGATAAAGAAATATATATCATGTAATTCATATTCCCCATTTCCTTTACAAATCAACAACTAGACATTTAAATCATATTATATTTTCAAATCAAAGCCGCATAATCATCTCACTCCATTTCCTCCCTTTTGACATAAGCAAAAAGGGATATCATTTAAGATCAAAACTTTGAATCAACCATGAAAAAATAATATATCCCCCTTCAATTAAGCACAAGATGCAAAAAATAAAAAATAAAAATCACTTTATAATAAAATATTAATTAAAGTATGAGTGATGTAAATGACAAAAGCAAAATCATTTGAATAGAATTTATATTTTCCTTTTTCAACGTTCTCCCTATCATGCATAAATCAAGTTTTATATCTCGTGCTCTTTATCATGCATAATTATCCATTCATCTTCCCTCTTTTGACATATGCAAAAAGGGATAGCATGTAATATCAATGCACAATTTTTACATTTACGATAGCACATATAAGAGGAATAGTATTGCATATAAGATCAAAACTTCTAAATTAACCATAGAAAATAGTAATATATTTCCCCTATCGTTTTCACTTATATTTCCCCCTTTCAATATGAACCGATTTTGTGTCTATTTCATATTCCATATAAAGATAGTATAATATTTATAGACATGCATTTCCACAATTCATTGAAAAAAATCACATTAGAAGTCATCACAATTTATGGAAATAACGGAAGTCATAATTCAAGTTACAATGCATAGATTAGAAGTTATACTTTATAGCAATTAAATCACATACTAAATATAATATTGAGTTTACTTGAGATTTAAAGAAGAGAGTTAATCATACCTCGATATTTTTGTTATGCATATAGAAGTACCTTGATTATCCTTGTCCATTTGATTGATGAGCTCATTGGAGTGTTCATTTGTATTTACCTCATCTTCAATGGCTATGAATGACATATTGGTGATTTCTTCTTGACTTTCATCTTCATCATCATCGCTTTCATCCCATGTCGCTTGAAGAGCTTTCTTTTTTATGAATCTATTCTTCTTTTCACAATTTTCTTCTTTCTTCGGAATCGATGTTTTTGAAGAAAACCTTTCAACTTCTTGACAAGAAGAACTAGATCATCAAGTTCTTCATCATTCACATTCTCACATGAAGTGCCTTCATCGACTATGGATTTAAAATCAACTTGGCGTCTTTTCTCTTCTTTGCTTTTCAATGTTTTCTCCTTTATCTCGGTGTGATTTAGCTCATATGTCATCAATGTTCCATAAATCTCTTCCAATAGATATGTGTTGATATCTTTTGTGTTTTCTATCAACATTTTCAATGGACTCCATTCTTCCGAGAGCGACCTAAACATTTTACTTACATGCTCACCATTGTAAATTCACGATCAAAGCCTTTGAGGCTATTAGTAATATTGGTGAAGAGTAATCATGTCAACAATAAGTTCATTCTCTTTCATGAAGAAATTTTCAAAATCTTTAACTAAGTGATTTATCTTAATTTCTTTTACTTTACTAGTTTCAACATAAGTAATTTCTAAAGTATGCCAAATATCATAAGCTTAATCACATGTACTAATACGATTCAATTCATTTCTATCCAATGCACAATAAAGTATATTTTTTACTCTAGCATTTAGAGATAATTTTCTTTTATCGTCTTCATTATATTCCTCTCTAGGTGATGCGAACCTTATAACAACGGTGACTACGAAACCCACAACTAGATTGATACGGAACTCAAGAACACCAATTAAATTCGATTTTCGACTTAAACCCAACGAAGTGAACCAAAAAACCCAACGATAAAAAAGATGTGTTGAACTCCTTGATTACACACTGAAGAACCCACGATCTGATGTTTTGAGCGCCACAAGATTTAGATCTTGATAAGTTATTGTTCAAGGAAAAATAAGGAAAGCAATAGCATGTCTATTAAAATTTATCAAAAAGTCACAACACAATGAATGCTTTTGGTACTTATACTTAACCCTAGAAAATAGGTAAAAACGTACATAATCTCATAAATAAGGTAGGAGATTGACTAAATATAGAATTCTAACAATTATGGAAAATTCGCGGAAAATGAAAATTTCGCCAATTTTTTGTACCATGCGGCCGCATGGAACAACCGAAAAACCTCATTTGGTTTTCGGTATATGCCTATGCGGTAGCAAGGCTATTATGTCTATGTAGCCGCATAGGCATAAGTTTCAACCCCACTTTCTATAGCCTCGATCTGCATGATCCATTGGACTTCCCCAACATGAAACTTGCCTCTTTTTCCATGTAGAACATGACATCGTCCATCTTTGCTTGAACAAGTAATCCCATTGCCTCTGTCACTCGTTTTGCCCTCGCTCGAGTCATTGATCCTTCATCAACTATCAATGGATCTTTCCCTAGGATTGTCATCGCTTCAACGACACCTTGGATCATATCATCCCTTCCTTCTTCGAAAGGATTCGTCCTCGAATCAGCACCTGCATCAAACAGAGACAGATCAGCAACATTAAATGTAGCTGAAACATTATACTCACCTAGGAGGTCCACTTTTTAGGCATTATCGTTGATCCTCTCGATGACTTGGAATGACCTATCTTCACACAGTTGCAGCTTAGACTTTCTTTGATCCGGAATGTGCTCTTTCCTGAAATGCACTCAAACCCAATCTCCTGGTTCAAATGTCACGCGCCTTCTTCCTTTATTTACTTTTGTTGCAACAAGCTTAGTCTTCTCTTCAATTTGCGCATTGACCTTCTCGTGCAGTGACTTCACCAATTCAACTTTTCGCTTACTAGCCAAGCTACCTCGTTCATTTATAGGCAAAGGCAACAAATCCAAAGGTGTTAGATGAAAATGAAGTAGTAGAGTATACAGCTCTATTATAAGAAAATTCAATAAAAGTAAACACTCCTCCCAACTTCTCAGATTCTTGTTTATCACCGTATGAAGCAACTGAGTCATGGTTCTATTAACTACCTCGGCTTGCCCATCAGGTTGTGGATGGCAAGTAGTAGAGAACAATAATTTAATGTCTAACTTACTCCATAAAACATGCCAAAAATGACTCAAAAACTTAACATCTTGGTCTGACATTATGCTTTTAGGGACCCCGTTCAAGCGTATTATCTCCCTAAAGAACAAATCGGCAATATTGGTGGCATCATCGGTCTTGTGACATGGTATAAAGTGTGTCATTTTACTAAACCTATCCACCACAACAAAAATTAAGTCCCGACCCTTTTTTGTCCTAGGTAAACCTAACACAAAATCCATTGAAATATCCACCCAAAGTTCACTAGGTATAGGCAAAGGAGTATACAACCATGAGGCAAAACTTTAGACTTAGCATGTTTACAAGTTATGCGTTTCCCACAAACGCGTTCTACCTCACTTCTCATTTTAGGCCAATAAAAATGTTCCCATATCATATCTAAAGTCTTTTGTACCCCCAAAATGACCCATTAAACTCCCACCGTGTACTTTCCTTACTAACAATTCACGTATAGAGCAGTTTGGAACACACAACTTATTCTCCCTAAACAAATACCCATCATGCTTATAAAATTTATCGATAGCCCCTTTGCTACATGATTCATAAATGCTAGAGAAATCAAAATCACTCACATACATGCCTTTAATGTGTTCAAAACCAAGCAAATGTGCACTTAAAGAATTTAGAAGCACATACATTCGAGATAACGCATCCGCAACCACATTTTCCTTACCTTGTTTATATCGGATGACGTATGGAAATGACTCTATAAACTCCATCCACCTCGTGTGTTTTTTGTTCAACTTACCTTGACCCCGTAAGTGCTTCAATGACTCGCGATCAGTTTGTATCACGAACTCCTTAGGCCACAAGTAGTGTTGCCAAGTCTCCAGTGCTTGAACAAGTGAGTATAACTCCTTGTCATATGTGGGATGGTTCAAAGCAACCCCATTCAACTTTTGATTGAAATAAGCTATAGGCCTTTGACCCTGCATCAATACTGCTCTAATACCTATATCTGATGCATTACACTCAATCTCAAATGTTTTGTCAAAGTTAGGTAGTGCCAAAACATGTGCTTTACACAGTCTATCCTTGATAGTATTAAATGTATGTTCTTGTGCATCACCCCATTGAAAACCTACGCTTTTCTTAACGATTTCAATGAGTGGTGTGGTGATTGTGCTAAAATCCTTTACAAACCGCCTATAAAAACTAGACAGTCCATGGAAACTCCTAACTTCAGTTATGCTCTTAGGTGTTGGCCAATCTTTTATAGCCTTAATTTTCTCCTCATCCACTTCTACTCCATTAGCCCCAACCACAAATCCTAGAAAAACTACATTCTCCATGCAGAAAGTACACTTTTTAAAATTAGCATACAATTGTTTTTTTCTTAGCACTACAAGCACACAACTTAAATGCTCCAAATGTTCTTCAAGGGTTTTGCTATAGATTAAAATGTCATCAAAATAAACTACAACAAATTTACCTATGACAGCATGCAAGTAAAAGTGCTTGGTGCATTAGTGAGACCAAACGGCATAACCAACCATTCATATAATCCATATTTAATTTTAAATGCCGTTTTCCATTCATTACACTCCCGCATACGAATTTGATGGTACCCACTTTTAAGATCAATTTTACTAAAAATACAAGCACCATGCAACTCATCTAGTCTAAGGATAGGGTGACGATAATTTACAGTGATATTGTTGATAGCCCTACAGTCCACCCACATCCTCCAAGTCACGTCTTTTTCGTCTCCTTGGGATTGCTTCGGTAGGCTGGTCGGTTTGGAATGACAACCGCATGTATGAATTCAATTTGGTGCTTAATACCCCAAATTGGTGGTAGTTCGCTTGGCATGTCCTTTGGGTGTTCTCCGAACTCTTCCAATAAAGACTTAACCAAACTGGGGAGGGGTATGTGAGATTCCTCGAAATTGAGGAAGGACTCCTTATATACTAACAACAACATTTGTCTATTATCAACCATAGCCTTTTTCAATTTACTCCCCTTCGCGAAGAAGTTTGCTTTCGACTTTTCTCTCATCTCAACTGACTCTTTTTCTCTCCTATCTTGTGGCATCTCTCTCATTTTTCATCTCTCAGCCACCTCGCCATTTTCTCTCTTACTTGCCAGCTCACTATTTTCTCTCTTCTTACGTGGCCTCTCTTTCTTTTCCCCACTTTTAACCACATCACCATTTTCTCTCTTTTTCACAGACTCTCTTGCTCTTCTTCCTTCCTCATTCCTCAATTTAACATGATCTTCATAAACTTGTGCCGGTGTTAATGGCGCAAGAGTAATAGACCTCCTCTCCTTGACAAAGTTATACCGGTTCCTATACCCATCATGTGTAACTTTCCTATCATACTGTCATGACCTTCCTAACAAAATATGGCCTACTTGAAAAGGTACCACGTCACATACGCCCTTATCACTATAACTCCCATTGAGAAATCAATCAAAGCTCGTTTTATTCATCCTCACCTCTCCACTCTCATTCAACCAACCATTACAATTTATAAGGCGTAGGGTGTCTAAACAATACCAAACCCAATTTTCAACTAAGGTTGTGCTAGCTACATTTGTGCAACTCCCACCATCAATGATTAGGCTACATACCTTATCGTGGACGTGACACCCGATGTGGAATATGTTTTCTCGCTGTTGCTCAGTTTCATCCGCCTTAACTTGAGTGTTAAGAGCTCTCATCGTTACCAGTAGTTCACCAATAGCAAACTCCACTTTTCCTTCTCCTTCAACCTCCTCCAACGTCGGCATATCGTCATATTCTCCTTCACTCTTACTCACCACCTCTCTGTCATCCCATAGAATCATTACCCTTTTGTTAGGACACTGAGAAGAAATGTGCCCCTTTCCCAAACACTGAAAACATCTTATATCTCAACTCCTTGATTGCTGCGATTCCATTTTGGGTACGATTTTGCCAGCACCTTCTTCTCTTCCCCGTTGCATTTCAGTCATTCCTTTAAATCCCGCTTCATTCCCTTTATTACATTCCCACCATGATTTCCAATTTAGGTTAGGAGACAAAGTCTTCACCGGTTGCCTCGTAGTCCCTTTCCTCTTCAACTATCTTTCCACCTTCATGGCTACATGCAACATATCCTCCAACTCCACAGTGTTGTAGTTCCACCACATTAGCAATCTCCTTGTTTAATCCATTCAAGAACCTAGCCATGGTAGCTTCTTGATCTTCCTCCACATTTGCCCTAATTATCAAAATCTCCATCTTATTATGATAATCGTCTACACTCTTCGAACCCTGATACAAACTCTGTAGTTTTTGATGGAACTCCTTGTAGTAATGACTAAGTACAAATCATTTCCTCATTACCACATTCAATTCATCCCAAGTATTTATACGTCTCTCCTGATTCCTACGCCGTGAAGTAACCACTTGATCACACCAAGTGATGGCGTAATCAATGAACTCCAACACCGCAATCTTCACCTTCTTATCCTTCGAATAGTTATGGCAATCAAAAATCAGCTCCACCTTTTTCTCCCATTCTAAATATGCCTCGGGACCACTTCTACCCTTAAATTGTAGAATCTTCATCTTTACATTTTCTAAATTATCATCAGTTTTACCTCCATAATTGTTTCTACCCCGTCGTTCAAACATATCCCCTCTAGGCCTCCTTCGTTCCATCTCATCCCCTTCAAACACATATTTTCCCCATTCACTGCCAACCTCATGTTCATCCATCCTAGGAACTCGCCTATCCACCCTCCTATCGTGAGGTACACCCGCTGGTTGTTCCCTACTAAGATTGGCCACCGAAGTATTCAATTGTTTCGTCTGTGTTCCCATATCCATCACATCCGCTCGAGCTTATCCATCCTATCATCTTGCAAATTGGTCTGATTACCGTTCCTGCTTGAATTTGAGCTTTCAATATCTTACATTCTCTCAATTTCTGCCTTACCAGTTCTATTCGGAGTCACTCAATTGGCTTTTACTCTCTAATAGTCTTACTCTCTGTCTTTTACCACTCAATGCTTTTACCAAATGCTTCCAAAGACAACAATGAACTCATCGGATCAAACTTGTGACTCCAAAACCCAAATGTGTGGATGATTGTGACTCAAGATAAGTATAAAAGAATTTTGGAATGACAAGAACAATTGATGATTTGAAATTTGTAGAATGTTAGTAGTAAATCAATCAAACAAATCTCAATTTTTTTTTTGCTGTACGGATGAACAGTACCGTAAGTGAACAATAGTTTTTTTTCATGAAGTGAACAGTAACCGCGATGAACAGTAACCTTTTTTTTAAATGAACACAAGATTATACTACCAACAAGAATTGACAGATCTAGGAATTGGACAATGAAGAATGACTCAAGAACAAGAAGAAAATAAGAAATTAAATTAAATGACTCAACGAAGAAAATAAAGGATATAACCTGATAGAATTGGAGCCAAAGCTCTGATACAAACTAATGCAAACCTCGTAGCAACGGTGACTATGAAACCCACAACTAGATTGATGCGGAATCCAAAAACGTCAATTAAATCAGGTTTTGGACTTGAACCCAACTAATTGAACCAAAAAACTCAACGATAACAAAGATGCGTTGAACCCCTTGATTACACAATGAAGAACCCACGATCCCATGTTTTGAACACCACAAAATTTAGATCTTGATAAGTTCGAATTGATTGTTCAAGGAAAAACAAGAAAAGCAATAGCCTCTTTATTAAAATTTGTCAAAAACTCCCATCACAATGAATGTTTTTGGTACTTATACCAAACCCTAGAAATTAGGTAAAAATGTGCATAATCTCATAAATAAGGTAGGAGATTGACTAAACATAAAATTCTAACAATTATGAAAAATTCGCGGAAAAGGAAAATTTCGCCAATTTTTTGTAGCATGCGGCCGCATGGTATATTTGGTCGTAGCTCCATGGAACAACCAAAAAACCTCATTTGGTTTTCAGTATGTGCCTATGCCGTCGCAAGGCTGTTATGTCTATGCTGCCACATAAGCATAAGTTTCAACCCCGCTTTCTTCTGCCTAGATCCACATGATCCATTGGACTTCCGACCTCAACCCCAACATGAAACTTGCCTCTTTTTCCGTGTAGAACATGACAGCGTCCATTGTTGCTTGAACAAGTAATCCCATTGCCTCTGTCACTCGTTTTGCCATCGCTCGAGTCATCGATCCTTCGTCAACTGTTAATGGATCTTTCCCTGGGCTTGTCATCACTTCAACGACACCTTGGATCATATCACTAGGTTTAGAATTATTTGGTCTGATTTTCCATCAACTTTAATAATCTTAGTAAGCTTATGAGGACCAAATTCAATAACTTCCCAAATATTATAATCTATGGATTGAATAAATATTGTCATCCTAGTTTTCAAACAGTTATAATTAGTACCATCAAATAAAGGAAGACGGTTTATAGAACACCACTCAAGAGTTTGAAAAATGTGGTTAGCTATTACTCAAGGTTGCGAAATCTTAAAAAAATGAGCACATTGCTCTGATACCAATTATTAACCCAAGAATAACTAACCAAAAAGGGAGTAAATTGGGATTTGAAGCTTTTTCGACAATTAGTCTAAAAAATATTCAATGCACAAGAAATAGATTCAAAGTGCAATAAGAGAGATAAATATGCAAACTCGATAACTTAATTCAAGTATGAATATAGCACAATATAAATAACAATGTAAAGTAAAGTGCAATTATGTAAAGATAACAAACCGATTTAATGGGGTTCGATACACAATGTATTTTACGTCCCCGTTACCAAGTTCTCCGTCATGAGCAAGGTCAAATGTACTATAATGGTAAATTATAACAAGGAGTACCAATCCTTAAGTGACTTACAACAAGGAACACTTATCTTTAGGTGACTTACAACAAGGAACATTTATCCTTAGGTAACTTACAACAAGGAGCACCAACCTAACAATCGAGTTTTTACAAGGCTCTCGAAACCATCAAAGTGTAAATGATAATTTTACAATTGAAGAAACTCTCTTAACCAATGATATAATCAAGTTAAGTTTTAGAGAGTTAAGTAAACACTTCAATAGATAGCAAATAATAAAGTTCAAGTGTTTGTGTTGTAAACTTTGATGAATAATGAATAACAAAATAGTTTGTATCTTTGACCTATGATCTCTCTTAACAAATAATATAAGTTAAGTATGAAGAGAGATTTTTACTTCAATATAAGTGTTGGCAAAAAAAACTTCTATCAAGAATGAAGAATATATGAGATTGAAAAAGTTTCTTTGCAAAAAGAATTCTTGATGAGATAGATGAAAATTAGTTTTATCAATCAATAAATTCTTTGTAATAAATAAAATAGAATTTAAAATCAAGTAAACTCAATGATTTTCAATAAATATACTCTCTTAATTACTGTAATAAAATCTAAGGATTGAATACAAAGAAGATGGATATTTATAGAACAAAATATGAGGTTGCAGGAACTTTCGGTTGATCAATTTTGATCGACTGAAAGTGTCAATATAACCGTCGGGAAATCAAACCGTTGAAATTTCGATTGATAAATTTCTACACTTTCGATTGACCGAAGTTTGACTTTCAGGTGACTGAAAGTTGACTCTTTTTTTTTAAATTGTTTTTTTCTAAAATCTATTTCATATTATGAATCAAAAGAATTTTTGTGCAAATGATGGATTATGAAAATAATTTGAGCTTTATGGACTTGCTAAAGATTGACGAGTTAATACATTTACATATAAATGTATAATGTCTAATCTCTTGACTTGTAGTTCTTTATACTTATATCTTGATTTGCGTCTTTTGTGAATATTTAAGTTCCAATTCGATCGTCGCATGCAAATCTCTATCGTCTCGAATGCCAATTTTCACTTTGATAGCCAACTTTCACTTTGATATTCATTTCGAGCCCGATTTATAATGTGTTGATTTTGGCAATTCTTGATCGATTTTAACATTGAACTATCATCACTCAAAATCAATTGTTAGAAACAATATTAATCTTGTTTGTTATAATCAAAACATCAATGTTATAATCAACCATAGGTGAATACATCATTTACTGCAATATCTTAAAGCAACACTAGGACAGGGTCTTTTATTTTCAGCACAATCTTTCTTTCAGATTCGAGCATTTACTGTTGCGGATTGGGGTTCTTGTATCGACACCAAGAAATCAGTCACTGGCTTTTGTGTCTTTCTTGGTGACTCTCTGGTCTCCTAGAAATCTAAAAAGCAAAGTACTTTATCTCGATCCTCAACTGAAGCAGAGTACAGATCATTAACTTCAACTGCTAGTGAAATCATGTGGATTAAACAGTTACTTTCTGATCTTCAAGTGTCATCTCCTAATCCTGCCTTGATATTTTGTGAAAACCAGGCTACCATTCACATTGCTACAAATCCCATTTTCCACGAAACAACCAAACATATAGAGATAGATTGTCACTTCATCCGAGACAAGATTGTTGATGGCTCTATCAAACTTCTCCCTGTCCGCACTCAACATCAACATGATGACATGTTTACTAAGGCATTACCTGCTAGTCTCATTTTTCCCTTGATGATCAAGATGGCTATTATCAACCCTTGCAATCCATCTTGAAGGGGTGTATTGGAAATTAAGCTGGAAAATGAGTTTATAAATATAAAAAAAAATGAGGAACAAGTTCGCGAACCCCAAAAATATGCAAGATCATAGTTTTAAATCAAGGAAAATAGGAATGTGGAAATTACATCATACCAGAATTTTAAACTTTCAATTTCAAATTTTAGATTTGCAAGTTTTTATTTCAAAAATCAAATGATAATTAAATTTTAAAATATTAATAATCATATTACAAAATTAAATATACATATTCATTCTACCCAACAATACACACCTAGTGGCGGCAATTGGGTCGAGCGGCTCGTCGGCTCGGGTGCTGGCTGGTACTATTCATACCCACGAGCCGCTCGGGCTCATAAAAAAATGAGCCCAAGCAAGAGCCGGGCAGGCGGCTCGTAGACGAGCCCGCCAAACGAGCCGCTTGCCGAGCGGCTCGTTTTCGCGAGCCCACGAGCCGCTCTCGTGGGCTCGTGTCTAATTTTAAAAAAAATGAATACAAAAGTTCAGTGACCACACTGACAAAAGTTCAGTGACTGTTTTGGTCACAATAAATTTTTTTTTATTTTTTTATTTTTTTTTCAATTTCATATACATTTTTTTCCTCTTTAAATACCCACCATAATCAACCATTTTTTCCCACCAATATAATCTCTCATTATTTACTATACAATACTCTCTACAATTTACATTCTCCATAATTCCATTTATCAATTATCAACAATATTATTATCATTCATTTTCATTCATTCTATAATTATCTTCTACTCTTTTTTTTACATTATTTCTTATTATTTTACAATTACGTTCGACAACTACTACATAATCTTCATTCACTTCTCAATTCTACATTTCTAAATTCAATTTCTATTATTCATAACAAATGGATTCACGATCATTTGTTGAAAACTTGTTTGGTATGGAGAACGAAACACAAACACCTGCCCAAAATTAATTTGGGAATGAATTCTCTGGTCTCAATGAATTACCAATCCCCGAAAATATTGAAGATTTCGACGTTCGTGATAGTCGTCCAATTGATTTGGATGACATTGATGTTCCAGCTAGTGTTCCAATTGATTTGGAACAAGATGAAGAACATACATTAAATATTTTCGATGCAACCGAGAAGCGAAAAGGGAAGAAGCAGGCAAAATGTTGTGATCATTTCAAATTGGTTCTCACTGGTCGTGTGGGCGATGGACTTCGAGAAATCAAAGCAGTATATAAATACTGTCAACAACGACTGGCATGGCAAAAAGGCATTGGAACCACCCACATCAACCGTCACTACAAATCATGTTCGGCCAAACATGGACTTCTTCCAGCTGGTCAAACGCAACTACAATTTGGTACTCCACAAGACGGTGCTACTACTATGCCACTTTCTACATGGATGTTTTCGGAGGAGGAAGCTCGAACGGGAATGGTGAAGTTCGTTGCCGCGGCGGAGTTGCCACTAGCAATAGCGGACAACCAATATTTCGTTAACTATGTCAAAAGATATTTTCAACCGAGGTACCAAGGGGTAAGTCGAAATACTCTTCGTTCTATACAATTACGTATTTTCTTAATGCAAAGCAACTATTGATTTCGGATTTGAAAAAATATGGGGGTGTGATATCTTTAACTTCGGATATGTGGAAAGGGATTAATAAGATGGGTTATATGGTTGCAACTGCACACTACATAGACCCACTTTGGGTCATGTATAAAAAAATTATTGCTTTTAAAATTGTAGAGTATCCGCACAACGCTCAAATTATATTTAATGTTATTATGTTAGTAATTCAAGAATATAAATGTGAGTAAAATTCGTTCTTTTACGTTCAACAACACTACTATAAATAAAGTTGTTATCGATAAATTACATAGAGTTCTTAATCCTGATTTCGGTGGCTATTTATTTAATATTCGATATGTATGTCATATTTTTAATTTAATAGTACAAGACGATTTAAAACATGTTAAGGATGAAATTAACTGAATTAGGAATGCACTTATTTATATCACGTGTACACCTAGTAGAAAACAAAGATTTGAGGATTTTTGTGCAGAATCCGAGATGACGAATACAAAAACCTTTATTACTAACGTAGGTCATAGATGGAATTCCACGTACTTATTACTAAAATCATGTGAAGGTTATGAAGCGTATATTGCTGAATTTTATAACAATAGGCATGTTAGAGACGAAGACGATACTATTTTGGGTGAATCCGATTGGAATATAGTTTTTAAAATTAAAAAAAAAATTGACAACTTTTTATGAGTCTACAAATATATTGTCTGGTACTTATTATCCCACTAGTTGTATGGTTCTTGAACGTCTTTATATAACTGCTAGATCTTTTGCTAGATTTCAAAATGACCCCGATTTTCATGCTGTTATATATTCTATGGAATTGAAATTTAGAAAATATTGGGAAAAAT
This sequence comes from Fraxinus excelsior, assembly GCA_019097785.1. NCBI lineage: Eukaryota > Viridiplantae > Streptophyta > Magnoliopsida > Lamiales > Oleaceae > Fraxinus > Fraxinus excelsior. The sequence goes on along the minus strand of CM032626.1, from coordinate 35,295,043 downwards.
TACCTATGTTATTTGCTTTAGCATGTGTCATGGATCCCCGATATAATTTATCGGGTACTAAATTTATAATTGATCAAATGTCAAATGTTTTAACTTTTACCACACATATTACTTATAGAAATTTGGAAACGACGTTCCGTGAAATGTATGAATTATATGTTTTACGAATGGGTACACATATTAATTGTGTACCTACGCACACTCCTCCTACTAATATAACAGATGACGACGCTGAAATTTTGAATTTATTTTAAAGTATGCACTCGTATAGATTTGATGCAATTGCATATGCATGTGATTTCTCTAGTAGTAGTAATAGTTTGTGTTCCACTGCATGTACTCAAACTTCCAGCCGTAGTCAAAATCCAAATGCGTTGCCGTATAAATTAATTGATTAATTTAGTCAACATTTTCCTACTAACAAAGTAACTAGTAAAAGTTCAGAAAATGTCCTTGAATTCTGGCGAAATAACGAACGCCGATGGCCAGTAATTTTTGCAATGGCAAAAGTCTACTAACACCTCTGGTTAGAACTGTAGCTTCGGAATCTGCTTTTAGTGCAGGGAAAAGAGTTCTCTCTGATGTCAGGAGTCGACTAAAAGAAGATATTTTAGAGGCGTTAATGTGCGTGAAGGACTGGAAAGACGCTAATTATCGAATTCAAGATAAATATGCCGAAATTGCATGTAACTAAGTAAGTGATATTTAATTTCACCACATTCATCACATTATTTTATTTTCATACCTTTATAATTTTTTTAAAAAAAAAATTTGTACACGTAACAAGTTGTTCGTGTACAATTTTTAACTCCGCCTAACCGAAATTGAAGTAGCCGGTCCCAAGCCTGGATAAAGAAGGAGGGTTTATCTTTTTTTTTTAATTGTAAAAAATAAAAATGTTTGTAGGAAAAAGTAAATTTAAAAAATTGTCTACAAAACGTGTTTATATATATTTTTCTTTAAGTTCTCATTTCTTAACAAATAAAATTTTGTTCTTATTATTTTAAAAATAAAAATTGTTTTGAAAAATGTGTATTTTAAAAAAATAGATAATATTTGTGTATATATATATATTTTTAAGTTTAGTGATTTAATAGTTATAAATTTATAATGTTATAAAATAAATAAATTTAAAATTTAAAAAAAAATATAAACTGACGAGACGAGCCGAGCCGAGCCACTCGACTCGTCTTAGGTTAGCTCGGGCACGAGCCAGCTCGCCCAAGATGCCACGAGCCGAACGGGTGCTCGGCTCGTGGCAGACAAATATAACATTGCCACCACTATACACACCAAAACCCTAATTATTTCATTTTTCCATTCTCTCTTCTTTCTCTATAATCATCCCTCGCACTCCTTCTCTTCTTTCTCGATCCCACTCTCTCTTCTTTGCCCACCGTCGCTACCAGACGAGAACATGTCGGAGCCCCACAGCTCGAGATCGCGCACCGCCGTCAGATGTGATCTGCCTACCTTCGTCCTTGCAGCGAATACGCCAGAGATCTGTTACGCAGCCGCCGTCGAACTACCCCATTTGTTTAGCCCAGCAGGAATCTGCTTCTGTGCTGGAGTTCAGATTGTGAATTGCCGCTGCATTTTTTTATTTCTGAGTTTTTTGCAATTTTTGCTGTAGGGTCTCGATTTATGGCTGATGGTACGCAATCGCCGCTGTAGTAACAATTTGGTGGGGTGATGGTGGGTTGTGCGCTTCTTGTGATTTGGGGTGGTTTTGGCTGGTAGCGGCGGTGGTGGATTTGGTCGTGGTGGTGGTGGTGGTTTTGTTGGATCGGTGGTGGATTTGATCGGGTTTTTTTATTTTGGTAGTGGTGGCGGTGATAGATCCAGCGGTTTGTGGTGATTTGTTAGTGGTTGTGGTGGTGAGTTGTGGTGGTGGTTTTGAAGTTGAATGTGGTAGTTTATTGGAGGTTGTGGCGGCGGAGACGGTGAAGTGGTGATGCTGCTTTTCGGTTGGTGCCATGGTGTATTGTGGTTGGGTGGTGTTGGTGGTGGTCGGCGATGGCAAAGGCGATGATGGTAAGGTTGGGGTGTTTTTTTTTTTTTGGGTTGTGGGATGGGAAGGGGGTTGGTGGTAGAGGTTCTGTGGTTTTAGTGGTAGTGGTAGAGGTGCGATGGTTGTGTATGGGTAGTGGTGGTCATGGTGATGCCGATATTTTTAGATGATGATTTGTTGTCGGGAGGTGGTGGTAGTGGTGGTTCCGACGATGGGGTTCAATTGTGATGCTGTTGGTGGCAGTGGTGAGGTGATGGTCACAAGTTTTGGTGTTGGTGACATATTATTTGGTCGTTTATGACTATTAAATTCATTAACTTGTGACAGATAAACAATATGTGACCAATTAAAAAATAAATTTGGATCAAGAAATTATGTTTGACTTATAAAATTGTTAATTTGTGACCGATAATTTGATAATTTGTGACTGTCTACTAAGTTGTGATTTATGATATTTATGTTTTATGACTAATGAATAAGTTGTGTGATAGGAATGTAAAATGCATATTTTTTTTCTCCTTATTTTATGCGCTCGTATGTTTATTTTGTGCCAAAATGCACTCATTACGCTCATATTTTGATTAGGTGGCAATTCTATGGATATGGCGTAATTTGGAAGAAATAAATGAAAATGGACCAAAATGGAAGAAAGTGGAAATTCAGGGGCTAAAGTACAAATATTTAAAAGTTGTATCAAACCTCATGATGAAGACTTGAGAGTGTTACAGGCCAATTGGATGAAGAAAGGAGTCAAAGGGATGAAATATAGCCAAAACATTATCACATATCAATTTTCAAGCTGAAAAGTTTTGTATCGATTTTCAGCCTCTTATTGAGACCAGATTTGGGCATGGAAAACGATTAAATTTGAAGATGGTATCTGAAGCAAAGTTGTAGCCCTTTGAGTTAGCTTTTCAACGCAACTTGAATCATCTCAATCGAATATCGGTGTTGAAATATATGACCAAAACAATGAAAGATGTTCAGCTGTGTACTGGGCGCCCGCTCGCCCAACCATCAGAATGAACAGCAACCATTTTGTTTGCCTGGGCGCTCGCCCCACTTTCTACTGGGTGCTCGCCCAGGTCAAATCGGGGAAAAAATTCTGGTTTCCAAATTTAAGTCAACTATTTATGGAAACAACTATAAATACATATTTTAAAACCCTAGAACACAACCCGTACCAGAATGCCTCCAACCTATTTTCTCTCTATTTTTCTTAGATTTATCATGTGTAACTAAACTTTTACACTTGGTCGAAGGAGATTGAAGCCTCGAAACCACATATTGTTAGATCTAAATGATTTTTTTAATTTAATTCATGTTTTTTAGTATTGAATATTCTTCTGCACTTATTTCCATGATTATTATGTTTAATTGCTAGAATGCTTACTAGTTTATTATTTGTCGCAATCTACCGCTAAGTTAAATATCAGATCCGTAATTGTTTGATTCCTTAACTTGTGAAGCACTAGGATTTGATAATTTTCTGCGATAGATGTTATTAAATCTTAAGAAGAATGTTTAAATAGATTGAATGCAACCGTTGGTATTTTTGTTATCTAGTTCATCGATTTCTCTATTGTGTAAAGATGTTATTAAATTGAATCTTGAGCGCTGGTCTGGTGTTATTTAATAATTAGGGCTAATTAGAACGCTAGTTTCTAACTAACTAAAATTAAGGAGAAATAGGAAAATTATTCCAACGATAAATATTCAAAATATGAATTGAATTATCCTTGCATCTATGATCAATTGTGGATTTCCGAAGGTGGATATTGACTTGGACCAAGGTTAGTCTTTTAATTGTTTTCATTAATTTAGTTTTCATTGTTATTAATTGCGTTATTTACAATTGTTTGCATACAACCCCAACCCCCCTCCTCCCCAATCATTGTACAGAGTATAAACTATTGAATTAACTATTGAATTACACATTTTTCGTGGGATCAACCCTTACTTCCACTATTACATTAGTTTTAGAGGTTTAAGGACTATTTTTGGGTGTCTACGACAACACACCAAATTTTGGCGCCGTTATCGGGGAATGGTGCTAATTTATTTTTGTACTTCTTTAGTTATTTATTTTATTTTGAAAAAAAAAAAAATATATATATATATATATATATATATATATATATATATATAATCATAATTTTTAGGTTTTTAAGCAATTTATTGTTTTTAGGAATTTTAGCATAAAATTTTATTTATTTTTCTTATTCTAGTTTCTTTTTAACTTGTTTTTCATATTTTTTTTTTTTAGTTTCCTTGATAGTTTATGCCCATAACTCGATCTTCTACTCAAGAAACTTGATTGCAAATATGACCGTCAATTCTCAACAATTTGGCACTAGACTCGACATGCCATCTACACATGTTAATGAGGTAAATGTCTCGTCCATTGAACAACAACTTGCGAGTCTAACTACTCTTATTTGTCAATTTGTGACCGATAATTTGACAATTTGTGATTGTCTACTAAGTTGTGATTTATGATATTAGTGATTTGTGACTAATGAATAAGTTGTGACATGTAAAAAATTTTTATTTGTGGCCGATGAACAAATTGTAACTTATAAGATTTTGAATTGTGATCATAAAATAATTTGTGACCTATAAAATTTCTAATTTGTGACTGTAAAATAATGTCTTCTAAAATTTTTGATTTGTGACCAATGAACAAATTGTGACATATAAAATTTTTGAATTGTGGCCATAAAATAATTTGTGACGTTTCCATTTTTCATTTTGTGACCGATGAACAAATTGTGACCTATAAAATTTTTGAATTGTGACCGTAAAATAATTTGTAACATGTTAAATTTGTGATTTGTGACCAATAATATAGAATTTGTGACCAAATTGTATGGAATTGTGACCTTAATATATTTAATTAATAAAATATAATTTGATTAATTAATTTTTTAAAAATATGAAATTTTAAATTTTAAATCTTCTCTCTTAAATTTGAAATGTGTAAAACTAAACATCTTACTTATGAAATTTTCCCCATTTGAATACATCTACAAATACCAACAAATTCAGTGACAGCCCATGACAACATATAGAGTCCATTCGGTAGAGATTAAAATCGAATTAAAATTGAAAAACTAGCCGTTATTGTTGACTTTTATTAGACGAATTGGACCCAATAACAACCGTATTTTCAGTTTTAATCGAATTTTAATCCCTACCGAATAGGGCTATAATATTTAGAACATGCTCTGGTTGTCCTATCTATACCGACCACATTCACATGGCACTAAAATGTAGCATTTTGCATTTCACATTTTTCATAAAATGCACATGGAAAGAAAATAAGCCCGTTTGACACTAAACTTACCCAAATTAAAGTGTAATCCTTTTTTTTTTTTTTTCAAATGACGCAAATTTACAATCCTGGGAACAATATACAAAAGAAGAATTATATATTACTCAATTACAGCCTCTAAAACTAATATAAAAAAAATGGACACCAAATATGCAAGTTCATAACATGTCCAGTGTGTATTAACATGAATATGAGGTCTATTATTAATTCAATTCATAAGAACAAAACCAGATGAAGTTTCTCAATCGACCCAACATAAATTAAGAAATCAAATTGCTAGCATTTAAACGCACAAATCACCAAACAAAGAAAAAAGAAGGTAAAATGCATCATACCCATGGATGGCTGCAAAGGATTTTGGATGGAGCAACGAAATGGATGTGGCTTAAATTTTTTAGAGTTCCAAAAACTGGTGGTTACAGTAAGGTTACAATAAGTTAGCAAGACGTAGAGTTTCGACTCGAGTGTTCTCGCCCTCCTAGCGAATATAGTTACGATATTAATGTACACAAATTACCAGTGTTTCACCAATTCTTGAGCAATTCATTAGCAGCATCCTTGTAGCTGACTTTCTTTTTCTTAACAGGCTTCTCATTTACTTCAGCAGGTAAACTTCCCTCTCCAAGTTCGGGAATCACACCTTTCTCTTTCTCCTCTTCCAGAATACCAAGAGCACCTTCTGCATTGTCCTCTTCCCCGACAGGACAAGTATCCTCTTCAAGGATGGTATTGCCTTTATCTGTTTTCTTAGTTGCAAGGCTAGGTATCATGTTAAATAACATCGCTTGAACTGAATCAACAAAAGTTTCGTGTTTACCATGCTCTGCAACTTCCGGTTCAACTTCTTTGCATTTATCTGATGATTCGTCATCTTTTCCCACGTCTTTCATTAGATTATGCCTGTTTACTATCTCGGGACTTCCAGAATTTGTGCAGCCGACTTCTAATTTTCCTTTGATATTTTGTTCATCTGAAGAAGCCCCTTCCGATTCATTTTCTAAGATCTTTGCGGGCTTAAGTTTAATCTGTGCCCTTGCTCTTCGAGGCCGATTAAAAACTGATCGCCCTTCATCAGGTACCTTCTCAACATTCCCATGATTTGCACCACTGAGTTCAGATTCTTCCTCAATAGTTAGCTCATCCAAAGAAGCACTCTTGTCTGATTCAATTTCAGAGATTTTAGCTGGCTTGTTTCCATAACGTGCCCTTGTTCTCCGAGGCTGAACGGCACCTCTTCTTCCACTATTAGTACTTGTCTTACTGGGCTTTCCCCTTTTCCTTTTTCCGTCCCTATTAGGCAAGTCAATAACTCTTGGCTTCTTCAAATTTTTGGTTCTCTCTTCTTCAACTTCATCAGAATAAGGTGATGTATCCTGCTTTTCTAGATTATCCAAGCTTTGATAGTCTTCTTGGTCAAGATCGTGTTTGTTACTGAAGAAACACCAATAACCGAAAAGGTTACAAGATTACAGTAGATACAAGTTAGTGAAGCAAATGAAAGATATCTTTTTGGAGCTCCCAGCGTTGTGTGGTTGACTCATTGAGGCAATTCTAAATCATAAACATCTTTTCCCAAAAGTTGAGCCTACTCACACAAGCACAAATAATGACAATATTCACACATTTAAGCCTGACAACGAGAAACAATTCATATCACTTACCTTGGAGACGAGACCATACATTACAAATAATTCTTATGACGTAAGTTGGAGACACGAGTGCACATATACTTTTCCATAGTATACTATCGAAGGATCAGGTAGTCAACCCAATGCAAGTACAGGATAAGCCTTGGTTGAATTGAGTTGGTTTGAAATATTCAGTACTTTTATATAAGAAAATTCAAGAATGTACTGGATATGGTGGCACATTAGCCAGAACTTGGATCAATTCAGAAACGGTGATAGTCAAATGATGGGTATGGTATCGAACTGAAGCAACATTTGGAGTGGGTTAAAAGATGAAGATAGGGATAAGCTATTTCAATTTTCCTTCTTATCAAATTAAACAAAGTATATCAGAATACGTGGAACTAAATAGTATCATAATACGTGACAATACAACCTTTATATGCAAGACCATCCACTTGTCATTCTTTTAATTTATCCTCAATGGGTTTCTCTGCCATTTATTTATGTCGATCCTCATTTTCTATTTTATCTGTTGTTAAAATAACCACACGACTTCATTTCAACTCCAATCATCTTACAAACATTTTGTCCATTAATATCCAAATACACAGAGCAGCAAGGCATGGTCTAATGATATAAATAGTATAACAATACATAAAATTAACTAAATTCTTGCAAGAAAAATCAAACTCTTAACAGTAATTTTTCTTGTTACGCTGCAGATCACTTTAAGGTACATTTCACAAGATTAATTTAGCCTTATACATTTAAAAGCTAGTTCTTTTGGTGCATATCCAATACATTCAGAGGCGTACCTTAATAAATTATACTCCAATAGAAAAGGAGAGGAAAGATCTACTTGTTTAATAAAAAGCAAAGTTGTTATAGAACAAGTCAAACAGGTCAATACACCTAAGGGGTCTTTGACACATCTATAATTTATTAAATATTACATCAAGAGAGAATCATTTTTTAGACGATTCTATTCTTACTATAATTCAATCATTTCAATAATACCTTACTTTTCTTTTTCAATATGTATTTAATTATTTCAATGATAACCTACTTTTCCTTTTTCAATATGTATTTAATTATTTCAATAATACCTACTTTTCGTTTTTCAATATGTATTTAATCTATTAATCATTTGAACAATATTATCATTAATTATTTTATCAACTATTTCGTTATGATGAATGTACATTTAACTCGTTGATTACCTTGCTTTTTATTTTTCAATATGTATTTAATTTATTTAGCGTTTTCTAGATTCATTATCTTTTCGTTTTTCAATATATTTGATTTATTTAGAGTATGTTTGAGTGACATTAAAAGGTTAAGAATGCATTTTGAAATAGTAAATTAACTGTTTTTATTTCATTTGAATCAAAAGTTTATTTCACATAAACAATTTGTATTAATTACTTATTATATTCACATCTTACATTAATATTGTTACAGCACCTATAAAGCATTTCATAATAATGTGCAACACATTCAACTATCACTAGTTATATCAAAAAGGGCGTTTGTGGATTTATCCCAAACATAATATCTAAATGGAATTCTCCCCTAATTTATATAGTATATGCACATAACATGAGAAGGTGGGCCATCTTGGCCATTTTGTTAGCTCTATTAAACACTTTGTTTATAATTTCTTCGTTTCTTCCTTTCCTTTTTTTTTTTTTTGGGGGGGGGGGGGGTAGCCATCACAAAACATGCAACCTTCTACTATGTAACAGTCTTCCAACCTGCCTATTCTGACAACGTTCGAGAAACTGATAAACAAAATGGGGAGTGATTATTATTTATATAACTCCATGCTTGATCATAATTAACGTTTAACCTTGATTAATCATTTTAGTTGATCATCATGTAACAAAAAAGGAACATTGCCAGGGGCATATTTCCTTTCAATTGTGAAAATTGTTGTAACAGAGTAACTTACACGGATGTGCATATTGTGCAGAGATAATGCATAGTAAAAGACCAGAATTGTTCGTTTCCTGAGCTTCATTCCTGCCATTATGTTCCAGATAACTAGCTGTAGTACAATATAATCTAGTTGGGTAGAGCTAGCTCCAATCCTTAATGTATATGGATCAATAATACTCCACTTGGGAAGAGTTAACAAACGGCTTAATTTATAAATAGATAGAAATGAATGGTGGATAATACTCATGTCCATTGGAATGTGTGATTAAAAATAAAGTTTGACTATTTATAAATGATTTACATGCGATTTTTAAGTTCGCCAAACAGAGGCTAAATTTAGCCTCTGTTTGGCACTCATTCTCATTTTTTCTCTTTCTTCATTTCAACCACACTCTCTCAATAAAATAATATTACACACAAATCTAAAACTTTTCATAACTTTTCCACCACATATTCTCTCATCAATCACTATTCCAAAAATTCTACTTTCCAAAAAATGAGTGTCAAACACATCCTTAATGAGAAACGGACAGAAAGCTCAAAGATGGAACAGGAATCAAAACAAGGACCTTGTCAAGAAGTTCACATCAAAAGTTTTCAATTGGAATTTTAAATTCATTTCCACAGGTAATTTAAAATAACCAAAACATCTTGATCCTAAGTTCATTATATGACAAACTATTGCTTACCTACTCAATAGAGTATCAAAATCGACATTGAGTTCCGGAAAAGACATAACTACTACATGAGAAGCATGAGACAAACTGTCAGCAACACTGCCACCGCCCATGGAAACTTCAATTTTCATCCTCCTCGTTGCAAGTTCCAATAGAACTTTCCAATCCATATTTTTTCTATCATGCATGGACAACATATATCAAATTCTAACTCCAAGATTATGATGTCCAACAAAGTAAGAGCATGGATCCTAGTCAGGTAATAAAGAAACAATCATCTTACAAAGATTGTTTTGGAATGTGGAAGTAAATGCAGTAACCATGAAAGCGAGCCCATTTCTCCTCTGGGCAGTACTTTTTCTTGTAGTAGACAATTGCTTTAGTATCTTCCTTCCGGTCAATGTTGCTTAAGAGCTGAAAACCGCAATATAGAAAATAAATGCATTATCAAGGCAGGTTCCATGCACTGGTTTCCCTTTTTCCAAGTTACAGTTTAGAAACAAAGCAGCCAGCCCATCAGTTTTCACATAGAGGAATTTGGAGTAATCACTAAATGGTCAGAAATCACTCTACCTGTTTGAAGTCGACCATATTGACATCCCAGTAGTAGGAATCAGAAAATTCATCAATATCTTCTTCCAACTTTTTCTTTGATGAGTTGGAAAGAAAAAGAAAGCACCTTCAAGAAGGCAACAGGAACAGAATGAGAGTGAAAACAAAAGAAGGTTCAGATATAGAAGTGATTAAGGAGCATAATAACAGAAGACTAACTTTGGCTGTAAAGGAAGAAGCATCTTCTGCGAACAACAATCAAATAGCCAAGAGTAATGAATGACATCTCCTTGGCGTTTTGCTGCTTGAAACTTGAGACCTGTTAAAAATTTGTGTATCAAGGCTAAGTTCAATGTGGAATATATACGAGTGAGTGTGAATATGAGAAAACGCAAGTGCGAGTAAGCCCCCGTTTGTTTCTCGTTTTTCATCCATAAAAATGAAAAATATAACCGTTATTAATCACATCAAGCCATCAATTTTGAATTTCTATCTCTTATGTGGAGCCCAATAACGATTATATTTTTCATTCTCATTCTACAATAATGAGAATCAAACGGGACCTAAGAGTGGGTTAGTGTGTGCCTCTGTGTGTGTGTGTGAGAGAGAGAGGGGGGGGGGGGGGGGGGTTAACATAAGACAAGAGAGGGAAAGAGAGACCACCTTTACTCTCAGCTGCAATACAATGAGTAACCGAATTATTCAAATTCATTGAAAAAGTACCACCATTTTCAACCACCATCTTGTGCAAGGAATCAAGGGAAATGGATGAAGGTACATTTACAAAGTCTATACATGTCAAGGAATATCAGATGATACAATTCTCAAGATAACTCGCATCAAAACCTACAGATCATTTATGGATGCAGCCAATACGCTGCCTGATATTGGGCATTCTCATCTATAAGACCCCAACCATCTATTAGAGCTAGTTCGGTTTTAAGAATCAGTAAATAGCAATTTGCCACCCAGCTCGCAAGAGCAAGGAAAAAGTCTTAACTAGTTAAGAGCATCTCCAAGACACTATATATAAAATACTCTTTATTTTAGAGAGTCAATGCTTAAAAATGAGCTCTAAGAGAGACCATTTTAACATTATAAAATAGAAAGTGAATTTGTCCAAGTTTAGAGAGCCAAACTCACTCTCTATTTTTAATATACAATGAGTGCATTTAATAAATCACGTATTTTAATACTCTACTTTTTAAACGGTTTAAACCAAGTAGGGCTAGTGACTGGCGAAGGCACAACAATGGCCTGAAAGATATTTTAGAAGCTCATAAAGGTCTATATGAGATACTACCAATGTCATGGCAAGCTTAATTATCTCTTACCTAGCTATGTCATGCCTATGACATCATCATTTGGAAGGGCAAAGTGCTATTTGGCCTGAAAGATATTTTAGAAGCTCATAAAGGTCTATATGAGATACTACCAATGTCATGGCAAGCTTAATTATCTCTTACCTAGCTATGTAATGCCTATGACATCATCATTTGGAAGGGCAAAGTGCTATTTACCTTCAAGAATTGCAAACTAAAAGTTCAATTATTATCTCACATCACATGAAGTATTACCGACTTGAAAAACTAATGAAAAGTTTTACGTTAATGATTTGCGGTCGCCAAATGAATTACACTATGGATGACAGAGTTCAGAATTGTGAGAAAAAAAAAATGTAACATGATAATGATGACTGTGACCATGATGAGGAAACAGATGTTGATGATAACCATAGGATACAAAATGTCAGGTTCGATAATATGGATGTTTCACCCTTAACTTGAGAAACATCAGTCTGAACAAAGTGAGAAGGAACAACAGAAACGTTCTTTTTTATTTTTAACTTCATGTGTGTCGGTTTATTGCCCTGCACAGTTGCATTATCTGACCCTCTTTGAGTTGTACCATTGCTTGAATGTACTAATTCAATAAAAGCTGCAATTGTTAAAATAGAAACATGTATAAAAATCAGTTTTTGGCAGGTGACAATATAGTAAAACCAGAAAAATGCAATAAAACTGACGACCATGAATGCAATTGATCTGCTCACATTGCACATCAAGACATTCATGCCAAGGCTTGTCATATCTCACTCGATCAATGCGTGGAAATCTCAAGCTGTATGGAGCAGAAAATACCTTGATAAACAGAAACGGGAATCAATACACATTTATGTGCTGTTCATTGAAACGTAAGAACTGGGAGGATTAGGATATTATTACACAATCTAGTTGGACAATCTCTCTACTAGTCACACTTTATTTATATCTTATCGGCTTAGTACCAATGGCATTATAATATATTTTCCCTGCACCTAAAGAAGGAGCAGAAAAGATTCACTTGTTCTGGAACATACCTCAGATCTAATTGTTCGGATATCACTAGTGACAGAAAGTATAATTGATCTGCAAATACAACAGAAGGGTAAGATAACACATCTATGTAAACATAATGTTCTTGTACTATCAATAGAAAATGTGATCACTTCTCTGGGCTTTCAACCCAAACATCTGGTCTCTCCTTTGAGTTATTTGTAACTTCATAATAGCTTGGCGGTGCCTTTTTGGGATACTCATATTTCCTGCAAAAGAAGACGTTTTTTAATAGATATGAGCCCCAATTGTTTAGAAGGACATTCGTCCCTAGTCGGGATCTTACTATAAGATGCCACAAAAGAGGAAAATCACAGAACTCTTAACAAAATATGATCCAATTCGCATTACAATGCTCATTGTATTATTAGACACCTATGTGAGCAGCAATCATCTAACCTTGTTAAAAGACAATATTTAAACGATATACATGTGCCTCTCTAATAGTTAAAGCTATTAGATCAAGTGGTTCAACGTGGTATTAGAATACACAAAGGTCTTCAAGTCTTGCCGCTACCCATTTAATAAAATTGTGCTCATGGGAAATGATGAAGCCTGCCTACACAAGGGGAAATGGTGAAAATAATATTTAAATGATATAATGTGGTCCTCTCTACCAGCTTATGGCCTGCTTGGGAGTTTTTTTAACCAATTTTGATCAATTTTGGGTGGCACCGTTTGTGAAAGAATTGAAAAACCATTACTTGTTAGTTTTTTTGGGCACCCACTGTAGTGTAGTTTTTAATGATTCTCTCAATCCACCAAATCAATTTGATGGGTTTTGACCGTTTCTCATACTCTTCTAAATTTTATCCTCTTTAAAATGATTATTTTCAACCAACATATTTTAATCAAAACTAACTTGTAAATAAAAATATTAGCTAAAATAATTACACTATAATAAAAAAAATATACGTTAAAATATTACTTAACCCCTATTTGTCTACCATTATTTCAAAAAAAATTTCAAACTCATTTTCAACCACACATTCTCACAATAAAATATTTAACACGTAAATCCAAAACCTTTTCATACTTTTTAACTGCACATTCTCTAAAAATTCCCTATTCCAAAACTCATTTTCCCACTTTAATGATGGACAAACAGGGGCTATAAGATTAAGAAAAAAAGTCACTTTTATGTAAAAGAAATGTTTATAAAATAAAAATACTACTAGTAAAACAAAAATTCACTTATAAAATATAAAAAAGTTATTTATAAGTAAAAAAAAATTGCTTAAAAATTATTTAAAAGTATAAAATTAACTTATAATTATAAAGTGTACTCATAAAGTAAAAAAATACTAACTTAAGATTTAAAATAAATATTTATCTTTTTAAGTTAAATATTAACTTATATGTGAAAAAATTACCTATAAATAAAATATCACTTGTGAATTAAAAATATTCATACAAGAAAACTGAAATTTCACTAAGGGATATATATGTAATTTTGTTCTTTTAAAAACTTTCTAACAAGCATAAGTTGGATTGTTTAAAACCCACTACTAAAACTAGTCAAAATTGGTCCGCTCATAGGCACTCAAAATTGATACTTTAAAAAACGCTCATAATCGATGACCAAAACTCCAAGCAGGGCCCTTAAACTTTTAATCAAGTGGTTCAACAAAACCTAAAAGACTTTGGTAGTTCACAGGTTCTTCCACAAATACTCATTCCAGTCAAGTAGTATGGAACTGCCCCTAACATACCAGTTACTTGTGAAAAAAGTTCCACAATAGGAATTATACATAGAAACAAGGTTTTTCATGAAAAGAACTATATGGAGCCATAGGCCATCAATGAATTCAATCCTTAAAATGGTCAATGGATAGGTTTCTCACAAAATTTACAAATCAGACCACAGAATTAAATGATACCTAAAATAAGGTTTCAATTTGGTCACAACAGTATTAAGCTCCTCATCAGTAAGTCCTGTACCCACTCTGCAAAATGAAACAAATCTGCAACAGAAGAAATATTAGAAAGCACAAATAGACCACATTTATATGTAAACTAATCATAATGCTGATCACAAAGTTTCAATGCACAGAAGTACTGAGTGGACATTATTATCACCAAAAGTGACTTATGACTTCAATTTAACGATGGATGAATAGACCTTATACTGGTTAAGGGAACTAAAATATAACTTCAATGAAATGATAGATAAAATAAACCATATATTGGAAAAGAAACTAAAAGCATCCATGACCAAATAAAAAGTATCAAATAACAAATGCACAGCTGATCCTCATCCCTTTATATTAAATGTAAAAGAAGAAGCAAAGTGATGCAGAAACTGTTAAAAGAAGATTAGTCTGCGGCCAGTTATGAGCTACAAAGAGTATCGATACCAAGATATTACAGCACCCAATCATGAGACCAACTTTTGAGACGAACATGTGAGTTAGTGATTCTAAACATTTAGAATTATACTACTTGCGCTATCAAATATCATTCAGTATTAAGAGAACACAAAACAAACATATGTATATGAACAAAATAAAGTGTCTCAAAAAGAACAAAGGAACACAAAGACCCAGTGTCAGTTTAACTACATATGGTCCTATATCCAAGACAATAGATGCTGCAACCAAAATTTGTACAAAGTCCACAAAGAAACCAATACCAGAGAAAATGTACAATCAAGATGGTGACCAGCAACTATAAAGGTGTGAGTTATCGAAATAAACATAGTGGGGAATTAGGACATCAACTTGATATGTACACACCCTTGCAAGCAAAATAATTTAAGTATTTACCGCCTTGGATATGTGTTTGGGGCTGGACGCTCCGCAAGCCCAACAAGAAATTGTGCTACCTTCAAGCATGAAAGAAAAACAAAAAGTTTTTTAAAAGGACGAGATTGCCGAAATTGCAAACAAACAATGGTATTATCACCTCCCCTCCACGGCGCCCAGAACCATAATAGCCTCCTGAGTGAAATGATTAAATAAATCAAGCACAATAAAGTACTCATATGGAAAAGAAGTTGAAGCATAAATTCCAACCTATGATGAGAACATCTAAATCAGAGCCAGCTCGAATATACTCAGGCTTTAACTTTAGCCACTTTCCACTTCGATCACTAGGTTCCCATTTGGAGCTAAGATCTTTTAAAACAATTCCTTCGTCCCTAAGATTAGAAAATGATTTCACGCATAAGAAATTACATAGCCAAAGGAAATCAAGGTTCAGAGAAATACCATAAACAACAGCTGCTAAGGAGAAACATAATCATCACACAGAAAATTAAACCAGTTATGTTTAAACCGCCTGTTTTCTCTCTGTTTCGTCTCCACCTGGGAATATTGTGCCATGGCAGTTAGAAACATAACAATTACCAGATACCCCTCCCTCCGGTTGTGTTTCCTGTCCTTTCACCTTTTTCCCACCTTTTGTCTTTGACAATAAGCCAGTAAATTTCATTTTAAGAACACTCACCATTGAAATGCAAGGTGAATAAGCTTATTTATATATTCAAGTAAGTATAAATCATTTGAAAGGCAATGTTTCATTTTCCTTGAGTTTGTAGATGGTTGAAAAAAAAAAAACCCTCGCCAAACTCCAACTCACTATCCCCCTAAAATTAGTGACCTTTTGAGTGGCTCCACTTCAACAAGATCATGTGAACCTTTGAGGTACCTGGGTGCAAAAATTCATCTGATCCTTAAATAGCCAACTTGCTAAGCGATCATTCATAAGAAGATGGTTTTGCATTCAATGTACTCATAATAATCTTGGGCTTTTTTCCAAGCTTACAAGCGCTGCACATGGATCCTAGAAATGAAGTCAGATTCTTCTTGTCCATGTTATGGTGAAAAATGGAACTTCCATTGCCGTTTAATCGGTAAGTTGATTAACTATTGCGGTGGATCAAAATTCAGGTTCAGAGAGCAATATATCAGAGTGTTGGATAGTTTCTATCTTAAATAGAGTCTTGAGCTAACTTCATCGAAGACAGTCATTTTTTTCACTTTCAGGTGAGTTCATCTATAGTGCATATTCTCGATATTTGTTGTTTATGAATTTCACCTTTATAAAATTTGAGCTTCAACTATAACTAAACATATGATTCCAACTTCGAAACTTTGGAAGAACCACAGAAGCAAAGTCAAGATCTCACACTGTGATGCTCTCCCACAAGGTGTGATCACATATATAACTATGGCATAACCAACTATTATGGACATGCTCAAGCATAAGACTTATGATTTAATATATATTGCTCCCGAATATAAATGTTATGCGTGAACACAAGAAATTTTTTTAAGAATCAAAAGAAAAGTTAACTGAGGTGAATAGAAGAAGCACTAACCTGTTCTCGATCGTTTCTTTGAAAAATCTCTCAATATCGTCAACATTGCGAGCAATTAGTGACCAACACGGTTCCCCTAGACCATAGTGCAGTTAAACAGCAATAAGTAGCAACAGAACAAGAAACTGGCAACCAGTTTTAAAACTGAAGAAAGCAATATTAGAAACAAAATTTCAGTACATCACCACAGCTAGTTGCCTTTCAGGACTGAAATCTCTTGCATGCTATGGCAGCATAGCCAGCAGCAATTTAATAGTAATGTTATACAATAAAGAAGTTACTGTTCCATGTAACAGTTTTTTCTGTCAATTACTTTAAATGAAAAACCCCACTGAAAATAGCAAAAGGCGCAGGTACAATCAGCAATTATGTGCTGCAGCTGGCATTCTCATAAACATAGAGGAAGAAAGTTACAAAAAACAAGAAGCAGAAATCTATTGAAGCTTCCACACATACAAAGGTGTTCTTTTACTAACATGTGGCAGCATTGAGGAATAAACAAACCATACTTGAAAAGCTAAGAAAACATGCCGACAACTCTGCACTCCGGTGTGCAAAACTCAACAGACACCATGTTTTACTAAAGAAGAGGGATCACATACAACGTATTCATGGGCATTAGTGCACAGAGACTGCAAGTAAACAAATATTATTATAAAGAAAATGTACAGGAATTAAGCTGCTTCTGAACAGTTTATCCTTCTTGTTTGATTCTGTTACAGGTTGTATACAACCAGCAAGTTAGCTTAATTATAGGCTTAATTCTAGGTTCCTAATTTGTATAGTTTCCTATCTTTTGTATATATATGTGTATCATTCTTGCAATGAATAGATGAGAATACAAGAGCTTGTTTAGGAGGGATTTTTTGGGGGAAGAATTGATTTTGAATAGTGATATGATTGGAAATGTGTGGTTGAAAAAGAAGAAAAAGTTATTGATGTGATGGAAAAAATTATTTTATTGAAGAATGTGTGGTTGAAAATGAGAATTGATTTACTGTAGAATTTAAAGAATCCGTACCAAACGGACCCCAATTCTTTTCCATCTCACTTTACATGGTATCTGAGCTATAGAATTGCAAAATTAGGGTTTTGTTTTGGGTCTCTTGCATAACACAAAATTAGGGTTTAGTGTTTTAGGGTTTCATTTTTTGGTAACCCTATTTGGAGTGACTCTTTGTCATCACCGCCTACCCAGAACAGAAGCCCAGCCGTTGACCGGCATTTCCTCGAAGTCCAGTGCTCGTCTGTCCACACGTGCACCCCACGTGCCGCCGCATCTGCCCCACGCGCCACTCCGTTTGGCCAACATTCTTCTCTGGTTGTTCCCCTCTGCTTTTTTGGTGGTTCTGGACCAGTTTATGTCAGTAAGGCTTCTCTATTTTGCTGATTTGTGTTCGTCAAGGTTTGTGCTTGTTGCCTTGTTGAGATTCTTGGTTTTGCCTGTGTGTTTGCTGCCTTGTATCTCTGTTTAGAAGCTATGGCTGAAAATAAACTCGTAGTAGTGTCGGATATGGTGCCTGTAATGTCTAAAATCACGGACCATAAGCTGAATGGCTTGAATTATTTGGATTGGAGTAAGACCGTTCGACTTTATCTATGGAGTATCGACAAATATACTCACTTGACTGACAATCCTCCTATAGATGATTCAAAGCAGACGTGGCTTAGAGAGTATGCTCGCTTATTCCTGCACATTCGAAATTCTATTGATAGTGAGGTAATTGGTTTGATCAATCACTGTGAATTTGTTAAAGAGTTGATAGATTACTTGGATTTCTTGTATTATGATAAAAGGAACCTTTCTCGCATGTATGAGGTGTGCAAAGTATTTTATCGTGCAGAAAAACAAGATCACCCTTACAAATTATTTTATGGCATTTAAGAAGACTTATGAGGAGCTTAATATGTTATTACCTTTTAGCCATGATGTGAAGGTTCAGAAACACCAACGAGAGCAAATGGTTATCACGAGTTTCCTTGCTGGCCTTTCCTCTGACTTTGAGACTGCTAAGTCACAGGTTCTTTATGGTTTTGAGATCTCCTCCTTACATGAAGTATTTAGTCGAGTACTCCGCACAGAATGTACTTCGCCTGTTCAACTCAGTGGTGCTTTGGTAAGTCGAAATAATAATTATGAGCTTGGAAGATAAACAAATTAGAGTGGAAACAAAGGAGGAGGCTTACAAGGGCTTGCAACTCGGCCACATGATTCTGGAGGAATTGTGTGACATTATTGTCACAAGCCAGGACATACGAAACGTGATTGTAGAAAGCTTCAGTACAAGAATCGGAAAGCTCGCTCTACCCATGTTGCACCTACTAATGATAATTATGATAAATCAGTTCTTATCTCTGCAGATGAATTTGTCAAGTTCTCACAGTATCAAGAATCACTAAAGTACTCATCTCATTCTACCACTGCTATTGTTGATTCAAGTAAACCAAATGCGTGCTATCTTTCCTCATCCTCCAAATGGGTCATTGATTCTGATGTCACAGATCATATGACAGTAATTCTGGTCTCTTTTCTACTTTTTGGTCACACACTTCCACTTCTACCGTTACTCCAGCCGATGGGTCACCATCTTGCGTTCATGGGTCTGGCACAATTACTCCTACCCCTCTGCTTCCTCTGTCGTCTATCTTACATTTACCTAATTTATCCTTTAATTTGATCTCTGTAAGCCAGCTTACTCGCAATCTTAACTGTTACATCTCATTTTTTCCGGATTATTGCTTATTTCAGGATCTTATAACGAAAAAGATTATTGGTAAAGAACATAAGTCTGAAGGCATCTACATTCTTGACACACCAATACCTAAGTCTGTTGCATGCTCTGGTGTAATGTCTCCCTTCGAAGCGCATTGTAGATTGTGTTATCCATCTCTTCCTTTGCTCAAGAAGCTTTGTCCACAGTTTAGTAAAGTCTTTTTTAGATTTTGAGTCGTATCAGTTTGCAAAACACCATCGTCTTAGTTCGAGTCCTAGAGTCAATAAACGTGATAGTGTTCCTTTCGAATAGTTCATTCTAATATTTTGGGTCCTTGTCCTACTTTGTCTAAACCTGAATTTAAGTATTTTGTTACTTTTGCGGATGATTATTCTTGTTTCACTTGATTATATTTAATGAAAAGTCGTTCTGTGTTGTTTTCTCTTTTTCGTACGTTTTATGCTGAGATTAAAACTCAATTTAATGTTTCAATCCTTACTTTGCGAAGTGATAATGCCAAAGAATATACATCCGCTTTATTTCAATATTATATGGTTCAGAATGACATGCTTCATGAAACTTCTTGTATTGATACTCCATTTCAAAATGAAGTGGCAGAACGTAAGAACAGACACCTTCTTGAAACTGCACGAGGTCTATTATTCCTTAACCCTTTTGGGCCGATGCAGTTTCTACCGCATGTTTTCTAATTAATCGCAAGCCATCCTCTGTTCTTCATGGTGAGGTCTCTTACAAAATCTTTTTTCCTAATAAGACATTGTTTCCTGTTGACCCTAGGATATTTGGTAGCATTTATTTTGTTCGGAATGTTCGTCCGCATCTCACTAAATTAGATCCCAAGGCTTTGAAGTGTATCTTCCTTGGTTACTCTCGTCTTTAGAAAGGTTATAGATGTCATTGTCCCAATCTCAACAAATATCTTGTCTTAATTGATGTTACTTTCATGGAGCACACCATATTTTTCGTCTTCTCCTCCCGCACGTCAGGGGGAGGATGATGATTTATTAGTCTATTCTATCACATCCTCCGAATCTGTCTCGAAACCAACTCCTGTCAAGCCTCCTTTTATTCACGTCTACTCCAGGCATAAAGCACCCGATTCATGTCCTGCACCTGCTCCTTTGTCATCAAATCCAGTCCGGAGCGATGAACTTCCAATTGTGTTACGCAAAGGTAAACGCCAATGTACTTATCCTATTTCTTCTTTTGTTTTTTATCATTGCTTGTCATCTTCCTCTTGTTCTTTTATTACATCCCTTGATTCTATCTCTATTCCTAAAACTTAGAGGTGGCAATTGAGCCGAGCGGCTCGTCCGCTCGGCTCGTACTGTTCACGCCCACGAGCCGCTCGGGCTCGTAAAAACACGAGCCCGAGCACGAGCCGAGCTCGCCCAAACGGGTGACGAGCCGAGCACTGTAGACGAGCCGGCTCGTGGGTTAATAAAAAAAAAAAAAAAATTTACGAGCCACGAGCCGAGCGGCTCGTGGCTCGTCCACGAATTTACAAACAAAAAAAAAATTAATTTGAAAGGACAAATTCAGTGACCGTTCTGGTCACTGAAATAAATTCAGTGACCAGAACGGTCACTGAATTCAACTATTCGTGACCAAAATGGTCAAATTTAGTGACCAGAACGGTCATTGAATTTATTCAGTGACCGTTTTGGTCCTCGAATTTATTTATTTATTTATTTATTTTTATTTTTTTTTTCTATAAATACCCACCTAAATCAAACTTTTTTTTCCACCAATATCAATCTATATTCTCTCATTCTCTACTCTATACAATTTACATTCTCAAATCTCCATTTATTTATCAACAATATCATTCATTCATTCTATAATCATCTTCTTCTACATTTCTATATTCAATTTCTATTATTCTTAACAAATGGATTCACGATCATTTGTTGAAAACTTGTTCGGTATGGAGAACGAAATACAAACACCTGCCCAAAATCAATTTGGGAATGAATTCTCCGGTCTCAATGAATTACCAATTCCAGAAAATATTGAAGATTACGACGTTCATGAAGGTAGTCGTCCAATTGATTTGGATGACGTTGATATTGATCCTAGTGTTCCAATTGATTTGGAACAAGATGAAGAGCATACGTCAAATATTCTCGATGCAAGAAGGAAAAGAAAGGGGAAGAACAAGGCAAAATGTTGGGACCATTATAAATTGGTTCAAACCGGTCGTTTGGTCGATGGAATCCCCGAAACCAAAGCAGTATGTAAATACTGCCAACAACGACTGGAATGGCAAAGAGGCATTGGAACTACCCACCTCAATGTCACTACAAAGCATGTGTGACCAAACATGGGTTTCTTCCAGCTGGTCAAACTCAACTACAATTTGGTTCTCCAGGCGCCAGTGGTACTACGCCACTTTCTACATGGATGTATTCATAGGAGAAAGCTCGAACGAGAATGGTGAAGTTTGTTGCCGCGTCTGAGTTGCCACTAGCAATAGCGGACAACCAACATTTCGTGAACTTCGTCAAAACATATCTTCAGCCGAGGTACGTTGGGGTAAGTCGAAATACTCTCCGTGCTGATACAATTAAATATTTTCTTCATGCAAAACAACTATTAATAAATGATTTAGAGAAATATGGGGGTGTGAAATATTTAACTTCTGATATGTGGGAAGGGATTAATAAGAGAGGTTACATTGCTGCAACTGCACACTATATAGACCCACTTTGGGTTATGCATAAAAAAATTATTGCTTTTAAAATTGTTGAGTACCCACACAACGCCCAAACTATATTTAATGCTATCATAAATATAGTTAAAGAGTATAAATGCGAGAGCAAAATTCGTTCATTTACTTTCGACAATGCTACCGTAAATAAAGTTGTTATCGATAAATTGCATAGAGTACTTCAACCCGATTTTGGTGGTTATTTATTTCATATTCGATGTGTATGTCATATTTTTAATTTAGTAGTACAAGACGGTTTAAAACATGTTAAGGATGAAATTGACCGAATTAGGAGTGCACTTATATATATATCACGATTACACCTAGTCGAAAACAAGCATTTGAAGAATTTTGTTCAGAAAATGGAATGACAAATACAAAAACATTTATTACTGACGTAGGCCATAGATGGAATTCCACTTACTTATTATTAAAATCATGTGAAGGTTTCGAACATTTAATTATTGAATTTTATAACAATAGGCATGTTAGATATGAAGACGAAACTATTTTGAATGAAACCGATTGGAATATAGTTCTTAAAATAAAACATTTTTTGTCCACATTTTATGATTCTACAAATATGTTGTCTGGCGTTTATTATCCTACAAGTTGTATGGTTCTTGAACGTCTTTATGCAATTGCTAAGACTTTTCGTCGATTTCAAAATGACCCCGATTTTCATGCAGTTATATATTCCAGGAATTAAAATTCAGAAAATATTGAGAAGAATTACCTATGTTATTTCCTTTAGCATGCGTCATGGACCCCGATATAATTTATCTGATACTAAATTTGTAATTAATAAAATTTCAAATGCTTTAACTTTTAATATACCTATTACTTATAGGAATTTGGAAGAAACATTACGTGAAATTTACGAATTATATGTTTGACGAATGGGTACACATATTACTCGTGTACCTACATCTACTTCTCCCACTAATCAAACGGATGACGACGATGTAGTTTTAGATTTATTCGAAAGCATGAACTCATATAGATTTAATTCATTTGCATATGTATGTGGTTCATCTGGTGGTAGTAGTAGTAGTTTGTCATCCACTGCATGTACTCAAACTTCGAGTAATAGTCCAAATGCGTTGCCATCTGAATTAATCGATTACTTTCGTCATACTTTGCCTACTAACAAAGAAGTTAAGAAAAATTCAGAAGAGGTAATTAAATTTTGGCGAGATAATGAACGTCGATGGCCAGTAGTTTCTGCAATGGCAAAAGATCTACTAACACCTCATGTTAGCACTGTAGCTTCAGAGTCTGTTTTTAGTACAGGGAAGAGAGTTCTCTCTGAGATCAGGAGTCGACTCAAAGAAGATATTTTGGAAGCGTTAATGTGCGTGAAAGATTGGGAAGACGCTAGTTATCGAATTCAAGATAAATATGCCGAAATTGCCTGTAACCAAGTAAGTGATATTTAATTTCACCATAATCATCACAAAATTTAATTTTCATACATTTATAATATTTTTTAAAAAATTGTACACGTAACAAGTTGTTCGTGTACAATTTTTAACTCCGCCTACTAAAAATTGAAGTAGCCGGTCCCAAGCCCGGATAAAGGAGGATGGTCTATCTTTATTTTTTTATTTATAAAAAATAAAAATGTTTTGAAAAATGTATATTTAAAAAATGGTTTATAAAATGTGTTTATACTTTACATATATATTATTTTTAAGTTTAAGTATAAAATGGTAAACAAAAAACATATTACATTATTACTCAAGTAACTTAGTAACTCAACAAAATAATTTTTGTTCTTATTTTTTAAAAAAATTATAAATTTTTTTGAAAATGTATATTTAGAAATTAATCACAAAATGTGTATATATATATCTTTTACAATTAAACTAGTGTCGGTATGTTATGTGTATTTTAAAAAAAAAACGAGCCGAGCCGAGCTTCGGCTCGGCTCGGCCCATTGCCACCACTACTAAAACTGTTCATGAAGTCATATCTCATCTTAGTTGGCACCATGCAATGATAGAGGAAATGAATGTTTTAAATGACAATGGTGCTTAGAACTTTGTCGATTTACCTTCAGGGAAACGGGCTATAGGATGCGAGTGGGTGTTCACAGTTAAGGTAAATCTGATGGGTCAGTTGCTCGATTGAAAGCTCATCTTGTCGCTAAGGGATATGCTTAAACCTATGGAGTGGACTATTTTGACACTTTTTCTCCTATTGCTAAATTGACATCTATTCAGTTTATTTCTGTGGCAGCTACTCATCATTAGCATTTGCATCAACTTGTTATCAAGAATGTTTTTCTTCATGGTGATCTTCAGGAGAAGGTGTATATGGAGCAACCTCCTGGTTTTGTTGCTCAGGGGGAGTCTAGGCGAGTTTGTCGCCTTTGAAAATCTCTATATGGTTTAAAAT
Organism: Fraxinus excelsior; assembly: GCA_019097785.1. Classification (NCBI taxonomy): domain Eukaryota; kingdom Viridiplantae; phylum Streptophyta; class Magnoliopsida; order Lamiales; family Oleaceae; genus Fraxinus; species Fraxinus excelsior. The sequence continues at coordinate 35,270,359 of CM032626.1, read as the reverse complement.
AGAGTCCTCGTGCTTGGTTTGGAAATTTTAGTCAAGCTATTGAAAAGTTTGGTGTGATGAAAAGCAAGTCTGACCATTTTGTGTTCTACAAATAATCGAAAGTTGGTATCATTCTTTTAGTTGTGTACGTAGATGACATTGTCATTACTTGAAGTGATGCTATGGGAATCTCATCTCTTAAGTCTTTCCTTCATACTCAGTTTCACACAAAAGATTTAGGGATGCTAAAATAAGTTTTGGGTTTTGAAGTCACAAGAAGTAAAAAAGGTATCTTTTTATATCGGAGAAAATTGGGGGCAAAGCCTTGTAGTGCTCCAATGACTCCAAACATGCTCCTCACAGGAGATGGAGAACTAATTGAAGATCCTAAGAGATATAAAAGATTGGTTGGAAAGCTGAATTATCTTACAGTGACTCGTCCAGATATTGTATATTCTATTCGTGTTGTTAGTCAGTTTATGTCATCTCCAACAGTTCATCATTGGGCAGCGTTAGAACAATTTTTTTGCTATTTGCAAGGAGCACCCGGACGTGATAACTTGTATGCAAATCATGGGCACACTCATATTGAATGTTTTTCAGATGCAGAATAGGCAGGTTCCAAAGTGGATAAAAGGTCCACATCAGGTTATTGTGTTTTCGTTTGAGGAAATTTGGTCTCATGGAAGTGTAAAAAGCAAAACGTGTCACGATCGAGTGCAGAGTCAGAATATAGGGCTATGGCACAATCTATGTGTGAGATAATGTGGATATATCAGCTCTTGACTGAAATAGGTCTTAAAACTTCAATTCCAGCAAAATTATGGTGTGATAACCAAGCTGCCCTTCATATTGCATCCAATCATGTGTTTCATGAGCGAACTAAGCACATTGAAATTAATAGTCATTTTGTTTGGGAGAAAATTCAGCAAGATTTGATTCCTACAGGGTATGTGAAGACTTGGGAACAATTATAGGATATCTTTACAAAAGCTCTTGTCAAAGATTGTAATAGATTGTAATTAGTTATACTTTTCTAAGATAGTTGATTGTATAATTTTTTCTTTCTTAGTTTAGTTATAACCCTATAAATAGGGTATTGTACTTTGTAATATGTGATCGAAATATATCATTCAATATATATTGATAACATGGTATCAGAGCGAGGGTTTTAATTCTTACCAGCGGTGAGTTTGTTTTCGATCGGACCTTCCTGTTTCGGGGCTTTCTCTTCGACGTCGTTCCAGTTTCGGTGTTCCTCTACAGATTCTAGATTCCGGCGAGTGCTCTCGTTCGAAGTTCTCGTTGGGATTCTGCCTTCGATTCTGTCTTCGATTGGGTTCTGCCTTCGATCGGTTGTCGAGCTTCCTCTAGTTCTCCGTGACTATGCCGGATCTCTGGTCCTTCGCGTCTTCGGAGGTCGACGTCTTCTTCGAATTTCAGGTTAATCGAGCCTTAAGTCTGGGTTGAAGCTTCAGTTTCTGTCGTGGGCAATTTCAGTTTCTGTCGTGGGCCTTGAATCTATTTGGGCTCAATTTCTTACATTTTGTGTGTTGAGCCTGAGTTGGATATTGGGCCTGGATTACTTTGGTGTATTGGGCTTGGTTTCTTTTGGTGAAATACTTTGGTTATTGGATTTATTGGGCCTTATTGGGCTTGAATTATTTTGGTGAATTATTTTTTGGTTATTGGGCTTGTTGGGCCGTCTTGCATCGCTACTTCGTAGTTATGGATGAGAAGAAATCCGTTGTTGCATCAGATTTGGTACCTGTAATGTCAAAAATCACGGACCATAAACTTAATGGCTCGAATTTTTTGGATTGGAGCAAGACTGTTCGACTTTATCTACGGAGTATCGACAAAGATACTCATTTGACTGAAAATCCCCCCAAAGATGATTCAAAACAGACGTGGCTTCGAGATGATGCTCGCTTATTTTTGCAAATTCGAAATTCTATTGATGGCGAGGTAATTGGCTTAATCAATCACTGTGAGTTTGTCAAAGAGTTGATGGATTATTTGGATTTCTTATATTCTGGTAAAGGGAACCTTTCTCGCATGTTTGAGGTGTGCAAAGCATTTTACCGTGCAGAAAAGCAAGATAAGTCTCTTACAACTTATTTTATGGAATTTAAGAAGTTTTATGAGGAGCTCAATATATTATTGCCTTTTAGCCCTGATGTAAAGGTTCAACAAAGCCAACGGGAACAAATGGCTGTCATGAGTTTTCTTGCTAGTCTTTCCTCCGAATTTGAGACTGTTAAGTCACAAGTTCTTTCTGGTTCTGAGATCTCATCGCTACAAGAAGTATTTAGTCGAGTACTCCGCACTGAAGGTACTCCACCTGCTCAAATCAGTGGTGCTCTGGACAGTCAACATAATAATTATCAGCCTGGGAGATCAACCAATCAGAGTGGGAATAAAGGAGGGGGTTCACAAGTGTTTGAAGCTCGAACACAAACTTCTGGAGGAATTGTGTGCTACTATTGTCACAAGCCAGGACATACGAAGCGTGAGTGTAGAAAGCTCCAGCACAGGCATCAGAAAGCTCACTCAGCCCATGTTGCAACCACTAATGAGGATTCTAACAAATCCTTCATGGTCTCTGCAGATGAATTTGCCAAGTTTTCACAGTATCGAGAGTCACTAAAGTCTTCTTCTTCCTCTGTCACCGCTCTTGCTGATTCAGGTAATCCAAATACGTGTCTTATTTCCTCATCCTCCACATGGGTCATTGATTCTGGTGCCACAGATCATATGACAGGTAATTCTGGTCTATTTTCTACTTTTACATCACACACTTCCCCCTCTACCGTTACTTTAGCCGATGGGTCACCATCTTGTGTCCGTGGGTCTGGTACAATTAATCCTACCCCTCTACTTCCTCTGTCGTCTGTCTTACATTTACCTAACCTGTCCTTTAATTTGATCTTTGTAAGCCAGTTTACTCGCACTCTTAATTGCTGCATCTCATTTTTCCCTGATCATTGCGTATTTCAGGATCTTATGACGAAGAAAACTATTGGTAAAGGACATGAGTCTAGAGGCCTCTACATTTTGGACACACCAATCGCTAAATCCGTTGCTTGCTCTAGTGTAACATCTCCTTTCGAGGCATATTGTAGGTTGGGTCATCCATCTCTCCCTTTGCTCAAGAGGCTTTGTCCACAATTTAGTAAGGTGTCTTCATTAGATTGTGAGTCGTGTCAGTTTGCAAAACATCATCATCTTAGTTCGAGTCCAAGAGTCAATAAACGTGCTAGTGTTCCTTTCGAATTAGTTCATTCTGATGTTTGGGGTCCTTGTCCTATTTTGTCTAAACCGGGATTTAAGTATTTTGTTACTTTTGTGGATAATTATTCTCGTGTAACCTGGTTATATTTTATGAAGAGTCGTTCCGAGTTGTTCTCTATTTTTTGTGCGTTTTGCGTTGAAATTAAAACTCAATTTAATGTTTCGATCCATACTTTACGAAGTGATAATGCCAAAGAGTATACGTCCGTTTTGTTTCAGTCTTATATGGTTCAGAATGGTATGCCCCACGAAACATCTTGTGTTGATACTCCGTCTCAAAATGGAGTGGCCGAAAGGAAGAACCGACATCTTCTTGAAACTGCACGCACCCTATTATTTCAAATGAATGTTCCTAAGCCTTTTTGGGCCGATGCAGTCTCTACCGCATGTTTTCTGATTAATCGCATGCCCTCATCTGTTCTTTGCGGTGAAATCCCTTACAAAATTCTTTTTCCCAGTAAGTCACTGTTTCCTGTTGAACCTCGGATATTTGGTAGCACATGTTTTGTTCGTGATGTTCGTCCGCATGTCACCAAATTAGATCCCAAGTCTTTGAGGTGTATCTTTCTTGGTTATTCTCGTCTTCAAAAAGGTTATAGATGTTATTGTCCTAGTCTTCACAAATATCTTGTCTCCGTTGATGTTACCTTTATGGAAGCCACACCTTACTTTCCGTTTTCTTCTCCTCCCGCTCATCAGGGAGAGGACGACAGTGATTTGTTAGTATATTCTATCACATCCACTGCCCCTGTCTCGGAGCCCGCTCCTGTCAGGCCTCCTATTAGTCAAGTTTACTCCAGGCGCACCCTCCCTGATTCATGTCCCGCACCTGCTCCTTCGTCATCAGATCCAGTCTCAAACGATGATCTCCCTATCACATTACGCAAAGGTAAACGCCAATGTACTTATCCTATTTCTTTTGTTGTTTCTTATAATTGTTTGTCGCCTTCATCTTCTTCCTTTATTGCATCCCTTGATTCTATCTCTATTCCTAAAACCGTTCATGAAGCTATATCTCATCCCGGTTGGCATCATGCAATGATAGAGGAAATGAATGCTTTGGATGACAATGGTACTTGGAATTTGGTTGATTTACCTTCAGGGAAACGGGCTATAGGATGCAAATGGGTGTTCACAGTTAAGGTAAATCCAGATGGGTCCGTTGCTCGACTAAAAGCCCGTCTTGTCGCTAAAGGGTATGCTCAAATATATGGAGTGGATTATTCTGACACTTTTTCTCCGGTCGCTAAATTGACTTCTGTTAGGTTGTTTATTTCCATGGCGGCTACTCACCATTGGCCTTTGCATCAACTTGATATCAAGAATACTTTTCTTCATGGTGATCTTCAGGATGAAGTGTATATGGAGCAACCTCCTGGTTTTGTTGCTCAGGGGGAGTCTGAGCAAGTTTGTCGTCTTCAAAAATCTCTGTATGGTTTGAAACAGAGTCCTCGTGCTTGGTTTGAAAAATTTAGTCAGGCTGTTGAAAAGTTTGGTATGATGAAAAGCAAGTCTGACCATTCTGTGTTCTACAGACATTCTGCATCTGATATCATTCTTTTAGTTGTGTATGTGGATGACATTGTCATTACTGGAAGTGATACTACGGGAATCTCATCTCTTAAATCTTTTCTCCATACTCAGTTTCACACAAAGGACTTAGGGGTGCTAAAGTATTTCTTGGGTGTTGAAATCTCAAGGAGTAAGAAAGGGATCTTCTTATCTCAGAGAAAATATGTCCTGGACTTATTGACTGAAACGGGAAAATTGGGGGCGAAGCCTTGTAGTACTCCAATGATCCCAAACATGCACCTTACAGGAGATGGAGAACGACTTGAAGATCCTGAGAGATATAGAAGATTAGTTGGAAAGTTGAATTATCTTACGGTGACTCATCCAGATATTGCATATTCTGTCAGTATGGTTAGTCAGTTTATGTCATCCCCAACAGTTCATCATTGGACAGCGCTAGAACAGATTTTGTGTTACTTAAAAGGAGCACCCGGACGAGGTATCTTGTATGAAAATCATGGACACACTCGTATTGAATGTTTTTCAAATGCAGATTGGGCAGGTTCCAAAGTGGATAGAAGATCCACATCAGGTTATTGTATTTTCGTTGGAGGAAATTTGGTCTCATGGAAGAGTAAGAAGCAGAATGTTGTGTCACGATCAAGTGCAGAGGCAGAATATAGGGCTATGGCACAGTCAGTGTGTGAGATAATGTGGATATGTCAACTATTGACTGAAATCGGCCTTAAAATTTCAGTACCAGCAAAATTATGGTGTGATAATCAAGCTGCCCTTCATATTGCCTCTAATCCTGTGTTTCATGAGCGAACTAAGCATATCGAGATCGATTATCACTTTGTTCGAGAGAAAATTCAAGAAGGTTTGATTTCTACCGAGTATGTGCGGACTGGAAAACAATTAGGAGATATCTTCACGAAAGCTTTAAATGGAGTTCGGGTAGATTATCTTTGTAACAAGTTGGGCATGATTAATATCTATGCTCCAACTTGAGGGGGAGTGTCAAAGATTGTAATAGATTGTAATTAGTTATACTTTCCTAAGATAGTTGATTGTATAATCTTTCCTTTCTTAGTTTAGTTATAACCCTATAAATAGGGTATTGTACTTTGTAATATGTGATCGAAATATATCATTCAATATATATTGATAACAGCTCTAAATGGGGTTCGGGTTGATTATTTTTGTAACAAGCTGGGCATGATTAATATATATGCTCCAACTTGAGGGACAGTGTTACTGGTTGTATACAACCAGCAAGTTAGCTTAATTATAGTCTTAATTCTAGATTCCTAATTTGTATATAGATGTGTATCATTCTTGCAATGAATAGATGAGAATACAATTCTTTTCCATCTCACTCTACAGATTCGAATTTACCGTTCAAATTTTAACTTCCAATCGTGATTTGTTATACAACTTTTCCACTAAAGTAAGGCATCATTGCAGACCAAGAAGAAGCGCACAAAGAAAACATATCAAACAGCATTCTGTAAGAATAACAGGAGATATACAAAGCTTTTTAACATCTAGGGACTCTATGCAGTTGGTATTCAACATTGCAAGAACAAAAAGTTCAAAAGAAGTCTCTTTACCAGTAGGGCGATGGGAGTTAAGACCACCATTTGGAACCAAAACTTCCAATCGACCTGGTATTGGTTTGAGAACTTTCTGAAGAAGATGATGTCGCTCCTTCAAGCTTTGGTGAATAACACTGGTGTCTCCTACGTAAAGAATGTCAAAAGCAACATCTGGCCTCATTCATGTTAAGGCAAATAGGAACAAATAGCTTCAGTGTCAGCCAACTTAAAACGCTTATGAATGCTGGTACGTCTCACATCTAGAAATATGCAGCATTGGAAATTGGATCTTGATTGGTACACAAATAATCCAGGCACCAAAGAAGGATACAGCACAGCTGCATCAGAAGAAACCATAAATGAGACAATTGAGATGGATGTTTCTAGCATCATAACAAATGTTTCATGTATTGTGCATAAAAAGACCTTTCGATCGCCATCAAGTCCCTCCTTCGCCGCCTTGGCTATGAGAAATAGGGGAACAAAAAAAGAATTACTCCTAATATTTAGCTAGTGTATGTTAAAGACTGTATAATGGCATGGAAAATTAAGAAGTGATCAAAGAACCTATTTCTTGATTTGAACCAAACTCCGCAAATCGATTCGTGGATGTGTCCCACACCAACATTTCACCGTCAAGAATACACCTATAGAAAATCAGTGACTAGTTAAGTCATCTGAAGTACATCAATGCTCACCATGAAAAGATTATAAAACTCCATTTGGACAGAGAGTCCTATCCTTTGTCAACCCAGAGAGAGGGAGATAGAAAAAAGGAACAAATACTTGGATAAATTATATTGCTCATAATATAACATTCATAAAAGATTGAACAATTGTACTCATGGTAATATGCCTTGGTTAACGGGATTCATCAACATAACTTTTTTCCAAGCCTTGCAGTTTATTTTACTGGGAGTTATTTGGTAAATTTCCCAAAAATAAAAGAACGTTAAATTATTCGGTAAATGCAAAGAACTTTTTGAGCATAACTACTTCCAAGATCCACAATTATAAAAGGCCTTGACTATAATTACAATCTGGATGCAGGCAAAAACAGTGAATCCCACAAGAAAACAAGGAAACGTTGCAGCATAGTGGCATGAAGTTATAGGAACTTGAAATGAATAAATATATTTTTTACCTGTCAACCAGAATATTCTGTATGATAATATCTGACATGCCATGTCCATATTCTGAATGATCAAGAAAGTTCCTGCACGTGGAGGGAATGATAATCATACTCAAGCATTCATTAATATTATGAAAACTACATTACAAACTAACAGATTATCAATTAGAACCAAAGGGAACATAATTGACATGAAGAAGTTGTAGAAGCTCAACAACGCCAAGCACTAAATGAATATAGAAAATAGCAATATAGGGCCCGTTCGGTAGGGATTAAAATCAGATTAAAATTGAAAAATCAGCCGTTATTGTTGGCTTTTATTAGACGAGTGGGGCCCAATAACGGCCATATTTTCAATTTTAATTGAATTTTAATCCCTGTCGAATGGGGCCATAATAAGCTTTTGTTTGAGCCCCATTCTCTAAAAAATCATTTTTTTTTTAAATCATTTTCAACCACATTCTTCTAATAAAATAATTTTGGACATTAATCCCAAACTTTTTCCTACTTTTTAATCACACATTCTACAAATAATCACTATTACATAACTCATTTTTACCAAAAAAAAAAAAAAAAATTTGGGGGCTCAAACAGAGCCTAAGTTAAACTTAACAGTCCTAAATTTTAAAACTAAATCTAGTTTGATAAACAAAAAATTTACCAAGTTATTTGATTAAAAAACTTATCATAAATTCACAAGTATAAAGTGGATAAGTAATTATCCCAAAAAAACTGAAAAATGTATGGAAAGGTTAATTGTAGGATAGGAACTACCTCGAAAAGAAATGTATTTCAGTCCCATTTTTGTGAATTTGAATGCGATCACCATCAAATTTGCACTCAACAACAACTTCCTTGCCGTGAAGCTATTAGGAGGAGACAGAACCAAGATCAGCTATTAATAGGCAAGCGATTTTGTGGACAGAAGAAATGCATAGACTGATAGGTCCCCAAAAGTTAAAGATAAGTGATACAAATAAAATAACCGAAACTTTTGTTTCCATTTCAGAAGTTGCAAGAAAATCACTACACTTATCCTTCTCATGAATAAACCATGTGCAGACCTTTTTCCATGCAGCTGTTGAATTACTGATCCTTAGAGCTAATTGAGGACGAACAGGTTTGCCAACTTCAATGTCCTAAAGAAAAAGGAAAGCATTTTATTATACATCGAAGATGAAAGAAAAACTGTCTCCAAAGAGTATTGGTGGAAAGAAAGAAAACTACTTATCAATGAATCATCCAACCTGCACCGCACCTCCAACTCAACCACATTTGACCACTAGACTTTCAACCATAACACCTCAACAAATGCGCCCACATACTCACAAAATCATAGATTCACAAATGCCATGACATGCAGACAGTCACAATTTCACACTCACCCAAACAGACAGAATCACAAATTCAATAGCACAAAATCTCAAATTCAGATACATCTCATGCAGTGACGTAAACACCCGAAACCATAGAACCACAATTGTGAAAAAGGAAAAGGCATCATAATTGTATTTGGATGGGAGAAAGAGCACAGAAGGTAGCGAGCGACGGTTTCTCTAATTCCCTGCTTAAAGGGAGGAACAAGTTGTAAGTTACATTGATTCTTTTTTTCTTTTTTCACTCTGGCATCTTAATGAATTGTCACTGCATTGAGTTGTTGGGTGTGCTGGTGTGGTGTTACCAATTGCAGGGGTGTAGTTGGTCAAGTTAGTGGCAGCCAGAGGCCAATGGAGAACGTGTGGTGTTTATTTGGTTTTTCCTGTTTTCTATACTTTCTTTTTTCCTGGGTGTAAAGGGAGAATGAATTAAGAGCAACATGTGGAAATGAAATAATGTAATTTTTAATCTCATGATTCAAGTTTAAAAAACCAGCTAAAGTAGATGAAGCTTTATCCCATAATTATTTGGAATTAGATACATTTTCTTTTCCCCGTGTTTTTCTTGGTGTAAAGGAAGAAAGAGTTAAGCGCAACATGCACAAAGCAAATATCGCAACTTTTAATCTCAAATTTCATGTTTAACAAACTTGTACAGAATCCAGAGGCGCGACGTACTGGGCTGATGTGGAGACTCTAGGCATCGGCAAACATGGTGGAAGGAAGATAGAAACAAATCGACAGAAGGATCGATTTGGGATCTAAACCCAGATTGCTCAAGATCCGGCCACTTTTGCAGGAGACATGCCTGACCGGCGTTCCATGCAGAGAATTCCAATGCCGGAGGGACGGTGGCGAGGTTCAAGCGCAGCTCCGGTAGCGAACTTGCCGACTTATTTTGCCATTAGATGTGTCGTCTATACACAATCAAAGGAAAAAGTGGGCGGATGCATATGGTATGTGTGAAGAATATTATAAATTGTATATAATAAACTTATTTCTATTACAAAGTAAAAGACCATATTTATAGGGTTACAAATAACTGTAAAAGGAAATAAACATAAAAGGAAATATTATGCAATCTACTACTAAGGAAAGTAATCCTACACTAAAAGGAAATATTATAATTGCAATCTTTGACGATCTCTAGAATCTTATTCAATATCCTTGACATCCCCCTCAAATTGATGCCGGTAAAATCATCAATTTGTAATCATGAATTGACGACGATGACAATACTTGTGCCCACGAAGAAGAAATCCAAATCAAAGCAACCAACGACGAAAAGTACTGACGACGAGAGACCAAGGACAACAAAGAACCACTTCAAAACCACTTCAAGAACACTCCAAAGAAACAACGAGAACCAAAAACAAACCAAATTTTCAATCCCATCAACTGGGCCAAACTGCAAACCAAATTTCCAAATGAACTAAACCAAATTCCAGATGAACTGGACATATACTAAACCAAATTCCAGATGAACTGGACCAAATTCCAGATGAACTGGACATACTAAACCAAATTCCAGATGAACTGGACCAAATTCCAGATGACCTGGACATACTAAACCAAATTCCAAATAAACTGGATCAAGTTCCAGATTACCACAAGCTGAAGAAACTCCAAACAAACTGCAGAATCTGAGTTGTGGCCACCGGAATGTGATGCGATTTTGTAGGGATACATCAGAAAAGAAAATAATAAAAAAAACAACATTTGTAGCCGAACGAGCGGCTCAAGGCCGCTCGCCGGAAACGAAATTCAAAGGTTAATTTGTTTAGGATCGAAACTGCTCTGATACCATGTGAAGAATATTATAAATTGTATATAATAAACTTATTTCTATTACAAAGTAAAAGACCCTATTTATAGGGTTACAAATAACTGTAAAAGAAAATAAACATAAAAGGAAATATTATGCAATCTACTACTAAGGAAAGTAATCCTACACTAAAAGGAAATATTATAATTGCAATCTTTGACGATCTCTGGAATCTTATTCAATATCCTTGACAGTATGATATTCAATCGGTGATTTACCATTGAGGCGAAGGAGTTTGCAGTGTCTGTAGCACTGTCAGGAGAATAGAGTGGTGTTCGAGGATGTTGAACGCAATCTATATGAAGAGGTTCGGTGCACTTTGAATGGTGAATAAGTTGAAAGTGGCTAATAAGTTGGAGGATTTTGTCTCCAAGTTCAATGAGTCATCAAGAGCTTTTCTGGCACAACGTTGTGCGAACAACCGTGGCAGGTATTTGACAATAGCACAGTATGAAGAGAGGTATCGGAAGGGAGTTGTGATGGTATCGGAAGGTGCGAATGGAGAGGGATAGGCATCGATTTCGCGGGTATTTAAGGAAGTTAATTCATTTGTCGCTGGAGATAAGGCTAAATATCGAGCGATGGATGAAAGAAATCGACAAGAGATGACTTATACCGAAGTTACGGCAAACTTACGAACATCGCATAAAGTTGATCAATGGGGGCTAGTGCGAAATGAAATGCAATTAATGTGAAGGAAGATGACGGTCATCTTACGGTGCCTAAACTTATGGAGACACATGCAGAAGGTTCACATGGTAGCTTATTGAATCATGTTGAAATAAGTGCCCGAGTTCAGGTGTTGAAAGAAGAGTTGGATGAGTTAATCAGGCTATTGGGATGTAGGTCTGCGGTGGGTTCCAAGATATTTTGTTGTCACAAGTGTGGGGTTAGCATGGATGAGCCCTAGCCAACGAAAAACAAATAGCGAGTTTGGGTCCTAAGGAGTTATCATCGAATGTAGCACATACTAAAGACAAGCAGGTGATGACTAAGCCTAATTGCGAGTATCAGGCATGAACTAGAGTAGTGTATGCCTAAAATGATGATGGGGTCGAAGTGGTGGAGTTGGTTACGAATGATGAAGACTCGAGGTTCGCAACAAATCGGAAGGTGGTCCAGAGGTCTAAGGAAGAGGAGCCGAAAATGGTAAACTTGAAGTCGGCTACACTGGACGCGATGGACACGACTTCGTCGACAGATGGATTATTCTCAGTTGAGCAATAGATAGCACATGTATTGGTAGAGGGATCGGCTTCGATAGTCCTGAAAGATCACGATGCGACACATGTGACAGTTGTTATTAGGAACACATATAACAGAAGGCATCTAAGTCCCTAATAGAAAAATAGTTGGGGACTGAAAAAGTTTTGGTGTTGTGGGTAGATGGCGGCCAGAAGGGGGAGACTGTCAATGATGTTGTACAAGTGGATGAAGTGGAGGGATATTCGTATGACTCTTTGGAATGTTGTTACGCACACGAAATAATGAAGGTGAATGCGATTGAAGCTGGACTCAAACCTTCAAATTGGGTCCTTCAAAAAATTCAGGATTTTAGTAAGTTAGTTGGTGTGTCTTGCGATGGATATGAAAGTAGACTCTTGCAATTATTTGAGGAACTGGAGGTTAGTAGGGGGCAGGAGATGAGCACACAAGGAGGTAAAGCAAGAAGGAAGGGAGTTCGCGAACTTAAAAGGCTCGAATGGTCAGTAAATTATGATGTTAATGGTTGCGAGGCAAAGAAAGGATCGCTGGGGAGGGATGACGGAGCGTTAAAATGATCCCAAACTTATTAGCAGGAATGTGAGGGGGCTTATTAAGTCTAGGAAAAGATTAGGTGTTCTTAATTTATTAAAGGGGTAGAGGGCAAGGGGGTGGGGGCAGACCTTGTTTGCTTGCAAGAAACTAAGTCGGAGTTCGTTTCGAGGGCTATGGTTAGTAGCTTATGAGGGACAGCAAGTAGGATATCAGTTTTTTGGGTTCTCGGGGGCATCAAGAGGCGTGTTAGGCATGTGGGACACTGCAGTTTTTGATATGGAGGATGTTAGTGTAGGGTCATACTCGATATCGCTCTCGTTTAGAAATGTTGGGGATAGATTCCATTGGATGTTTACAGGAGTCTATGTCCTAATTCTGATGAGAGTAGAGGGGGCTTGTGGAATGAATTGGCTAATATGATGGCTTAGTGCAACGTGCATTGGGGGTGATTTTAACGTGGTTCGTTTCCCACTGAAAGGTCGAGTGGTGGGAGACTAACTAGGGCTATGGAGGAATTTTCAGATTTTATTAAAGAGAATATGTTGGTGGATATGCCTATGATTGGGGGAAACTTTACTTGTCATCTAATTGGGACCAACATGTACTATCTCGTATAGACTGGTTCTTGGTTAATGGCGAGTGGGAGGCTAAGTACTCAAATATTACTCAAGAGAAGACTGGGGAGGGTGTACTTTGATCATTTCCCTATTTTGTTATCTGGGAACACGAGGAGTAGTGGAATAAGGCTTTTTAGGTTTGAAAAGAGGTGGCTAAAAGTAGAAGGCTTTGGGGAGCGAGTACGGACTTGGTGGGCCTCTTGTGCTTTCCGGAGGTCTCCCAGTTATGTGTTGGATCTAAAGTTCAAGGCGTTAAAAAAGGATTTAAATAGGTGGAATGAGGAGGTGGTGGGCAATGTGAACTATCGTAAAGTTCAGTGCCTTTCAGACATGGAAAAGCTGGATAAGATAGAGGAGAGTCGATGATTGGATGGGGAAGAGAAGAAGAGGCATGGAGTATTAAGGGGAGAACTATAGAGGTTGGTGGAGATAGAGGTCACGTGGTTGAAAGAGATGGACAAATGCACTAAGTTTTCCCATAGGCGCGACAATTATGTCATAATGTTAGAGGTAGATGGGGTTATTTATGAGGATCTACAGGATATTGGGACCCATATGGTGAGATTCTATCAAAATCTCTATTGGGAACAATCTTAGTGGAGGCCAGAGTTGGAGGGCTTAGAGTTTTCTACTATTATGGAAGAGGATGCCGGTTGATTGGAGAGACCATTTGGGGAGGATGAAATTAAGGAGGTGGTGTTTAGTATAAATGATGATAAGGCCCCAGAACCAGACGGTTTCACATTCTCATTTTATAAGGCGTGCTAGGAGATTATACGACAGGATATTATTGATGTTTTCACTTATTATTTTTAGCGTGGCAGGTTTCGAAAAAGTTTTAATGCAACATTTATTGTGCTAATCCCTAAGAAATCAGGAGCAACTGATATTAAGAATTTTCGCAATATTAGCTTAGTTACTAAGGTATGCAAGATTATTGCAAAAGGTTTGGCGAATAGACTGAAAGAGGTGTTAGGGAAAGTGGGGTCTAAATTTCAGAATGCTTTCGTGAAAACACACCAGATCTTGGATTTTATACTAATAGCAAATGAATGCATTGACTCGAGACTGTGCCTAGGGATTGCAGGGATGCTTTGCAAGCTTGATATTCAGAAAGCTTATGATCACGTTAACTGGAGTTTCCTTCTGTATATGCTTAGGCGATGTGGATTTCGGAATAAGAGGTGTAAGTGGATTCAGTTATGTATCTCTACTGTTCAATTCTCAGTTTTGGTCAACGGTACCCCTGAGGGTTATTTTCGGAGCAGCAAAAGCTTGAGGCAAGGGGATCAATTGTCTCCATTACTATTTGTTATTGTAATGGAGGCCTTCAATAGGATTCTCAAGAAAGCAAGACGGGAGAATTTGATAAAGGGATTTACGGTTGGTCAATTGCAAGTGTCCCACTTGTTATTTGCAAATGACACACTGATTTTATGTGAAGCAAATGAGGAGCAATTCAGGAACTTACGTCGTTTGCTCCTATGTTTTGAAGCGGTGTCGGATTGAAGATAAATTTTGAGAAATCTGAGATTATTCCAGTAGGAGAATCACTAATGTGGAGGAACTAGTGGGTATATTGGGTTGTAGAGTTGCACAGTTGCCCATGTTATATCTAGGACTCTCTTTAGGGACATGGTTTAAAAGTATTAATATTTGGAATGCTATTGTGGAAAAGGTGGAGAAGAGGTTAGCGGGGTGGAAACATATGTATCTCTTTAAGAGAGGCCGTCTTACTCTCGTTAAATCTACTCTATCAAATCTCCCTACTTATTTCTTATCATTGTTTCATATTCCTGTTGCAGCGGCAAATATATTAGAGAAGATTCAAAGAGATTTTCTTTGGGCAGGGTTGGGAGAGGAGAGGAAACTTCATTTGGTTAATTGGGGAGTTGTTTGTTCTCCTTTGAGGATGGGGAGTCTCGGATTAAGGAACCTTATTTTGTTTAACAACGCATTATTGGGCAAATGGCCGTGGCAGTTTGGAGTGGAGAGTGAGAATCTCTAGAGAGAACTCATACGGGCGAAGTATGGTGTGATGGAAGGAGCCTGGTGCTCAGATGAGGGTCGTGGTTCTTACGAGGTGAGTTTGTGGAGATATATTCGACAAGGATGGAGCGACCTTCGGGATAAATTGACTTTTGTGGTGGAGAATAGCAATAATATCAGATTTTGGGGTGATGTTTGGTGTGGAGATCAACCGCTAAAGGTGGGGTTTCCATTACGGTGAATAACGTCTTAGCCATTCACAATGGGAGTTACAGTTGGAATATTACTTTTCAGATGGGTTTGCAGGATTGAGAATTGGATGATTATGCATTGTTCTTAACCTTTTTATATGAAGTGTAAATTCGAGTAAGAGAAGGTGATGGTAGTAGATGGAAGTTGGCACAGAATGGTATTTTTTCAGTTCGCTCTTATTTTAGATCCCTTTTGAGACCTGTGGAGAGTTCATTCTTGTGGAAGATGGTGTGGCAATGCAAAATGCTTTCATGGGTGGCATTTTTATTATGGACGGTTGTGAAGGAACAGGGATTAACAGTGGATAATCTACGAAGAAAATGCTTTTATGTTACCGAGTGGTGTTATATGTGTAGGAGTGACGGGGAGACGCATAACCACTTGTTCATTCACTGTGACGGTGTTCGTTGGTTGTGGAACAGTATTCTGACTTCTCAACATATAGATTGGGTATTGCCTAGACGTATAGAGGACGTGTTGCGGGCATGAAGGAGAAAATTTTGTGATAAAGATAGCAAACTTGTATGGAATCTTATCTCGGGATGCATTGTATGGTGTATGTGAATGGAAAGGAACCATCGATGTTTTGAAGATCAAACACGGACCACAGAGCAGATTAGGAAATTATTATATCTGACTTTGTGTACTTGGTTTAATGTCGCGGCTAGTAATCATATAGAGGGACTACCTAATTTCATGTCTTTTCTTTCTTGTTTAAATTGATAATGCACTCTATGTGTATTCTTTATTGATTAATAAAATTATCTGATTACCTATCAAAAAAAAAAAACCAGCTCGACTTGATAAAGCTTTATTCCGTAACTATTTGGAGTGTTAACGTGGTATTTTTCCTCCACTCAATCAAGAGACACGTGCAAGGTTAAATAACAATGGTTCACATCTTTTACAATCACCTCTATCCATGTGATTTTAGGCCAGTCTCTTTGCCTATATTTACTAGAAATGCTAGTCTATTCCTTTTACTAACCATTACATCTAACCTTCATCGAATATGCCAAAGTCATTCAATCAATTATAGCAAAATTTATCTTTAGTGGTTGCCATATTAGTCATCTTAGATATCCATTTTGAGAGTGAAAAAAAACATTTTTGAATAGTAATTATTGGAGAATGTGTGGTTAAAAACGAAGAAAAAGTTTTCGATTTACGTGTAATATTATTTTATTGGAGAATATGCGATTGAAAATGAGTTTTGAAAAAATGATTTTTTGATGAAATGGGGCTCAAAAAAGGTAATAGTCCTTTTTTATTTTTTTTCTCTCATCATCTCAAACCCATTTAATACATTCTCAATTAGTCCATGTTTGACAATCATTATTTCAAAACTCTTTATTCTACGTAATCATTTTCAACAACACATTCCAACAATAAAATATTCTACATATAAACTCAAAACTTTTCCCTATTTTTTGACCACTCATCCTCTAAAAATTTAATATTCAAAGCATTATTTTTTCCAAATAATGGCCATCAAACAGGGGCTTAATATACACTACTATTCATACAACTCAACATTCAGTCCCATATGATATTGCAGGTCTCATAGCAGAAGTATATATCCGTTAAACCAAGCAAGGTTTATGGTGGAGAACTGCCAATATTATTCTAAAATAATTTTGGTTTTACATCACTTTGTCATTTTTTTAACTTTATCTTTCTCTATCCATTTACAAACCCCCAGGCCAAGCCCAAGGAATATGCTATTATAAAGAATTCCAGCAAACCAATCTCATT
The DNA here is from genome assembly GCA_019097785.1 of Fraxinus excelsior. Taxonomy (NCBI): domain Eukaryota; kingdom Viridiplantae; phylum Streptophyta; class Magnoliopsida; order Lamiales; family Oleaceae; genus Fraxinus; species Fraxinus excelsior. The sequence continues at coordinate 35,253,272 of CM032626.1, read as the reverse complement.
CAGGCCAGTAAAAGTGAAAACTGGTTATTGATAGACAAGTCGACTTCAATAAAATTATCAGGTAAGAACCGATCAGGTTAGGTCTGCTTCTCTGGTCCAGACAAGTATGCCAGGTTTTCTTTTCTGTTCCAATTTATCAATGAAGAAAATGAAAGTTTTTAAGTTGGATGGATCTGATTACGAAGCTCCAACTCACAACTAAACTATTCCATTTGCTAAGGCCCAAAACGGGTTTTTATCTAATCAAACCGAAATGGTACTGTTTGCACTGGTCAAGTCCTCTGTTTTTATGGAGAACCAACCAGTTCTCTGAGAATAAATCAAACAGGTAAAATACCCAAACCAGTACCAACTCATCCAGTTTTTCCAAAACTTAGCCAGACCATGCTTATCCTTCCTATTGATATCCAAAATTCCATTTAACATATTTAATATGCCAAACAATGTGACCAAGGAACCATTATAAGAAGCTCAGTATACCCATAGCTAGATTGTGCAATTTGGGAAATGACAACTGTGACTTGAATGAGATATACTGGCAGTCCTAAAAGTTAGATGCATATCCAGATAAAAAGATGAAAAAGAAAAACATGGGCGTTCAAGATAAGATTTAAATAATATACATGTCACCTTATCTCATAGCTTAAACTTTTAGATCAAGTGATTTAACTTGGTAACAAAGCAGGCACACGTCCCATACATTAAAAAGGGTGCACATGTAAGGATTTAATGGAAAAGATGAATGCTCCCTCCCTACTAAAGGAACCTGTTGAAGATAATATTTAAATGGTATACGTTTCTTATCTAAGAGCTTAAATTTTTAAATCAAGTGGTTTAACACTAGAACAGACACTTTGAAAACATCCCATAGTAACTTCCAAGTAGCTCAGCAAAGTAGAGGAACGGAAGCAAAAATTATCCAGCTTATCCCAATATGAAGCTTGTAGTCAGGTGAAACCACAAGGCATGGTTACTCAACTTTAAGCGAGGTAAGGCCTTATGTCCCCTTAATCATGTGCCAAATTTGTGAGGTCAACAAATATAATTAAATTATTGAAGAAAATCATTTGAACCCAAGACATGAAACAAACCTGGCGTTTATGACGTTGACTTCGATCTCTCAACTTCTCACAAACTAATTTTAAATCACATGTCACGTTGAACAAATCTTCTGCATCTGGATGAAATTCTTGGAAGATGCTCTTTTCACTAATTCCCAACTTAAGATCTAAACATTGAATGAATTGCCAAAAGGAGATAAAAGAAAAACAAAACATTAATATGAAAAATGCCCACGGTATACACAAACAAGAGGATTGCAACTTATTCAAAGTCATTGCATTCTAACCTTTAAGAATTATCATAATAATCCACTTCATTTCTTTAGCATTTGTTTTCTTGATCAGATCACGAAGAAGAGAAATCTTCTCGGCTCTGTAGGAAAAAAACATGAGACTATATGATTACAATGTAAAAACCATGAAGGAATTGTAAGGACTACCACAACGCATCTTGGATAACCATGCATCTGGTTGATCTTTCTTCCTAATAATGAAGAATCCATAGAGTTATTATATAATGATTATAAATTATAGAAAAGCACATATGAGTAAGCACCTTTCAACTATCATTAACGTACCACAAGGCAGCAGGAGCCTTTAGGCCCATAATGATTAAAAAGCAAAAATTAGGCAAAAGATCATTGGTACACATTTCCAAATACAAAAGAAGGATTCTACAAGGACTCTACTTATACACAATAAGGATATTTACCTATTTTCAGTTGAAGCCATTCGATCAAGCAATTCATTCAGTTCTTTTATTGTGAGGCCACCTGAAGTCATACCCTGCCTCCGCTCCAGTACCTGCTCGTAGTGAAAGATATAAGATCATTTGATTCTCGTGATTCAGTTGACAACAGTAATTGTAAACCTTGCCAAAATTCCACGTAGTAACCGTAAATTCCGCTGCTGAACTAAAAATACATGACTATAGAAATCAGAATACCACTAGAAAGAACAGCAAAACGTAGTACCAGTTAGAACATTGATATGCGTCAAGGTTTACCTTTCCCAGTAAACCGTTCCAAAAAAAGGGGAGGGTAAAACAATGTTAACGACAATTACCAAGTAAAATACTTATCAATGGAATTCATTAAAAAAGAATTCATTTAAGTAAAATTAAAAGGCCCAAACCGCCCAATCCATCATTTTCGTAACTGGGGAAGGAAATAAGGTTGAAAATAACCTCTAACGCTATGCGAGAGAAGTTTCCAGCAAAGGCACCGGAGTTAGGGCCGCCTTTGCGCCAGTTGAGGAGTTTCTGAGAGTCGGAGGAGTCGCGGGACATGTCAAGGGCGTCAATAAGGCAGGTAGCAAGGACGTGCTCCCGTAGGCCATAGGAACCACGCTCGCGATCAAGTCCTGGGAGGATGAGACGGATGGTGGCGAAGTAGTCCTCGCCATTGTTGGGGCGGCAGAAGGTGGAGAGAAACTTGCGGAATTTGGAGCGTTTGACGGAGGAGGTTTTGCTCTTCTGCATCCATTCGAATAGGCTTACCATAACACTGAATTTTGTTTCCGCCATTTTTGTTTGTTGAATTAGGGATTGAAAATTGGAATTCTGTATGAATTTTATAGTTGCATGACGAAGTGTGCTTGGGAAGTTTAAATGACGTGTTCTTAAATAGGGGCTAGAACAAAGTACTACCATGTAAAGCAAAAAGTGCAAGCTTTCACTGCTACGAGAGTAAACTGCAGTGGAAGTCTCCAACATGTTAATCTTGTACAAATAGGTATCTATCTTTTGAGTGTGCATGGTAGAGATTAAAATTGGAGTAAAATTGAAAAATTAGTAGTTATTGTTGATTTTTATTAGACGAATGAGACTCATTAACGACTATATTTTCAATTTTAATTGAATTAAAATATATATCGAACAAGCCCTTTGTTTATTAGGCCTAGATTGATTTTTTCAAAATTATTTTTTTCAAACTCATTTTCAATCATATATCACCCTCTCAATAAAATAATTTTACAAATTAAACTCTTAAACTTTTTCCTACATTTTAACTGCAAATTTATAAAAAATCACATTTCACAAAATCAAAAAAGGGGTGGTGTTTAAATTCTCGATCTCTGTCATTGGTCCCGGTGAATAGTTTTCTTTTTCGTTTACTTTTTTTAAAGAAAAATATTTTAGTGCTTGTATGGAAGTGAGTTTTTGAAAATCACAGTTTTCCACATCAAGTGAAAGCCCAATCAAGAAGGCAAGAAGATCTTAATTGTAAGCTCCACTTTCTGAATAGGGAGAAAGAGTTTTCAAAATTCAATCAAAGCAATCGAGAATCTCATCACCTCTTATGTGGCCAACTGATGGAGTTGAGTTGGACATCCACGTCACATAACCTTTTTCCTAGCCAAGAATCCTAATATTAATCGAATCAAGGTAGATCCAATTTATTGGCAAATGAAAAAAATTTGTTTCAAGTTTTCTCACAAAAAAAAAATGCTTCCAAGATCTGATAATCTAAGCCTTGCTTCATTGGAAAAGAATCGCACTCAACACAGCAGAAACAAAAACAATAAAACCGGTCAAAAAAAAAAAAAAAATTTATTAAAAAAAGAACACTATTAGATGAGGAAACCTCATAATATAATATTTTCTCGTGGAAATTACACAAAATCAGAATTTTAAAATTTTAATTTCAAATTTCATATATAAATTTTATTTATACAAAAATCAGATATTAATTCATCTCTATTTAAATTATAATTACTCAAACCCTGAAAATTTAATCATTTATCATATCTTCATTATCTCTCTGAGTCTCTATCCTTTCCCTCTCTCTCTCTCTCTTCCTCACCGTTGTAGCTCTCTCTCTCTCTCTCGATCGTCGAAGGAGAGAAATGGATCCAATCAATTGCAATCTAGTCAAGCTTCCTCTCGCTCGTTTGTCTGTTTCCAAATCTTTTGTTATTGCTGCTAAGAAAAAGCCGGATCCTGTTACCAAGCCCAAGGTCGACGCCAGCAAAACCACTAAGGTGAAGAAGGCACCTCCTTCCAAAGTAAATCCATGCCATAGGTAGTCGCTACCAAGGCTAAGCCAGCTGCCAAATCCAAGCCAGCTGCAAAGCTTAAGGCGGCTGAACCGGCTAAGTCAAAGTTACGATATGTCTTCGTCTTTCTTTCTTTTTCGATTTGGGTACGGTGGTTGGGGTTGGGTGCGTTGGTTTTTGGTCTGCTGGGTTTTATTTTCTGGTTGTTGTGGTGGTGGTTTTTGTTAGTAGTGTGGTGCAAGCGTCGTGTTGTTGTTGTTGTTGTTGTTGTGGCGGCATCGATGATTTTTGTTGGTGGTGTGGTGCAAACGACGATGGTGGGCGTTGTGGGTATGTTGTTTGCGTCGTTGTGGAGCGTGGTGGTGGATCTGTGGTTTTAGTGGTGGTGGTGTGGTGGTCGATGACAGAGGCAGCGGCGGCAATGATGGTAAGGTTGGGGATTTTTCTGGATTGTAAGATGGGGGTGGTGGTAGAGGAGGTCATGTGGTTTTAGTGGTAGTGGTGGTGAAACGGTGGCTGTCGATGGTCATGGTGATGTTGGTATTTTAGATTATGGCTTGCTATTAAGAGGTGGTGGTGGTGGTGGTGGTGGTGGTTCGGGCAACGAGGTTTCGGTTGCCATGCTGTTGGTAGCAGGTGGTGGTCACAGATTATTTGATTGTTTGTGACCATTAAATTTATTAATCTGTGATTGATAAAAAAATATTCAATTAAAAAATTCGATAATTTATGACTAAGAAATAATGTGACCTAAAAAATTGTTAATATGTGATCGATAATTTGATAATTTGTGATTATCTAATAAGGTGTGACTTATAATACTTGTGATTTGTAGTCGATAAATAAGTTGCGACGTATAATTTTTTTATTCGTGACCGATGAACAAATTGTGACCTATAAAAATTTTGAATTGTGATCGTAAAATAATTTGTGACGTATAAAATTTGTGATTTGAAACCAATGAATAATATGTTTCTTGTTAATTTGATTGATTTGTGACCGATGAATAAATTGTGACGTATAGTTTTTTGATTTGTGACCGATAAACAAATTGTAACTTATAAATTTTTTGAATTGTGACCGTAAAATAATTTGTGACATATAAAAATTGTGGTTTGTGACCAATTATATGGAATTTGTGACCAAATTATATGGAATTGCGACTTTAATATATTTAATTAATAAAATACATGTTTAATTAATTAATTTATAAATAATACTTAAAAAACTCAAATTTTAAATTTTAAACATAATCTTTTAAATTCGAAATTGGTAAAATTAAACCTCTTAGTTATGAAATCTTCCCTATTTTTTCACTATCAACTTTTCCAAAATAGAACTTGGGCTTCTTTGATTGCACTTTTTTTTTTTTTTTTTTTTTCATGGAATTGGTTTTCTATCTTTGTCCCTTTTCTTGGTTTTAGTGATATTTCAAATCCCACATTTTAGGTGGTTTATGGTTTTCTATCTTCATCTTTTTTTTTTTTTTTTTGGACAATAGAAACAAAATCTATTCCCAATTGTTAAAAAAAAAAAAAAAAAAAAATTAATTCCTTAAATTGACAATTTTCATGTAAAACAAAGCTAAACGAACACAAAAAAAATTTCAAATTTTTTTCTTTTTAGCAATCCAAACAAATTATATCCCCAGTTGTAAGAAATTTTACTCATTGAATTGACAATTTTCATGAAAATTAAAGTCAAACGAATACCAAAAGATAGAAAAATTTAACATTTTTCAGGTGAAAGATTATACCAATCAAACACAATTAATTGGTAATTCTCAATAAAATAAGTTCTAGACAATTCAATTCTCTACAATTCGTTTTCTTTTCACCCAAATTTCATCTTTGAATCAAACGGACTCTTAGAACATTCAAAGTACGTAGTAGTCTCTCAACTCAATCCCTTCGATGACTCACTAAGACAGTCTCTTTCTCACCTGTGTCTATTTACAATCCGGCTAGCAATACCAAAATATTCAGCGCATACACACATGCCTACGCCATTTTCTCTACCGTTTGGTTGCAATTGTGAAAAATGGGTGAAAGAAAATGAATTATAGGGAAAATAATAGTGTGTTTGATTAGTATAATTTTCCACCTGAAATTTTTTTGAATTTTGTATTCGTTTGACTTTGTTTTACATGGAAATTGTCCATTAAAGTGATAATTTTTTCCACAATTGGTTATAAAATTTGTTTCCATTGTCAAAAAGTAAAAAAAAAAACGAAAAAAAAACTTTCCTAAAAAATCAATTTTTTCATCAAAGTTTAGTGTTCGTTTAGTTTTGTTTTACATGAAAATTGTTCATCAACTGGTTATAAAAAAAAAATTCATTGCCAAAAAAAAAAAGAAAAGAAAACAAAACAAACAAAAAACAAAAAACAAAAACGGGAAGAGCACCTAGAATGGTGGGAAAAGCTTTTCATCAATTTTGAGGAAAATAGGGGTGAGGGGAAAAAAATTTACCTAAAAAATTGTGGCAATCAAACAAGCCAAAATCAAGAAAATGGAATTCATTTTCCTAATTCCATGGAAAATTGTGGCAATCAAACACAACCTAAGTAAACCTCTCCTGCCACCACAATTTGATCGAAGCTAATGCCCTTTGTTTGTACGAATAAACACCCTACTATTTTGCAAATAATATCAATTCCAGTGATTCTGCATCAACGATTGTCTTGGTGGTGGTTTCCACTTCCTCCTATCGCTGCATTCTCGATTCTGTCTGTCTCTAATGCCGTTAAGGAGTTAACCCGGAGCCGAGTAGCTCTGTTATCATCTATATATGTAGCTGAAGCATTGATAATAAGCTCAGGTGAACATCTTCGTCCATTAAACATATTTGAATTCCGCTCATTCCAACAGTACAAATTCCATCATTTCGACAAAGTTTCCCAGATTATTAGCAGTAAGTCTCAAACATTAGAATCATCAAAATTCCAAATCAACTCCCTCAAATGGAATCATATAACAGAAGACTAGTTCTAATTTTCTCACAATTAATCAGCAGATGGAACACACTTTCCACTTTCTGTTCACATGTTGCATTAAGTACCAGCTAGGCCTAAATCCCTATAAGAATTTTCCAGACGAAAAATTTAGCTCGATTCTTTAAAACTGATTTCACCATGAATTCATTTTCAACCTCATACATATCCCAATAAAATAATTTTGAACGTGAACTCAAATTTTTTCCTACTTTTTAATTACAAATTCTAAAAAAAAAATAATCATTTT